>JAQPPZ010017009.1:600000-943755 GCA_028583015.1 Wollemia nobilis | reverse complement strand
CTCACCATGAAGGTATGATAACTAGGCTTTAAGGTATTACGCCAAAGTAATCCTACATAGACAAACTTATATAGGATTAGGGAAATGGCACCCCCTTTTTGATGAATTAAAGGAAGATAATCCCTATGCTATGGTCAAATTATCTTACATTTAGGGAGTGTAAGAAATTTCAGGAGCTATTAAAAGTGTCCTTTCTACCATGAAGGTATAGAAAGGTGAATCCTAAAAATATGAGATGTTGGTCACTCTTATTTACTTGAGAGTCATCTGCAGTGACAAGATCTCAAAATGTGGTTATGTCTAATTAATATTGAAAAGAATATGAGAACATACTTTTGAACTTTACATGTTAAAAAAATTAACACTCTCTAGGGTTGGTTTGGATGGGTTGTTACATAATGTCTATGGAGTCCTTTATTCAAGAACTCAACAAAGTGCTAAAGAAATACTTTTCACCAAACAACAATAGGAGGTAGGTGTTGTTCAAGAGGTTGGGTGACTTGAAGAGGGAATCCCATAATATGCTCAAGCAAGAGAGCAAATCACAAGTAATGTACCATCCTCTTGAGGTATTGTCCATCTCCTAGTTTTACATCTAAGATGATGTGAACTAGATCTTAGTTGGGTTATAAGAATGTTTTCCTTCCATTTGATCTTTACATCTGTATACTTATTTTGGTTAAATTCACAATTTGGGTTGAATTTGTTGATGTATAAATATTTTTTTCCTTCTTAAATTTCTAGTCTATATGACAAGTCTAATTTTTTTACTCATACTATTAATTTCTTTGTTAGAGTTTAGGACCTCGTGAAATGAATACTCCATTTTTTCATCTATTTGATGTTTTGTTTCATCCACGTGCTTTTTCTTCTATTCAATGTTTCTTTTATTACTTGTTTTAACAACCTATTATCTTCCATTCTTTCTATTTTATTTAGGTATCCCAATAGTCTTACCATAGCTTCTTCTAGTGAAAAAACTTATTTTAGCAGATAAAAATTTAAATATTGTAGACCAAACCTAGTTGTAATGAATGTCCGACTTTAACCAAATCACTTGAAAGCTTTATAATAGATTTGTTGGCTCTCATTCTTTAGGGATAAATCAAAATTGACCATGTCATCATTGGATGCCTATTGTAAAATGCAAATGGTGTAAAATATAGGAATTTTTTGTTGAATACATAGTTTTTATAATTGTCACATTCAACCCCATACATAGACTATTTATACTTGGTAAAATTACTACAAAATATACAAGATAGCACCTCATATTACAAATATATAACAGTACCAAATATACTTTAAAAAGTAGTTGAAAGAAGAAATATATTCAAGGGCATAACTTAAGCAACTAAAATATTTTAACTTTGAAAATCTAACTTTTTAAATTGCATTTTTTAAGAGATATAAGACATTTATAGTTTATGGAGATATTTTTAGCACCACCAAACTCAAATTTTACAAGGATCGTGATATATGAAACTTTAACATTGATAATATTCCATTAAAGAATGATATCCACAAAACATAAGTTCCAAGGAATCCCCTCTAAGATTGCACAAAAGAAGATTAAGAAAGTTGGAAAGAACTCCTTTTGGATCAACAGTATATTGATTCGTTGTGAGAGTTGCCACTAAGTAGGGATGTTAAATATTATTTTCTTCCTTTAACCCATTTAAATTAAGAAGGGATATTGGAATACATATACTTTTTACTTTGGCCATGGCTGATATTTCAATATTTGTGAAAGCATATAGATACATTTTCACTTAATGAAGTGAACCATGTATTAATTAAAGGGCCAATAACATATCAATTTATGACATTATTAGGGCCCATAAAATGTATTGTAGAGAATATAAATACCTCCACTTATATATAACTAATTATTGAAGTTTATCATTATTTTTAAATCTTAGTAAGTTAGTGATGTCTATGGATATTAACAATGAATCCAGATGAGTTACAATGTTCTTCATAGGCCTAATATAGGGGATGATGTAAATGCCATTGAAAATATAAGAATCCTTAAGGATGCTTATTATTACAATTATTAAAGTAATGTTGTTGTGGATTGAAATAACGTTGAGATTGGAAATGGGACAATTAGAGTTTCTTTTTTGTTGCCATAACTATTCATTATACCACCAAGCACAAGCACAGATGTTACAAATGCACAAGCACAAATTTTATAATATAGGTAAAAAATGCCAGCCTAAATATTATCGTCCGATCTATGACCTAATAATAAATGGTCCAAATTTACAAAGGGAAAAATACATCTATTTTTGGCTTTGGGGGAGTTGCCCCCCTGGACCCCCCTCGCAACACAAGTAGGGGGTGTTGCCCCCCCTACACCCCCCTTCATGGAGTGGGTCCAAGAGTGGCTGAAAAACAAGACCTCCTAATTACCAGTACCTTTCAGAGTTAACATCTAGTACATTTTGGAGTTAACCCAACCTGAATAACATGGAAAATATTCAACATAATTCCAACACATTGCATATTAATAATAGCATTGCCAATCCAGGATAGATATTATGCTTCCAAAAAGACAACTGTACTTTCTAAATTATGGCGAAGATATGGCTAGACCAAGTATAATCACCCATCTAGATGTTAACCTTAGTCTTTCAATCAACACTCTAGTTTGTGTCCTTGTTTGCAATCAATAGTTGAAATTTTTCCTTGGTAGAAGCATTGATATATAATTCCAAAGACTATTATTTTACTATCAATAAAGTTATGCATACTACCTAAACCAATCAACATATTAACATGTTAATATTTAATGAATCCTTATACGTTAATGGTGTGGTGAGCCTAGAGTATCATAAGGTCAAAAGAAGAGAGATCAATGGTATCATCCTCATGCTCAAGATCATCTAATTTAGTTGGTGTCTCTTTTTACGATGAATCTTCATCTTTTGACATTATTGCTTCTTTATTTTCCACTTGAAAGTTATAATATTATTCATAGGCTTGATCTTGGGGATGATTTAAATGATATTTGAAATATAAGAATACTTAGGGATGCTTACTATTGCATATATTAAAGTAAGGTCATCGAGGATTGAAGTCACGTTGAGGTTGGAAATGGGACAAATGGAGCTTTGCTTTTGTTGCTAGAACTACATATTCAACATTCTTAAGGATGTATGAATCAAGCATGTCAACTTCCCATTGAATTTCACCTATAAAACTATGGCAAAAGGATGAAACCACCATTAATAGATCCAATTGATAGGTGTAGTTGAGTGGACTTGTGAACTCTTCGTAATAATCCTCAATTGATCATGTTTGCTTAGTTTGCATCAAACAAATCAAATCTGATGTAGAAGATCCTTTGTCAAACTTATGGAGGAACAATGCTTTAAACTCAGGCCACATAAGAGAGGTCCATTGTTTGTAGATATTCCATAACAACTTATGAACATGGGTTCACAACTTAGTTGCATCTAATGTAATATATCCTTCTTTAGGCACATAATGTACATGGAGGATTCTATCCATCTTGGCAATCCAACCACATGGATCGACATCCTCAAATTTTGGGATGTCGATACATAGAATAGAAACATCATGAGGTTAAAAAAGGAAATTAGAAGCACCTACCATAGAGGGATCAAGATCATTAGAAAAGTTTGAGTTAAAACCATCCATACCTAGAAGAGTACCCTTGGTAGCATAGGGAGCAATATGACTTTCATATGAAACTAGAGGTTTATGACCAAACAATAACTATTGGTAGATGCTTGTGTCCCAATAATGGTGTGCCTTTGGATTTGGTGTTTATTACATGCCCTATGGCTATTTCCCACTAACTTATTAGAACTCTTGTTCAGGAGGAATGCTCAAAAGGGGTAAGATTAAGATAGTTTTAGATGGCTTCTAAGGTCTTCTTTATTTTGGCTTGAGAGTTAGAGATGGATTTAACAAGTTTTTCTTAGTTCTCAAGATAGGATCGTAGACTGGAGTCAATTGTATTGAGAAGAGCATTACCAAATGGATTAATGGGAGGAGTGACAAAGGGAGGGGTGTTGAGAGGAGGTAAAGCCATAATGTTTAAAGAAGAAAGGACATACTAGTCAAAGTTATTGATTTTTGGTGGGATGTTGTGATGCTTACCATAATTTCTAATTTAATGCTTCTTTTTGCTCATTCATACATCCTCTAGATGACCAATGCACTATAAATAACCATTGATTTGCAACCAACTAATAGAAGTAAGAGGTTCATTCATACACTAGGAACGAATAATCCAAAACCCAAAATAATCCTTTGGAGCACTTCTAAAAAGTGTTGTGAGAAATACCCCTTATTTTGATTGGCTTAAAGAGACGATTGCAATGAGATGGATCTCATGTAAGGGTATTAGCACACCCGATTCCTAAAAATATGTTGCTAGAGATACCCTCATGTTAACAGACTTGAAGAGACAATTGTAATGATGTGGCTCTCCCGCAAGGGCCTTGACACACCATATTTTATTAATCGGCTTTAGAAAAGGAAACACCAATAGCTAACTCACAATATTATAGAAGAAAAATGTGTGAGAAGAGTGAGTCAGAAAAAATTTGACAAAAAATTGCTAGTTGGAAGAAAATAAAATTGATTGTTAGAAGTTCTAGAATGGTTCACATGCACATTTGTTGCACTTATAGGGAGTCAAGATTGATACTCTTATATAATTTGTAATGTAACAACTTCCAAAAATTCAATAATAATAATAGTGATAATCAATATTGCACAAAAGTAACCATCCACTAAGAACAATAATTCAGATTCAATACCATAAAATATATAATGCAAAAAATAGATTCTAGATTTCAAATCAATATAAATCCTTTTTTCGCCCCCCCCCCCCCTCCCCCGTCTTGGGGGGGGGGGAGGGATAAAAAATAAAAAATTATTTATTTTTTTTTTTTTTATTTTTTTTTTTTTTTTTTTTTTTTTTTTTTTTTTTTTTTTTTTTTTTTTTTTTTTTTTTTTTTTTTTTTTTTTTTTTTTTTTTTTTTAATTATTTATATTTTTTGATTGGTTATTTTTGTTTTAATAGGGGGGGCCCCCCCCGGCGGGGGGGGGGGGCGCCCCCCCCCCGAGGAGAGCCAGGGGCCGGGGGGGGCCCCCCCCCGGTGGCCCCACCCCCCATGATATAATTAAGTCTTGTAGTGGTAGTTAAGGAGAGTTTTGTGTTGAGTTTTTGTTGTTGGTGGGGTGGTTCAAGTTAAGGGGGGGGGGGGGAGGCCCCCCCCCCGGAGGCCCGGGCGCCGGCCAGCCCGCGCCCCCCCCCCCCCCCCCCCCCGGGCCCGCCGGGCGGCGGGGGGGGGGGCGGCCCCCCCCGCCCCCCCCCGCCCCCGGGGGAGGGGGGAGGGAGAGGGGGGGGGGGGGGGGGGGGGGGGGGGGGGGGGGCCCCCCCCCGCCCCCCGAGCCCCGCGCGCCCGCCCCCCCCCCGGGCCGGGGAAGAGGAGGGAGGGGCGGGCGGGGGGGGGGCGCGCCCCCCCCCCCCCCCCGAGGGGCGGGCCGCCCCCGCGGGGGGGGAGGAGGAGAACCCACCACCACCCCCACGGGGGGGGGGGGGGGGGGGGGGGGGCGCCCCCCCCCCCCCGCCCGCGCCCGCCGCGCCCGGGGGGGGGCCGGGGGGGGGGGGGGGGGGGGGGGGCCGGGGGGGGGGGGCCCCCCCCCCGGGGGGGGGGGCCCCCCCGGGGGGGGGGGGAGGGAGGGGGGGGGGGGGGGGGCCCCGGGGGGGGGGGGAGGAGCGGGGGGAAAAAAAGAAGAAAGACCCCGGGGGCCAACAGGGAAGGCCCGGGCATGAAACAACTCAATGACATTCAATTTGCTAGCAATATTTATGGCTATGAATCTCCAAGGACCTAAATTCATTCATTATTGATGTTGAATAGCTCAAGAAAATTTTAAACTCAAAACTTGAATTCTTACACAAATTTTGGGGAGAAAATCCCCCATTTCTTCTTATAAATACCCCCTCCTTTTCATTGTAGATATCGAAAGCCAACCATTCTCTTCTAAGAGGGCTTTCCTTCATTCTCTCTTGTATCTCAACCTAGCTCAAACCTTGCATTATCGATCGATTAGTTTTCAAACCTCTTCTCTCTGCATGTATGTAATTTGGAGTGTACACTAATAAAGAAATTGTGACTATTTATGAAATTCCCATCCTAGTTCTAGTGTGGGTGTTTTATCTTACGCACATTTGAGGAATCGTTTTGCTTTTGCATTATTAGTTGCTATGCATGTGTTCACTTTAACCCATCACAACAAAGCGTCTCTTAGATCTTTGACACATCACCACTCGTAGATTGGCTAGTTAGGATTTCCTTTTTTGCATTTTATTTTTATGTTGTTTATTGATTTGCTCTTTTTTCATTTTCCTTGGTAGGAAACCTGGTAGAGTAAGCTAGAGTAGGAAGGAAGATAAGCACGCAAATATAACACCAATACAAGAAGTCAACCTTAGTAAAAAATCTCAAAGGTCATCCGAAGGATCCGCATATCATGCTCCCTAGACTTCCCAAGACTAGTGCCCTACATGAGGCACAAGGCACTACTCAAAAGGAGAGGACCACCACAACCACAATAAGTCACTATGTCTCGGGTGTAGGGGTCATCTTAGGCCCCCAACATCTCAAACTAGCATGCTTGGTGGGACTCAAACTATGAAAATAAAAATTTTGATCAAAATTCAGACCAAGGTTTCAATGAAGGCCTCGGTCATCACCTTGCTAAAGTACCTAGAATATTCACCTGATGACTCCACTATAAGAAGAAGAACTTAAAAATTTTTACCATTAGGGACCAAGGTTATAGGGGGAACCTCTGTTCGGTTAAATACTAACCACCTGGAAGTTTTATTGGTCATTAGATTACCCAAATCTAGCAACTTTTTTGGGGATAGAATCCAGACATGGTGGAAAAAATCCCAACATGGAAGAATCAGAGCCCTTGGTTGCCTTGATCCCACCAGATACATGGGACTCAATTCCCATGCCAGTGCTAGAATCCCTACTAGAACTTATTGAAGAAGATGCAACTACTACACTAGAGCACTTGCACTATATGGTAACTCTTTATACCATACACAGTTTGGTCACTCATAATGTAGCCTTAAGGATACTAAGGACATATTTTAAATAAAAAACATGATAATGGTATGTTTCCCTCTCTACATAGTTAATAAGGGATTAGGACTAGCTGGCCACCTAGCTAGTAGATAGATTTGAGAAGAAGAAATATGGAGCCTTGCTTCTAGAGCACCTAATAAGTATTAAACAATCTCCCATGGAGGTAATGGAGGATTTCAATACATGGTTCTACAAAACCTGGTATACAATCTTGGATGAGAGTAGACAATCCCTAGGTATGTCACTCATTTTCTATCTTAATACCTTCAATTTAGAGATTGCCACGATGATCAAAATTTTGGGGGAAAATTATTTTCTTGTTGCCTATCAAATTATCATCCAAGTAAAAAATGACCTCATAATGATAGATAAGCTTCCCTCGATATCCTCAAAGACTTTATCTCATCAATTTATCTATCCTTTGTCACCTATGAATCTGGTTAACCACCCTCCCCCTTACCATCCAAGCCCAACTTCCTTACCTAAGACTAGGATAGACGAAATGAGAAGAAGGTCATAGGCTCTTTCAGAAGAGTTGTTTGTCCTAAGCAAACAGTGTAGCGTAGGTGCCCCCTATTTTCAACCATAAGAACATTTTCCCCAAGGGTTCCCGATCGTGAATTATTATCCAAGCTCGAGGGCTTATTCTAGATGTCAATCATGGTAAAAATTCCAAATTCTAGTAGAGATGAAGTGGATGTTAGAGAATGTATTACATTATTTGGTACATGTCAATGTACCATCTTGGGTACATTATTAGACTAGGAGTTTATCTTAGGTTAAGTAGTTACTTCAAGTAGAAGCAATAAATGCACAAGTGTTAGAATGTGAAATGATGTAAATGTAACAAGTGTCTTTAGTTAGGTGTACATGTGCACAAGTGTCTATCATGTAGAATGCACATGTGGCCTTAGGGTAGGAAAATGAAGAGTCATATACTAGTATAAATTTGTGACTTAGCATTGTACTTAATGATAGAGATTGCATTGTTCATAGCATGCACTAGTAAATATTCCTATATTGTATCAACTTTCAATTTTTGTTAGTTTCCATTAATGGCATATTACTGATTTATTGCAAAAGTCTATCTTCTTATTTTCATGTATATTTAGTGCCATTATCATATAATTATCATAGCTTACATATTTTTCATCTTGTGGTTGCATTTCCTTTAATATACATCCTCAAAAGCTAACAGTGGTTTAATAGGAAATAAGGAGAGCCACAAAAAAGATTGAGAGTAGATTAGAAATCTCATTTTTTTAAATTTTTAACATACATTTGGCTAGAGTCTTTTCACAAAGTTGCAGAAAACTTGTGAAGACTAGGAATCAATATTGATTCCACTAGATTGACAAATCAACTAGTGAAGATTCATTATCTCTAGATTTAAAGTTTTCTCCATTACAAATTCTAATATTTGTTGCAAGAAAAGAATATTCAAAGAAATTTGGGAAGCTTCTTACATAAAGCTAGGAAGAATATCTTCTTTGGAATCAATCGAGTACCTAAAATAATGAGTTAGAGACTGAAGATTTGGAGGCCTCAAAAAAAGGTCCCATTGCTAGAGATTGTAGACTTGTAGATTGCAAAAGAAAGAAAAGGTCATAGAAGCCTTACTATAGATTGAAATAAGAAGAGACTCCATAGAAGATTCCAAGATAAGATTGGAGGTTGGTGATCTTCATTGAAGACTGCATATTGAAATGAGAATAACTCAAGAACTTGAAGAAGATCCAAAAGGGGTCCCCATTAAAGAACTTCCACCCTTGGAATATTGAAGGTAGAGAAGCACTAGTGGAAGTCTTGTTTTGGATTTCAGAAGCAGTAAATTTTAAATATCCTAGAGAGGAGATATCATAGAAAATCTTCCATAGTAGAAGATTGAAGAAAAGGTATCATTGAGAAGACCAGAGAGCTACGAGAAGATCCTAGAGAAGAGGTCCCAAGTAAAAATAAGAAGAAGGCTTGGAGAGCCTCGTCAAAGGATATTCAGAGAAGGCCATTGAAGGAGTTCCAAGGAGAACTCATTATAGAAATTCATTACCAAGGAGAATTTCATGTAGTGAAGAACATGGGACAATTATTGTTATCTGACAAGAAGCCCAAGGGAGAAGGATTTGGTAAGAAGCTTGCCAAATTTTGGGAAGATTGGTGAAGACCTCAAGAATTTTAGATTCTTGAGAAGAAGGTCTAGATTGAAGTCAAAATTGGACAAGGAGGTTGAAGGAGAAATGAGATAGAAGAAGCTACCAAATATGAGAGATTTAAAGATAACCATTGAAGGATTGAAGGCTCTTTCATAGAAAAGAGGTTGTTGGTTTCTACAAATCAAAGTTGAAGGACGTTGAAGATGAGTCTTAGTTACAATTTGTAGGATTTTCCTACCAAATTTGGGATATTCGAGGACAACTTTTCAAAGGAGAAATTAATTGTGTTAAATTTACAATTATGAGCAGCAATTTAGATAGCATCACTAGTTGCTGAGTTTCAAAGTTCAAGAGAGCATCATAAAGGAGAGTTAGAGCCACCAAATTATATTCATTGGCAAAAATTTAGAGTGTTTCAAAGCTATGAATTGGTGAGCTAAGGAGTTATTTTGGATAGATAGAAAAAGATGCAACTTCATCTAGTACAAGGTAGCATTTAGGTGAATCTAATCACCTTGAATTTCTTCATCTGTGGAGGTCATTTAGGTAAGCAACTTTCATGCAAATTTTTCATTACTTGAACTTTAATTACTTGGTTCGTTATTAAGTTTCACTAAGAACCATATTAGAGTGTTAAATTTGCAGGGAGGAAGGTTGCATATTAAAGTCTTCAAGGGAGTGCAAAAGTTAGTTTTTTATAAGGATAATACCTGCATATTAAAATAGGAGTTAGATATATTTTGAAAGAAATAAAAATATCATCTTCCTATTGTCTAGTTAGATCAAAGAAGACATTATTGTTAAGTAATTTTTTTAGAGATTATAGTGCATCTTATAAGTTACTTTGAAGGAGCAATAAGGTGAGATTACTATTGCACTATACTAGTTATTCTTAAGATATTTTTAAGGTGCATTAAGGATTGATCAAAGGTGGAAAATTAGTGCACAAGCAGGATTAAGTTGGAGTGTCAAGAGATACTATTCAACATATGAAACCTACAACATATCTTGGTGAAAGAAAGCCACCAAAAGAAAGGCATATTAGTTGCTTGAAATTATTATTGCAAGTTATTAAAGAAAGTGAGTTAGAGGTTAGTGTTGTCTAGTAAGGAAGGCAATGTTAGATCACTATTTTCCCAAAAGGAGTAGAGAAATAAGCCACCTCATCAAAGAAGTTAGAGAGCTTGAAAAGAAAACATTTGGATTAAAAATTTGGTGCAAGTTAAGGTGTTCTATCTTAACTATTACAACGTCATTTGTGTTATAAAAGAAGCACAATTATTGTTCTTTAAAGAAGGACAAAATATATATCCTCTAAAAGGTATTACAATGGCCAACAAAGTGTAGTCTTTGAGTGGCCATTTCAAAGCGAGGAGAGCCAATAAAGGGATCATCAAATAGGTTTTCAATCCACTGAATTCAACACTGATTGATCTCATATAAGCATCATTGGTGGTGCAAGATCAATCTACATCAAAAGAGAACCAAGTTGGGTAGTGTAACCACGTTAGCAAGGTAAGTTTAACACAATATTAGCAAGGGAAACAATGTAACATAAAATAGTGAAAATAAGGTGCAAGGAGCTTATTACCCAAGTGAACATTGTGATGGAGGAAGAACAATGATAGGGTTAAAACAAGCACCTTTGAACCATCAATAGTGAAGCACCTTGGAACCACCTACATTGTAAAGCACCAATATTAGCTAGAGAAAGCTAAGCAAGAACAACTGATTAAGAGTTGGCAAGCACATTATAGAGAAGAAGGGAATATTAAGCATTGGTTACATGCATGAAAAGAAGTTACCACTTGGTACAAAAAATAACATCAATAGTAACGTCTACCAAGATAGAAAAATTCATGCACAACTATCAAAGAAGAAAATCATTCGATAAAGATTCAGCACGTAGTTGTTATCTCAGAATAGGAGGAGCTCAATTTACCTTGGAGGAGATCACATTGCCTAGACTTGAATAGTGTACACTCAAGCATAGGAATAAAATGTTACATGTAGAATAGCTACTAAAGTACACCTTGTTGAGTGATAATTTTACCCAATTGCAAAATAACCATCGCAGTCAGGGTATTATTAGAAAACCCTCTCTTGCAAAGAAATTTAGAATTTCTCCAAGGTTATTGCTTGCTTAAGTATTTAAAATGTGCTTGATTGTTTTTAAAAAAAGTATGAAAATATGATAAAATACCTTAGAGGTGCAAGCAACTATTAATAAGGGGCTTGTGGTTTAGTATTGATTTAACTTGTAATAATTTTGTTGCTCATATGATTGTTAAAAATGTGTATTTATTGATCCACTATCTACTTTGAAATAATGATTTTAGAATGGTGATTTAATCCATTTTATCTCAAATTGTTTAAGTAGATTTTGTCTTCTTTTTTTAAGCTTTGTTTGAGAATGAAATAAAATGAGTAAATATAATTTTGAAATGTGAATCCCAGAATGGTGATTTAATTCATTTTATATTCTTTGTTAAACATATTTTATCTTGCTTTGTTAAACGAATTTTATCTTGCTTTGTTAACAACTTTTATCTTGCTTTGTTAACAAATTTTAAAATGATAGAACATATGGAGTGCAAGAATTTGTTGTTTGTTTTAAAATATTAAGCAATGTCTTAATTAAATGTGTCTAAATAATTTAATGTTTTAGCTTTGAAGAAATAATTATTTGTATATTTTAATTACTTCAAAACCCAAATTTGAATGCATAAAAGGTAACCCTTTTAGGATTTTGAGTGTTTGATGAAACTTAAAGAAAATAAAATGGAAAACAAATAAATATAAAAGCTAAGGTTAGAGAATAAAATGATAAAAAATTTGAAATAATATGGAAACAAAGTGCGAAAAAATGATCAAACAGAGATTAGATCTGCATCTACATAATCTAGATTTGGTTAAAGTGCAAGAGTCTAAGGAATAAAAACATGAATTAAAAACATTAAATGATGCTACCATATCCATGCATAAAACAACACTAAATGAACCCAATACATGTGGAAAAAAGTATGCAATAAAGTTTATATTGTATTGAAAACCTTCTTTGGCTGCATACAAGGTGAAAATTTGGTTTGCAGTAACTTGAAACCTTCCAATCCTCTTCATGCTTCCTATTCCAAAAAATTCCACCCTGTTTTCTGCGTTTGCATGGGTTTTTAAAATTTCATAAAACCCTTCATTTACTCTTTCTCGTTTGGCTTCATGACACTTACCTTTTCGTCTTCTTTCTTCCCTTGATTTGCAATCGACGAGTATCACCATTTCATTTATTTTGACATGATTTTAGTGACGCCTCTACTATTACATTAATAATGCATCTAACTCTTCAATCCTACACATGTCACTAAAAGTTTTCAACATGTTCTTGCAACATGCATGGACCACTTTATTAATTATATGCTTGTAACTATTTCAATTGCTCTTGGCTATGCTTATGCCTATTGTATTTATTAGAACATACATCTACCTTCTTGGGATCCATAGAGGTGGCATACATTGTGTACACCCAAGCCAAGGCTAAGCATCTCCATTACTACTCTCTCACACGCCCATGGGAAGCAAGCACAGCGAAAGGCGACACACTCGTGAAAAGAAGAAAATAGTTCTCGTTTACTACCAAATATCTCATTATCAAAATTTGATGCAACATCAACAAGAGAACGTTGTGCTAGGAATATTGCTCATAAAATAACATGAATACAGGTAGGAAGTTTGTTCTATCGACATGAAAATACTGGTCACAAATTTATACTTGAACCATCGGTGATAATTATTGGTGTTGTTGTTGGTTGATTTCTAGTGATCATCTTAGGAGTTCTATGAAATGTCTCTCCACAATGCGCTATTCATTGAAGCACATGATGTTTTTATTTTTCGTGATGCCAACACATAGTTCACATTGTCTAGAACTCTATTTGAGCTTTTTGGTAACTCTATATGCTGTAAAGGTCATAATATTACTCAAACGAGGTCATCATCATTATTGTAGGTACTGATGGCCCTCCACATGAAAAATCATGACACGCAGGCCATCTATCCATCCTTGCAAATATGGGATCTCCTCTACGTACCATTGGGTTTCTCTATATAAGTAGCAAAGACCTCTATTACTGTCCTATGCACCCTCAATCAACTCCTTCATGCATTTGAAGCCTGCTTCACTTTGCATAACATCATCATCATTGAGATCTCCCATCATAAAATAGTTAAATGTGTTTAGAATATTTTATAACCTTCAACAATCACTCACTTTCCTAGTGCAGTCCAATCTCGCAGCAAATTTAATAACTAATATCTTTGATAATCCACCAAAATTATCTTTAAACAAACATGATTTGCAATCCACAAAAATGAGAGCCAAATCTCGAAACTTGTTCTCGTTGCTAGAGTTACTATGCTATAGTAACTATGATTATTACCTCATTTGGTAATCAGTAGATTCTCCTAGGTAGATGTTATTTACCACATGGTAAATGTAGTAATTACATTTACTTTTATTTTTCCTTTCTACCATGAAGATATTCGCTATGGAATATCTAGTGGTAAGTAGTAGTCAATTCGACTACGTTATTTGGTTAGTAGTTAGCGCTTATTTGTGAAGCGTGTTAGTTAGCACTTTAGGTTGATAATATTTTATTATTATTCCTAAGGCTATTATTATCTTTCTAAATTTTATTTAAGCTCTTCATTATTTAATAATATACTTAATGTTTTCTTACCTCTTCTTACATTGGTATCAAAGCAGGTGTTCTAGCCTGGCTCAGATCTAGGATTTTGATTTCAAGATTTTTTCTTAGCAATAATCAACCATTTGAGCCATTTTCATTTTTGATATTTTGTCTCAGCAATAATCAACCATTTGAGTCATTTTTGATTTTGAGCTTTTGTCTTGGCAATAATCGACCATTTGCATCTGCAATGGGGATTGAAAAAAGAAAAATAATCGACCATTTGATCCAATTTCAATTTTGAGCTTTTGTCTCGACAATAATCAATAATTTAAGCCAATAATCAACCATTTGGTGTCCTACTAGTTCGAAGATCCTAACGTGGAATCCTGCCATAATTTGAGGAAACATATCTAACATCAGCGTCAGACTATTGGGTGATATGAGTTGACAACTCAACCAACGGAGTTATGCGGGGCAAGTATCCTACATCATGTGGATGCTGATGCAATAGCAAGCATCAATGTGGACTCCATAGTTCCATTGAGAGACTCATGGAGGACAATCTCACTATGTCAATAGCAGCCAACTAGTCGCACGATGAAAGGGAAGACCTACCTGTGGCTAAGGATCCTAACATACCTAAACAATGATAAAATTTTAGATTGACCTACGTAGTGGATGGTAACATAACACGACATTTGGAGACATGGAAGCTTGACACAGTACGTGGAGATGTGGAACGTGTATGTGGCATAAGCCAGATAACTAGATGAACCACAAGGGAGCAACCTATCTAGCTAAGCAAAACATGGCAGAGGACCAAAAGGGCGAGAGGGAGGATTGACCACCGTAATATGGGCATTAATGTTAGTAGGTGTTGTCCATATTAAATCAGTTTTGTGCACCCCATGACCTGAATGTGGGATAATTTCCCACGGACTTTCTGATGTTCAGCTCACGAATCAATCTCCCGCGCTATTGTATAACCATATTTTAGCTGTTGTAAGCAATTTTATGTTGTAGGTGTAGTCACGAATTATTTATTTTTTCTTGGCTCAGGTTCAGATCTTGTCACTGAAGCATACATCAATTCTCAGACCAGTACTGTGCTAGCTTCCTATAAAAACCTATGTAATTTGATGTTGGTTTTCCCAGTAGTAGCATGATCCAGCATAAAGTGGCATCTTTGCATGATCGTGTGCATAAATCTAGCATGTTATTCCATTTGGAGAGCATTCCAGGGTTTTCAGTACTTAGCATTGCTGCATTTTGAACCTCTTCCTATAGGTTTTCGACCATGTATTTCCTAAAAGACGAAGCCATTTTCATTTGCAGACGTCCATTGCTTATGGTGACCATTTATGGAGATGATGTGCAATTTTTTTGCTCAGCCTATGTATGTTTTACGGCCAATAAAATACTAGTAGTCGGTCATTAATACCTGAAATGAGTGACAAAAAAAATAGTTGGATTGTTGTCCATGCATACAAAGGTATTTGTGTGTTTTCTTTACTCACGGGAAATACCTTCAAATAGGTGGCCCCATCTAATTCCCATCGAGCTAGCTAGCCCGAACGATGACAAGGCCCGAAGTTAAAAATCCCAACCGGAGGTTGGGAGTTTGAGCCTCGTCGGGATTAGAAGACCTTCATTTTGCTAAAAGGGCAAAAGAAAAATTCAAAGGTATTATTTTTTTTAATTTTATTTTAGTATTTTTTTAATAATTTAATATTCTTTTGTTTAAAATCATTTAAAAAAAAACATTAAAGTGATTTTTTTCAAAAGTTATTTATTATTGATTAAATAATGCTAAAATTAATTAGAATTTTGCAAAAAAAATTAAAAAACTAAGGACTTTTTGTAAATTTCAAAATGAGAGCTTTTGTTTTGTAAAGACAAAGAAGAGCACCATTTCTTTTGTAAAATTAGGGAGCCCTAAAATCTTCTCAAAACCTTGTTAATTTTGCAAAATCAATGGGGAATAAAATCAGGAAAATTGATTCTTTCTTGCAAAATTGTAACACAAGGAGACACCAAATTTGCAAAATCCAAAGTTAAAATTTGTACATTTGTTTTCTTCAAAGAGGGATATAACAAGAAATTGTACATTTTATTTTTTGCAAAATCGATGAACTGCCGCAAGCTTGTGAGCGACGAGAAGAGATTGAAGACCTTGGGTCCACTAAAACCAAGTTGTGTGTCAACTAGTTCTGGAAAGCCTTTCAAACATGGGTCATGTTTCGGCTTGAATTGAAAGGAGTGATGATTTTTTAATTTTGCAAATCAAAGGTGGGAAGACAAGAAATTGCATTTATTTGCAAAATTGTAACACAAAGTGAGGGTCACTTGAAAATCAAAACTAGTTTATTTTGCAACACAAAAAGGAAAGGTAACTATTTTTATGCCACATTCTTTGCAAAATTGAAAACCAAGAGGAGACTTTGAATATCATTTTTTTGCACAACACAAATAAAAAATTTTGTTGCAAAAATTATTAATGAGGTGCATTTTCGATATTACTCCATACCTTTATTTCAAATTGACAAAATTAGGTGCATTTTCGGTTGAATCCGACACCTAAGTGATAAAAAATTATGGGCACTCTTTGATTGATTATTGCATTTAATTTATTGTTTTCTGCAATTGTAAGTCATCAAAATCAAGAGCACTCAAAACCCCAAATTTCACACTCATTTGTGTAATTCATTTGCACAAGTATAAGTCATTTTTTAAATTGATATTATCTCCATACAACCCTAAATTCACTCTTATTTGTTTGGCTCAATTTCCTCAAACTGATTATCCTTCTTTAGGATGATTTTCAAGCAGGTGCCATTAAATATCTTTTTGAGTGAATTCTCTTTCATTTCTTATTTGTTTGGCTTAAATTTCCTCAAACTGATCATCTTTCTTCAAGAGAGTTTTCAGGAAGGTGCTATTAAATATCAACTAAGAGTGAAAGAAATATCATATTGGTGCAAATTCTAGAGCCTTCATCATGGCAAATATCAACAAATACCTAAATGATACACAATTGCTTAAAGGTTCTAACTATTCAGCATTGAAAATCAATATGAATGTCATTCTGACTTTAGAGAAAATATGGGATTTAGTGGATGACAATGATAAAGGACCCACATCAACAGGAGCAGATCATAGAGCATGGGACAAAAAGAATAATCGTCTTCTCATGTTTATTCTCCTAGCTACTACTAATGAAATCCAGCCTCACATAAGTGAAGCCAAAATTGGTAAAGATGTATGGGATGCATTAAGTATAATTTTTGAAGGAAATAATCAATCAACTATTCTAAACCTTCAAAATCAACTTCATACACTCCATATGAAGTCAGGAGAAACAGTAGAGCTATTCC
The DNA here is from genome assembly GCA_028583015.1 of Wollemia nobilis. Classification (NCBI taxonomy): domain Eukaryota; kingdom Viridiplantae; phylum Streptophyta; class Pinopsida; order Araucariales; family Araucariaceae; genus Wollemia; species Wollemia nobilis. Next base: position 926,401 of record JAQPPZ010017009.1, on the reverse strand, counting down.
TTTATAGAGTGGCAGAACTGAAGTTAAAATTGAATGCTTTAGGAGTATAAGTAGAAGATACTATCCTGACTTCAGTAATATTGAGGGCTCTTTCAATATCCTACAAGATGCTAATAAAATACCTTAATGTATCTCAAAGAACAGAAACCTTTGTGGAGTTAGTCAATTTGCTTCAAACCTAGGAAGCAAATCAGCTCCAAAACGATGAAGTGTCAAACAATGCACTTTACTCGAACAACAAGGATGAAAAGAAGAAAGGAAAATTTCAGAAGGGAGGATCATATTTAGGATCATCTTTAAGAGATAAGGGAAAGAAACCTCAATCAGAAAAGAAGTTTTGCACAAATTGTAAAGAGGACAACCATGACACCAATCGGTGTTGGTTTAAAAACAAGCAAAACAAAATTAGCAAAGGTACATCACAAAGGAAAAATAGACAACAAAGAGGTCATATTTCTAGTGAAGTGTCTAATTTTGATTTTGATTCTGATTTTGATTCTGGTTCAGAAAAAGCACACAAAGTGCTCATAGCCCATACAACTTTGTAAGGGAAACAAATTTGTCACCCTAGGCAAGCACCATTCCAACCCTCTTTTTAGGCTTCATAAATAGAAAATGTTTTTTGTTTGAAGTACTTGCAATAAAGGGGTGATTGTACCTCTTTTTAGGCTTCATAAAATAGCAAACTCTTTTTGTTTGAAGTACTTGTTATAAAAGAGAGAAATTTTCTAGTGTAATTTTTAAAATTTGCCAAGGCGGTAATCTTTGTAAAAGCCTTAACAAGCTTCATGAGTTACATATCTTTTGTACTTAAGGGAGGATAAACATTTCTTTCCTACTTCACACAATGTTTTTGCTAAAAAGGGAGAAAATACTTATAAGGGTTTACTTTCAGTAGCGACTGGTGCCTTAGTCACACTTCTTACAAATTTTCCATTACAACATGTTTTACAACAAGAGGGGAAACTTATAAGGGTGCATTTTTGGCAGTGATCGACAACTTAGCTAACTTATCAAAACTTTTACAAAATTACCACTTGAGTGTGGTCTACTGATAAGCACGCCACTTGCATTATCGGTGATGTGACTCGAGTTCAATCCCCATGGTGAATGTGTATAAGAAGTATTACTCAAAAATAAAAAAACTTTTGCAAAATCATATTGTAACAGAATGAACCTTGTATATACTAATCTAGTGGTTGCATCGGCTGGTTACACATGCCATCTGATTGGATGACAATATTACACTAAGGACATTCATTGATGTGAAAACAACATGAGGAATGACCCATTTTTTTCTTAGAGCAGCCAGAGCACTATGACAGATTCTGAGCTAGAGCAAGAGCAAGTATATTAGCATCTTTTTCAATGTATTGGGGTAGTTATATATATTACCCAAATAATGTAATCAGGGGGGATTTTAGAGTTACTATGCTACAATAACTATGATTATTACCTCATTTGGTAATTAGTATATTCTCATAGGTATATGTTATTTACCGCATGGTAAATGTAGTAATTACATTTACTTTTATTTTTCCTTTCTACCATGAAGATATTCACTATGGAATATCTTGTGGTAAGTAGTAATCAATTTGACTATATTATTTGGTTAGTAGTTAGCGCTTATTTGTGAAGCGTGTTAGTTAGCACTTTAAGAGGATAATATATTATTATTATTACTAAGGCTATTCTTAGCTTTCTAAATGTTATTTAAGCTCTTCATTATTCAATAATATACTTAATATTCGCTTACCTCTTCTTACACTCGCCGCCCATGATCAACATGGACACCTAGAAAACATATATCATACATGCTCCCCTAATGTGTATCTCTGTTTTGGTGTGTGTTTTGCGGATGAGGCTATGGAGCTTGTCATCTATGTAAATCCACAGCTTGTGAATGCCATCGATAATATGGAATGCTTGGAGACCTCCTTATCGTATGGTCTCTGTATCATTCTCACCATGGTTTCAAGAGATCAAATGAGATGCATTTCTAAGGTGAAGATTCTTGGCCACTAAAAAATACAAAGCCACTTGACATCATTAAGGCCCACCCAAAGCAAAGGTCTATAATGTTAGTTTCACTTCTAAAATCGTGCATATCTAGGTCCACGATGTTAGTTCACTACCACCCTTGGGTTTGGTGTTGGAAATTTTGAGTAAGTTGTGTTGTCATTTATGTCAAAAGGTTGATGTCAGAGAGCACCTTATATGGTAGGAATATTCTTCTATGGTTGATATGGTTAAAATTGATCAAGGAAAAGTTCATCCCAAAAGCAAGCAAATTGGTTGAAAGAAGAGGCCATGATTTAAAAGGAAAGACAAATATTATTATAATATTTTTCAATATTATAATAATTCGGTCCAAGAAATCATTAAAAAAAGGAGATATTTAGGACAAGGTTTATTAATATTTTATAAAGGTTGCAAAGGTTTTTAAATTATTTAAATTAAAATATTTTAACAAAATTTAAAATTTTAATTTAAAATAATTTATGGCGCTAAAGTTTCAAATCGAATTTGAATTCAAAAGCAAGAGAGGGCCAACGTTTTTTAAACCAAAGGAAAGAGAATTTAAAGGAAATTATTTTTCATTTCCAAAAGTTAAAAATTTGAATGCCTTGGTGAAGAGATAATTCGTGCACTCCATTTTCAAAAAGAATATGTTGTGAGCCTTAAAGTAAAGGGAGGCAGAGTAGTTGTATTAAAATTCACTTGGAGCAAAAGAGATATCCCATAGCGCTAGGTAGCACAGGTGGTAGTAGGAACGTGGCTAAGGTGCTTATGAAGGGAAGGTTTTCGTTTCGAATCCCATGGAGTTGTTTTGCAAAAGGGTAGAGCACCTTTTCATTTTCAGTGAAGGCAGATTTCAAATACAAAATCATGGACATTTGGTTGTGTGTGAGCGTGTAGCCCAGGTGGCAGCCTAACCTTGGGCTAGGGCATTATGGTGACTTAGGTCGTGAGTTTGAGCTTGGGCACTGGTTGTTGAGACTTGTGCAATATTTTTCACAGGTAGAATATTAAAAGATATTCTTTTTAATTTATGTGCTTCTATGGTCTTGGAATACGTGATTTGACTTTGAGGCTTCGAAATTGTGAAAGGGAAATAAGTGAAATTATTTTGGGAGTTATAAGGTAAACATTTATAATTTTGATAAAAGGTATGCATGAAATAAATTATGTGGTGTTATTTTAAAAAGGAATATGGAATATAATAGTTCGATTGAAATATTTTTAAGAAAGGATTTAAAAGGTATAATAGTAAAAAATTAATTGTGTGATTTGTGTTCTTGTTGGGTTTATTTAATTTGCAAGATTAGGAGTTATAAGGTGTAAAATTGGTTTGAATTTTATTGTGCCTTTTTGTATTATGAAGAAGAGTATTTGTGGGCTTATGATGGAGCTTTAATGCATTTTTATTGAGATCAAAAGAAGGGTTCTAGATTATATCTTTCAGAATTTTACTAAGCACATTTTGAGATGAATATTTTGTGAATGTTGTGAAAATTTGATTTTGAGGTTTAGAGATAGACCATTGTTATATAACCTTGAAAGTGGAATAAAAGGAATTGGTTGTGAGTAAAACAGGTTTTGAAGACATATCTCCATCACATCAAAAAGGTATGAGCACATTTTCTTTTGTTTAGAGTGATTGGAATGAATATTGTGAAATATAATGTGGAGTGAAAAGGATTGTTTGATAAGAATTGTTGGAAATATTTGAGTGAGTTTTTATATGCTTCATTGGTGAATGTTTAGAGAATATTTGAGATAGATATTGAATATTATTTGAGTTAGGATTTGAGACCTACATTGTGCTCTTTGTTTGAAGAAGTATGGAAGCACTTGTTTAGGATTTGTAAGCAAGTTGTGTTTCATTGGTTGAAAAATTGCGTAAAATTGAGTATATTTGAACAAGTTCTGGAGAGGAATTGAAGGTAGATTTGAGTAAGTTCTTGAGAGGACTTGAAGGCAGATTTGAGCAAGTCTTTGAGAATACTTGAGGACAGATATTGGTGCATATTTATGCTAGACCGGATACAAAGTTAGAGCAAATATGTACTACACTTGGGATAGAGTTTGGTATAGATTTGGTATAGAGTTGAGAGTAAGATTTGGAGGTGATAGAGCAGATAAATATAGTCTTTAGTGGATAGAGATCCATTATCCAGGGTAGTAAGGACATAGGTATTTTGTGGAGAGAGATCCACAAGACAGTATAGTGGGGGTAAAAGTCTTCTAGAAGATCACCAACCAAAGCAGAGGAGAAATATTTCTCCAATGGATAGAGTTCCACAAACCAGAGTAAGGGGATTGGTGTCTTCTTTGTACAATGGTCCATAAACATTGTAATAGGGAATTGATTCCCAAAGGAATTCAATAAGAATATTTATAAAGAATATTTTCTCCGTGGAGTAGCCCACATTGGGTGAACCACGTTAAATCATGTCTCTCATGTGTGTGATGATTTGTGGAATTCTTATTGCTTTAATATTGTTGATGTTATCATATGGATTGAAAAGTAAATTTTTTTATCTTATATTGTTCACCCCTCCCTCTTAGTATAATCTCATATTCTTCAAATGGTATTAGAGTGGGATCCTTCATTAAAAGCCTAATAGCTTGGAGGAAGATACCATAAGAACATACATGATCTCATAAAATAAAAAAGAGGCCATAATTGACATAAAAGAAGAATTTTTTGCTGCTCTCAAAAATTTGTAAAAGATCATAAGGAAGAACTCAAGTTTGAAGGATCAAATTCAAGAGGATGAAGAAGCAAATATGGAACTTATACAAAATATTACATAACTCAAGGTAAAAGTGGAAGAGGGAAATAAAATTGAACAAGATATGATAGAACTATTAAGGGTAAGAGAGACAAAGTGTGAAATACTGGAATAAAAAATTATATCTGTAAGGAATGAAGTTAAAAAGACTAAGTTACAACAAGATATAAAGTTAGGGAAACAAAAAGAGGAGTCAATCTCTTAAGAAACAGATATATAAAACAAATATGAGCTCATAACTCATGCTAATACTCTAGAAAGAAAAGGCATGAGGAAAGAACAGGGTAAAGAAGATCCATGGACAAAATTCAATTACAAGAACATAAAAAGAAGAAGCACTCAACCATATACTTCAAGGCACTCCAACAGGTTATAAAATCTCTTCTATGGCTATTGTTTTTCATGTAACAAATATGGTCATAGAGTTGTACATTGCACTGGTTATGTGAAAAATAATATTGATAGAAATTTTAATTCTTTTGCATCGCTTATGAATGATGATGTCATATGTTATAAATGCAATAATTTTGGGCACAAGGCTAAATGGTGTAAAATGGTATTTCCTGAGTCAAGTAAAAAGACTACAACTTCAACAATTAGGAGAGAGGAAAAAGAGCATGAGAAAGTTAGATCAATGTTAGAACAAACAACCCTTCATGTTCAATATAAGGGAAAACAATGGTTCCTTGATAGTGGTTGTTCTAATCATATGACAGGAGACAAAAGTAAATTTCTTTTACTCAAAGAAATTGATGGACGATCAGTAAAATTTGGTGACAATGGTTCAACAAAAATTTGTGGAAAAGAAAATTTGAGTTTAGATAATGGGAAAACAAAGACAGAGAATGTATTGTATTTCAAATGTTTAAGGCACAATCTACAAAGTGTAAGCCAACTTTGTGATCAGAGGCACACGGTTACATTTCATCCAAATAGATGTGAGATCAGAAAGTCTAAAACTGGAAAGCTTATTACATATGCAAATAGAACTACAAAAAACCTCTACATGCTAAGTGAGATTAAAGGATAAAAATATTTTGTATCACAAGAAGATGAGAGTTGGTTGTGGCATAAAAGAATAGGTCATTTGAACTTTGACAACATAGTGAAAATAAGTAACAAGCAGACTGTCAGAGATTTACCCAAGATAAAAAAAGACCACAAAACATAATTTGTGCACAACTTCAGCATGGGAATTAAACTAGAACAAGTTTTAAGTCAAAAGGATTTATGTCATCTGAGCCATTGAAACTAGTGCACACTGACCTATGTGGTCCTACAAGGACAAATAATATACAAGGTGAAAGTTACTTTATATTAATTATAGATGATTATTCTAGAATGATTTGGATAGCCTTCTTGAAAGAAAAGTTAGAAGCTCTTAAGAAATTTAAAGCTCTTAAAGAATTAGTTGAAAATGAAACAGGTAGAAGGATTAAGGGTTTAAGATCAGATATAGGAGGATAATTTACCTCAAATGAATTTGTAGACTTCTATGAACAACATGGGATCAAAATAGAATATTCAACAACAAGAACTCAACAAAATGGGGTAGTTGACAGAAAAATAGGATTGTTGAAAATATTGCCAGAGCCATGTTAAATAAGTCTAATATTTCATATGGTTTTTGGGAAGAGGCAGTACATACAATAGTGTATATCATCAATAGAGCTCAAATAAGAGTAAATCACCATAAAACCCCATATAAGCTCTGGAAAGGAAGACTAGCCAAAATAAAATATTTAAAAATCTTTGGAAGCAAATGTTACATAAGACGAGAAGAAAAAAATTGGGTAATTTTGACTCAAGATGTGATGAGGGTATTTTTCTTGGCTATTCCACCAAGAGCAAAGCCTATAGATGCTATAACAAAACACATGTAGGCAGTGGGACTAGTGCAAGGTTTCAAGAAGCACCAAAGGAAACACATGTAGTAGCAGTAAAAAGGATTCTCAGGTATTTAAAAGGAACTATGTATTTTGGGCTCTAGTACCCCAAAAGCAATAACTTCACTCTCATAGTATATACAAATGTATATTGAGCAGGTAGTATTGATGACATAAAAAGCACAAGTGGAGGAGCATTCTTTGTTGGATATTGTTTATTCTCTTGGCGAAGTAAGAAACAGACATCAATATCTTTATCCACAGTAAATACAGAGTATATTTCAGTGGTTGCTTGTTGTACACAGGTGTTATGGATGAATAAAACTTTAAAGGACTTCAAGATAGAACATGATAACCCTATCCCCATACTATGTGGTAACACAAGTGTTATAAATATCTCAAAGAATCTGATGATGCACTCCAGGAACAAGCACATCCCAATAAAATATCATTTTTTGAGAGAGCAGGTGATAAATAAGCAATTCAGGGTGGAATATGTTACTACAAAAGAGTAGATTGTGAAAATTTTCACTAAACCACTTCCAAAAGAAACTTTTGAGTATCTTAGAAGAAAATTGGGAGTAGTTTTACTTCCACCCAAAAATTAATCACCTCAAGGAAAGGATGTGGGGAGGGGCCTAAGCCAAGAGTCTTATATTTAGTCCCAAAGGAGTCCCTTTGCCATTGATGTCAAAGAGGGAGATATTTGAGTTAGGGGGAGAGCATTCTGTCAGTGGGAGCAGTTTCCCAAGGAGAGAAGTTTCCCAGGGGGAGTAGAATTGAAAAAAGGAAAAAGGAATGGTTAAGGAAAAGGGTTGCTATCAATGACAAAGGGAGAGGTTGTTGGAAATTTTGAGTAAGTTGTGTTGTCATTGATGTCAAAAGGTTGATGTCAGAGAGCACTTTGTATGGTAGGAATATTCTTCTATGGTTGATATGGTTGAAATTGATCAAGGCAAAGTTCATCCCAAAAGCAAGAAAATTGGTTGAAAGAAGAGGCCATGGTTTAAAAGGAAAGACAAATATTATTATAATATTTTTCAATATTATAATAATTGGGTCCAAGAAATCATTAAAAAAAAGGAGATATCCTGGACAAGGTTTATTGAGCTTTTATAAAGGTTGCAAAGGTTTTTAAATTATTTAAATTAAAATATTTTAACAAAAGTTAAAATTTTAATTTAAAATAATTTATGGCGCCAAAGTTTCAAATCGAATTTGAATTCAAAAGCAAGAGAGGGCCGACATTTTTTAAACCAAAGGAAAGAGTATTTAAAGGAAATGATTTTTCATTTCCGAAGGTTAATAATTCGAATGCCTAGGTGAGGAGATAATTTGTGCACTCCATTTTTGAAAAGGAGAAGACGTTGTGAGCCTTAAAGGAAAGGGAGGCAGAGTTGTGTTAAAATTCACTTGGAGCAAAAGATATATCCCATAGTGCTGGGTAGCACAGGTGGTAGGAGGAATGTGGCTAAGGCGCTTGCGAAGGGAAGGTTTCCATTTCGAATCCCATGGAGTTTTTTTGCAAAAGGGTAAAGCACCTTTTCATTTTCAGCGAAGGTAGATTTCAAATATGAACTCGTGGACATTTGGTTGCATGCGGGCATGTAGCCCAAGTGGCAGCCTAGCCTTGGGCTAGGGCATTGTGGTGGCTTAGGTCGCGGGTTCGAGCTTGGGCGCTGGTCATTGAGACTTGTGCAATATTTTTTACAGGTAGAATATTAAAGGTATGCTTTTTAATTTATGTGCTTCTATGGTCTTGGAATACGTGATTTGACTTTGAGGCTTCAAAATCGTGAAAGGAAAATAAGTGAAATTGTTTTGGGATTTATAAGGTAAACATTTATAATTTTGATAAAAGGGATGCATGAAATAAAGTATGTGGTGTTATTTAAAAAGGGATTTGGAGTATAATAGTTTGATTGAAAATCTTTTTAAGAAAGGAGTTAAAATGTGTAATAGTGAAAAATTAATTGTGTGATTTGTGTTCTTGTTGGGTTTATTTAATTTGCAATATTAGGAGTTATAAGGTGTAAAATTGGTTTGAATTTTATTGTACCTTTTTGCATTATGAAGAAGAGTATTTATGGAATTATGATGAATCTTTAATGCATTTTCCTTGAGATCAAAAGAAGGGTTCTAGAGTATATCTTTCAGATTTCACTAAGCACATTTTGGGAGGAATATTTTGTGAATGTTGTGAAATATTCATTTTGAGGTTTTGAGATAGACCATTGTTATCTAACCTTGGAAGTGGAACAAAAGGAATTGGTTGTGAGTAAAACAGGTTTTGAAGACATATCTCCATCACAACAAAAAGGTATGAGCACATTATCTTTTGTTTAGAGTGATTGGAATGAATGTTGTGAAATATAAGGTGGAGTGAAAAGGATTGTTTGATAAGCATTGTTGGAAATATTTGAGTGAGTTTTTATATGCTTCATTGGTGAATGTTTAGAGAATATTTGAGATAGAGATTGAATATTATTTGAGTTAGGGTTTGAGACCCACATTGTGCTCTTTGTTTGAAGAAGTATGAAAACACTTGTTTAGGGTTTGTAAGCAAGTTGTGTTTCATTGGTTGAATGATTGAGTGAAATTCTTGAGCAAATATTATGAGATATTTTGAGAAAATGTTTGAGTAGATTTGAGCAAGTTCTTGAGAGGACTTGAAGGCATATTTGAGCAAGTTCTTGAGAGGACTTGAAGGTATATTTGAGAAAGTCTTTGAGAAGACTTGAGGACATATTTGAGGATAGAGGTTGGTGCAGATTTGTGAGAAGATTTATGCTAGACCTGAGACAGAGTTAGAGTAGATTTGTACTACACTTGGGATAGAGTTTGGTGCAGATTTGAGATAGAGTTGAGAGTAAGCTTTGGAGGTGATAGAGTAGAGGACAACAGTCTCTAGTGGATAGAGATCCATTAGCCAGGGTAGTGAGGACATAGGTATTCTATGGAGAGAGATCCACAAGCCAGTGCAGTGGGGGCAGAAGTCTTCTAGAAGATCACTAGCCAGAGTAGAGGAGAAAGAGTTCTCCTGTGGATAGAGTTCCACAAACCAGAGTAAGGGGATTGGTGTCTCCTTTGGATAGGGGTCCATAAACATTGTAATAGGGAATTGATTCCCAAAGGAATTCATTGAGAAAATTTATAAGGAATATTTTCTCCGTGGAGTAGCCCACATTGGGTGAACCACGTTAAATCATGTCTCTCATGTGTGTGATGATTTGTGGAATGCTTACTACTTTAATATTGTTGATGTTATCATATGGATTGAAAAGTAAAAATTTTTATCTTATACTATTCACCCCCCTCTCAGTATAAGCTCATGTTCTTCAAATGGTATCAGAGTGGGCTCCTTCATGAAAAGCCTAAAAACTTGGAGGAAGATCCCACAAGAACATACATGACCTCAAAAAATGAAGAAGAGGCCACAATTGACATAAAAGAAGAATTTTTTGCTGCTCTCAAAAATTTGGAAAATATCAGAAGGAAGAACTCAAGTTTGAAGGATCAAATTCAAGAGGATGAAGAAGCAAAGATGGAACTTCTACAAAATCTTACAGAACTCAAGGTAAAAGTGGAAGAGGGAAATAAAATTGAACAAGATATGACAAAACTATTAAGGGCAAGAGAGGTAGAGTGTGAAATATTGGAATCAAAAATTATCTCTCTAAGGAATGAAGTTAAAAATACTAAGTTACGACAAGATATAAAGTTAGGGAAACAAAAAGAGGAGTCAAGCTCTCAAGAAACAGAGACATCAAACAAATATGAGCTCATAACTCATGCTAATACTCTAGAAGGAAAAGGCATGAGGAAATAAGAGGGAAAAGAAGATCCATGGACAAAAGTCAATTACAAGAATAACAAAAGAAGAAGCACTCAACCATATCATTCAAGGCACTCCAACAAGTTACAAAATCTCTTCCATGGCTATTGTTTTTCATGTAAAAAATATGGTCATAGAGCTGCACATTGCATTGGTTATGTGAAAAATAATATTGATAGAAATTTCAATTCTTTTGCATCGCTTATGAATGATGATGTCATATGTTATAAATGCAATAATTTTGGGCACAAGGCTAAATGGTGCAAAATGGTATTTCTTGAGTCAAGTAAAAAGACTACAACTTCAACAATTAGGAGAGAGAGAAAAGAGCATGAGAAAGTTAGATCAATGTTAGTACAAACAACCCTTCATGTTCAAGATAAGGGAAAATAGTGGTTCCTTGATAGTGGTTGTTCTAGTCATATGACAAGAGATAAAAGTAAATTTCTTGTACTCAAAGAAATTGATGGAGGATCTAGTAAAATTTGGTGACAATGGTTCAAAAAAAATTTGTGGAAAGGGAACTTTGAGTTTAGATAATGGAAAAACAAATATGGAGAATGTATTGTATGTCAAGGGGTTAAGGCACAATCTACTAAGTGTAAGCCAAATTTGTGATCAGGGGCACACGGTTACATTTCATCCAAATAGATGTGAGATCAGAAAGTCTAAAATTGGAAATATTATTGCAGATGCAAATAGAACTACAAACAACCTCTACATGCTAAGTGAGATTAAAGGAGAAAAATATTTTCTATCACAAGAAGATGAGAGTTGGTTGTGGCATAAAAGAATGGGTCATTTGAACTTTGAAAACATAGTGAAAATAAGCAACAAGCAGGTTGTCAGAGATTTACCCAAGATAAAAAGGCCACAAAACATAATTTGTGCACAATGTCAGCATGGGAAGCAAACTAGAACAAGTTTCAAGTCAAAAGGATTTATGTCATCTGAGCCATTGAAACTAGTGCACACTGACCTATGTGGTCCTACAAGGACAAAGAGTCTACAAGGTGAAAGTTACTTTATATTATTTATAGATGATTATTCTAGAATGATTTGGGTAGCCTTCTTGAAAGAAAAGTTAGAAGCTCTTGAGAAGTTTAAAGCTTTTAAATAATTAGTGGAAAATGAAATAGGTAGAAGGATTAAGGGTTTAATATCAGATAGAGGAGGAGAATTTACCTCAAATGAATTCATAGACTTCTATGAACAACATGGGATCAAAAGAGAATATTCAACAACAAGAACTCCTCAACAAAATGGGGTAGTTGAAAGGAAAAATATGACTATTGAAAATATGTCCAGAGCCATGTTAAATGAGTCTAAGATTTTAGATGGTTTTTGGAAAGAGGTAGTACATACAATAGTGTATATCATCAATAGAGCTCAAATAAGAGTAAATCACCACAAAACCCCATATGAGCTCTGGAAAGGAAGACCAACCACAGTAAAATATTTCAAAATATTTGGAAGCAAATGTTACATAAGACGAGAAGAGAAAAATTTGGGTAAGTTTGACTCAAGATGTGATGAGGGTATTTTTCTTGGCTATTCCACCAAGAGCAAAGCCTATAGATGTAAAAAATTTTTTTGGAAATGAAGGCAAGTGAGGAACTAGATCAAATAGAGAAAAGTGAGACTTGGGAACTTGTCCCATGACCAAAAGGTAAGAATGTGATTGGCACTAAATGGGTTTTTAGAAACAAGTTAAATGAAGATGGTCAGGTAGTTAGAAACAAAGCAAGATTAGTATGCAAAGGTTATGCACAGGTTGAGGGGATTGATTTTGATGAGATGTTTGCTCCGGTTGCATGACTTGAAGCTATAAGAATATTTTTAGCCTTATCAAGTTTCAAAAATTTCAAAGTATATCAGATGGATGTTAAATCAGCCTTTCTAAATGGTGTCCTAGAAGAAGAGGTTTACATTGAGCAACCTGAGGGATTCAACCTAATTGATAAACCAGACTATGTATGCAGATTAAAGAAGGCACTTTATGGACTAAAGCAAGATCCTAGAGCTTGGTATTCAATATTGGATAAGTATCTTCAGGAATAGGGTTTCAAAAAGGAATAGTGGACAGTAACTTATACATCAAAAATGAAGGAAATGACTTACTAATTGTGGTTTTTTATGTGGATGATATCATTTTTGGAGGCAATAATGATAAGATGTGTCAAAAATTTACAAAGAGCATGCAAAGTGAATTTGAAATGTCAATGCTTGGTGAGTTGTCCTTATTTCTTGGACTTCAGATTTCACAATCAGAGAAAGGTGTATTTCTCTCACAAACCAAGTATATAAAAGAGATGCTAAAGAAATTCAAGTTAGAATATTGCAAACCAGTAAGTACCCCCATGGTTACAGGATGCAAGTTAAGTAAATATGATGAATCTCCTGAGGTAAATAAAAAATTGTATAGATCTATGATTGGTAGCTTACTATATGTCATAGCTACAAGACCAGATATAATGTAGGCAGTGGGACTAGTGGCAAGGTTTCAAGCAGCACCAAAGGAAACACATGTAGTAGTAGTAAAAAGGATTCTCAGGTATTTAAAAGGGACTATGGATTTTGGGCTCTAGTACCCCAAAAGTGATAATTTCACTCTCATAGCATATACAGATGCATATTGGGCAGGTAGTATTGATGATAAAAAAATCACAAGTGGAGGAGCATTCTTTCTTGGAGATTGTTTAGTCTCTTGGCTAAGCAAGAAACATGCATCAATATCTTTATCCATAGTAGAGGCAGAGTATATTGCAGTGGTTGCTTGTTGTACATAGGTGTTATGGATGAAGTGAACTTTAAAGGACTTCAAGATAGAGCATGATCACCCTATCCCCATACTGTGTGATAATACAAGTGCTATAAATATCTCAAAGAATCTAGTGATGCACTCCAAGACCAAGCACATCCCGATCAAATATCATTTTCTGAGAGAGCATGTGACATATAAGCAAGTCATGTTGGAATATGTTACTACAAAGGAGTATATTGTGGATATTTTCACTAAACCACTTCCAAAAGAAACTTTTGAGTATCTCAGAAGAAAATTGGGAGTAGTTTTACTCCCACCCCAAAATTAATCACCTCAAGGAAAGGAGGTGGGGAGGGGGTTGAGCTAAGAGTCTTATATTTAGCCCCAAAGGATTCCCTTTGCCATTGATGTCAAAGGGGGGGATATTTGAGTTAGGGGGAGAGCATTCATTCAGGGGGAGCAGTTTCCCAGGGGAGCAAAATTGGAAAAAGGAAAAAGGAATGGTTAAGGAAAAGGGTTGCCATCAATGACAAAGGGGGAGATTGTTGGAAATTTTGAGTAAGTTGTGTTGTCATTGATGTCAAAAGGTTGATGTCAGAGAGCACTTTGTATGGCAGGAATATTCTTCTATGGTTGATATGGTTAAAATTGATCAAGGTAAAGTTCATCCCAAAAGCAAGCAAATTGGTTGAAAGAAGAGGCCATGGTTTAAAAGGAAAGACAAATATTATTATAATATTTTTTAATATTATAATAATTGGGTCCAAGAAATCATTAAAAAAAAGAGATATCCTGGACAAGGTTTATTGAGCTTTTATAAAGGTTGCAAAGGTTTTTAAATTATTTAAATTAAAATATTTTAACAAAAGTTAAAATTTTAATTTAAAATAATTTATGGCGCCAAAGTTTCAAATCGAATTCGAATTCAAAAGCAAGAGAGGGCCGACATTTTTTAAACCAAAGGAAAGAGTATTTAAAGGAAATGATTTTTCATTTCCAAAAGTTAATTATTTGAATGCCTTGGTGAGGAGATAATTCGTGCACTCCATTTTTGAAAATAAGAAGACATTGTGAGCCTTAAAGGAAAGGGAGGCAGAGTTGCGTTGAAATTCACTTGGAGCAAAAGAGATATCCCATAGCGTTGGGTAGTGTAGGTGGTAGGAGGAATGTGGCTAAGGTACTTGCAAAGGGAAGGTTTCTATTTTGAATCCCACGGAGTTGTTTTGCAAGAGGGTAAAGCACCTTTTCATTTTCAGCGAAGGCAGATTTCAAATATGAACTTGTGGATATTTGGTTGTGTGCGGGTGTGTAGCCCAAGCGGCAGCCTAGCCTTGGGCTAGGGCATTGTGGTGGCTTAGGTCATGGGTTCGAGCTTGGGCGCTGGTCATTGAGACTTGTGCAATATTTTTCACAAGAAGAATATTAAAAGGTATGCTTTTTAATTTATGTGCTTCTATGGTCTTGGAATACGTGATTTGACTTTGAGGCTTCAAAATCATGAAAGGGAAATAAGTGAAATTGTTTTGGGAGTTATAAGGTAAAAATTTATAATTTTGATAAAAGGGATGCATGAAATAAAGTATGTGGTGTTATTAGGTGTGAAAAAGGGATTTGGAGTATAATAGTTTTATTGAAAATATTTTTAAGAAAGGAGTTAAAAGGTGTAACAGTGAAAAATTAATTGTGTGATTTGTGTTCTTGTTGGGTTTATTTAATTTGCAAGATTAGGAGTTATAAGGTGTAAAATTGGTTTGAATTTTATTGTACCTTTTTGCATTATGAAGAAGAGTATTTGTGGTCTTATAATGGAACTTTAATGCATTTTCCTTGAGATCAAAAGAAGGGTTCTAGAGTATATCTTTCAGATTTCACCAAGCACATTTTGGGAGGAATATTTTGTGAATGTTGTGAAATATTCATTTTGAGGTTTTGAGATAGACCATTGTTATCTAACCTTGGAAGTGGAACAAAAGGAATTGGTTGTGAGTAAAATAGGTTTTGAAGACATATCTCCATCACAACAAAAAGGTATGAGCACATTATCTTTTGTTTAGAGTGATTGGAATGAATGTTGTGAAATATAAGGTGGAGTGAAAAGGATTGTTTGATAAGCATTGTTGGAAATATTTGAGTGAGTTTTTATATGCTTCATTGGTGAATGTTTAGAGAACATTTGAGATAGATATTGAAGATTATTTGAGTTAGGGTTTGAGACCCACATTGTGCTCTTTGTTTGAAGAAGTATGAAAATACTTGTTTAGGGTTTGTAAGCAAGTTGTGTTTCATTTGTTGAATGATTGAGTGAAATTCTTGAGCAAATCTTGTGAGTTGTTTTGAGAAAATGTTTGAGTAGATTTGAGCAAGTTCTTGAGAGGACTTGAAGGTAGATTTGAGCAAATTCTTAAGAGGACTTTAAGGTATATTTGAGCAAGTCTTTGAGAAGACTTGAGGATAGATTTGAGGATAGAGGTTGGTGCATATTTGTGAGTAGATTTATGCTAGACCTGAGATAGAGTTAGAGCAGATTTGTACTACACTTGGGATAGAGTTTGGTGTAGATTTGAGATAGAGTTGAGAGCAAGATTTGTATATAATAGAGCAGAGGATAGCAATCTCCAATGGATAGAGATCCATTAGCCAGGGTAGTAAGGACAGAGGTCTTCTGTGGAGAGAGATCCACAAGCCAGTGCAATGGGGGTAGAAGTCTTCTAGAATATCACCAGCCAAAGCAGAGGAGAAAGAGTTCTCCTATGGATAGAGTTCCACAAACTAGAGTAAGGGGATTGGTGTCTCCTTTGGATAGGGGTCCATAAACATTGTAATAGGGAATTGATTCCCAAAGGAATTCATTGAGAAAATTTATAAGGAATATTTTCTCCGTGGAGTAGCCCACATTGGGTGAACCATGTTAAATCATGTCTCTCATGTGTGTGATGATTTGTGGAATGCTTACTGCTTTAATATTGTTGATGTTATCATATGGATTGAAAAGTAAAAAGTTTTATCTTATATTGTTCACCCCCCTCTCAATATAAGCTCATGTTCTTCATCTGGGTTCTCGCCACACCAGTTTATGTCATCCCCGATCCATGCTCGTCTAGTATTTCATGTCTATGTTTGAGTCAGCAATATTTTTAGTCCAAGTCATAGGTATCTAGGTACGCATCGTCATCCTTGTCCTATTTGGAGTTTATCGTCTGTGTCATATTTGGCTACCCACCATCCATAATAGTCACATGCCATGTCTAGGTTGTCACCACATCAGTTAGTAGGGTCTGCTACGATACATATTACCATACTTTTGATAGCCTGTATACACAACCACCAAAACTATTACCTCAAAATGATTTTAAACAACAAACCATTTACAATTTTTTACAAGCATCCTTAAGATGACAAAGGCATTAACTACAGTAATGCATGTCTACCTATTACATTTACTTATTATTATTATTTTTTGTTATTATTATTATATACATTCTATTTATTTATTTATTATTATTTTATTTTATTTTGTATAAATTCAATTTAATTAATTTCAAATGTTTGAATTGATTTAATTAATTTCAAATGTTTGAACTTATTTAATTAATTTCAAATGTTTGAATTTATTTAATTTGAAACATTAAAATTAACCAAAATAAATATAAATCTAACCAACACACTATACACTTTAAAATAAATTAAAAGGAGACACTAACCAACATCCAAACCTTGGAACCTATATTGCAACCTCATTGGTAGGGACCTATCAATCAATCACTCAATGCAAACCAAAATTTCCCATAACATCAAAATTTAAGGTGGGTCTCCAAAATTTGAGGTGTGTTGTGTGACAGTCACACCACTCCTTAAAGTGAGCACAACCCACTAAAGAACTCATGGTTGAAGAGTATCCACGAGCACATAATTTTTAGGAGCCCTAATAGCCAAGTTATTGCTCACACGTGTTGAAAGGAACATAGTTGAAAATCATCAAAGGAGTGCCATTGAGAATCATGCAAGAGCCATATTTTCTTTCTCATTGGAAGGAAATTCTAAGTGTGAAAGCCATACATAAAGGTAAAAGATACAATAATCAACAAAATTGATGCATCTTCAACCCAAAATAGCCACTATCAAGGATTCATTATAGTTTCAACAAGAAGATCGTTGAGGACCAAGCAAAGAGGATTAGAAATTGTTTCATTTGCATGCACAGGAGATAGTCATTCATCAAAATCCCTAATAGCCAACATAAATATTTCTTGAGGTTCACGTGACTAAGCAACTACAGAAGCTGGTGCATATTTTGAAGAGTACAGAAGGAAAACTATGTGAATTAACCGTTGGGAGTCCACTTGGCATTGTTGATTTGGAGGTCTTCCAGCCATGTTAGAAGAAGAACTATTACACAACTACACCAACCAAGCCAAACAGGAGGAAGTTTCACCAAGCAAGCATCATTACATTCATGCGCACCAAAAGGAAGAGCCAAATATTCAAGGAGATAAACATTATATTAGCGAACATTTAAGGTTGATTTGAATTAGCCCTTTAAGATTATAAAATTAAAATGACTGAGTTATAAGGTTATTCATATCTAAGGTTAGTCAATTAATTAATAGGAGGAATAAGGAGCTAAAGCCTTAGATAGAAAGGAAATTGAAGTGTGAAGTTTATAATTGAAAAGAGATTTTTCAAATTATATTACTTGAAATTATAATACTTGAGTATTTGAAAATAATTAAATTAGGAGATATAAGGGTTTCTACCTTGGATAAATAGAAAATTATTTTGCAAATATTATTATTTTCTAAAGTTTCAAAATAGGGAGATATAAGGAGTACTACATCAAAATTTAGTCCATTGGAATTTAGAAAATTAAACCACTAAAAATTAGAATTGAGAGAAGCTCTTCATAGCATTGATTAAAGAGTTGGAAATTATTTCTTACACTAGTTTCTTATACAATTAAAGAAACTAAGGAATCCAACTATAGAGTCTTGAATATAGAAAACTCTATCACATTAAAAATGCATCAATAGGGAGAAATAAGGTGAAACTTAGAAGTTGAACTTTAGGGATTCAACTCAAATTTAATTAAGCACTTTATCAAGACTATATCATACTCTAAACACTTGGGATATATAAGGGATTCTAAAAAACCTAATATTTGAAAAGGTTTTATCAAGCTAGTTCACATACTCAAAACTAGGGAGCCATAAGGAAGTCAACCTCAAAGGATTAGAACCTTCAAAGCTAAAGCAATTATGGATATAGGAACAAGTAAACATATAACAGGAAATCCACAATGGTTTGATCATCTTGAAGTCACAAATATTTTTTATTTGAAAAGGCTAATTACAAACCTCATTTCAGTAACCAAACTAATTGAAAGTAGAGAGATGGTAGAATTCAAGTATGAAATAGAAGCTACAGGACCTATATATAATAGTACATATGTTCTAAATTCATTTGAGTTCACACAAGATATTGTTATTCAAGACAACACTAATGGATTTTCTAAGAAATAATTTACAAATAATGAAAAAGTAAAATGGATCAATTGTGATCCAAATTTACCTTTCATATTCATACACAAGAATCAAAGAATGAAAGTGATGAAGCAAAAGTTTCTAGACAGGAAAATAAAGGATAATATGATTCTAGGAACAAAGGAAAAAGAAAAATTCTTATACAAGAATTTGATGACTATGAAAGAGCTCAAGAAACTTGTAATCTTGAAGCCACAAAGATTGAAATATACTAATCATTCATTTGATCAAGTATACATGAAGGTCGCAGATTGGAGAAAGCAAAAAAGCTAATTGAGCTCCAAGAATAAATTGAATATTGATCAAGTTGAAGAACATCTAAAATAGGAAGATCCATATTGAATACTAAAGTCTTCAATAACAAAATAATGTAATACATGGGGTCTTAGAATATATTACATTATTTGATACATGTCAATGTACCACCTTGGGTACATTATTAGACTAGGAGTTTATCCTAGGTTCAATAGTTACTTCAAGTAGAAGCCATAAATGCACAAGTGTTAGAATATGCAATGATGTAAATATAACAAGTGTCTTTAGTTAGGTGAGAATGTGCACAAGTGTCTATCATGTAGAATGCACATGTGTCTATAGGGTAGGAAAAAGAAGAGTCACATACTAGTATATACTAGTGACTTAGCATTGTAATTAATGATAGAGATTGCATTGCTCATAGAATGTACTAGTAGATCTTCATATATTATATCAAGTTCTAATTTTCATGAGTTTCCTTCATGGTTTATCACTGAGTTATTGTAGAATTCTATCTTCTTATTTTCCTACATATTTTAGTGCTATTATCATATAGTTATCATAGCTTGCATATTTATCATCTTGTGGTTACATTTCCTTTAATATACATCCTCAAAAGATAACAGGTGAAAGAAATACCAATGGCACCAATATGATACCAACCAATATCATACCAAAACATCAATACCATCAAATCTCACCCATAGAGAAAGTTTTGTTTTCATGGGAAGAATGCAAAGCACATACAGTAGGTACTCAAACCTATAGAATACCAGTAGATACATACCAAAGGAAACCGAACTTCAGAAAGGTAAAAAAACTAAATTTGTTCATGATTTCTAAGAAAGTAGATCAATTGGAATAAGGAGGTGTTTGCCACCACAAAAGCTCCAAAAAGGTAGCCACAAAATCTCTTAACAGATATCGACATAAGCAATCGGTCTTCCCAAGAGGTACCCAAGCCAGCATAATAGAAATCCAAGCCATGACTATGATTGAAACTTGTGCAAAAATAAGATAAAAAAGAGGTACTAATAGGAAAATAAAAGGTGGAAGTAGAACCACATACATAGATCAAAGAAGAACCATTCTACATAACCTTGAGGTGAAGGGGAAGGTTGGTCCAAAGTTGCCTTATGGATCTAGTCTGCATCTCCTCTTCCTTACCAAAGGTAATGTATCAAGCATTAAAATTAGACCAATTACTGACTCAAAATGGAGCAATAGATGAAGAGCCTAACCCAGTGATCGAACTCTTACCACAACAATATAATTACATCTCCTGGGTCTAAAATCTAGGGCCTATAAATTCTAAGAAGTAAGTCCAAAGGCTCAACAAAAAGAGGTCAAGGTAAAGGTCATTCCCTCTAAGGTAGCATGGTGTAGGTACAAAAAAGAACATTCAACTAATAATTTAATGGAGGATAGAAGCACCCAACTCCAAGATGAGGCACACCCAATTGTAAAAAAAGTAATGCATTATGGAAGTTATCATTGCAAGGCCACCTAACCAATGAAAGACATGAGTGAGTTTAGACTCACATAAGAAGGATTAAAATCACACATGCTTGGAGGATAAGGTTATTGAGATCAAGGCATGTACCTCAGACCCTCAAGACCAATAGAGACCTTTTTTGACCAATTGAGGGATAATCACCATACTAAGGAAAGAGGAAGCATGAAAGGCGATGATATCCCTAGATATCAAGCACAAGGGAGCTAGTCTTTGCATGTTCATTTATCGACAGTAGATCAATAGAACATGAGTGAATCTTGGGAGTCATCCAAGAGATATGGCCTATAAATTAAGGTGCACCCCATTTCAAATATCCATGAAACCTTGAGCAAAGTTATTTTCAATGCCATCATTCTCTAAATATGCATTACTAATGTTGTGGGGATTTCCTGCTTACCTCTTTAAAATATGTCACGTTACAAGAATATTGAGAATCACAACTAGTTTGTAGACTCTGGTGGATCTACCTCTTTGACCTAGGAATAGATTATCTATAGGACTCTAGATAGACTAGGTTGGGTAAGGAAACCCTAGACAATGGGTTCAGATATTTGCCATTATGATACTATAACCCATATCTTACCAGATTTAATGATATTATATCAATTTTTGTTCTTTTTGACCAAACCAAGTAGTATTAAAATCATTAATACCATACTGGTGCCATTTCGATTGGATAGTCGTAGAAGATTTATAATTTTCATGAACTGAGAAAAGAATAGGAAAGGAGAACTAGTTCATCCACATTCATTCAAATAATGTAATCAATGAGAATGATTAAACTAGTGAGATAAAGCATTATTCACACATTCATATTATTGTAATATGCAAATAAGCAAGGCACATAAACCATGAACACGAGAAATTCCAAGAATAGAGTTGGAATTTATATTCATATAAAAATATTTACATATGAAAATCTTGGCATAATTCTTGGGTCTTATATGATAGTAGTTACAATGGCACCCCTAATTTGAATATCATAATAGGGGAATGTTTCTCTCCATATTAATTGTAGTGATGTGAGAGTCTCCAACTCTAGTGTATCCACATGAAATAATCTCAGCAGACAAAGCTTCCTAGATAGTCCCTGCAAAATGGTAGAGGAAAAGGCAACATGAGATACGAAGGGATAAAACACACACAAAAAAGAAAATACGACTAACTCTAGAACATGATTATACCTGAACTTCTATTTTTTGCTCTCTAATGCTTGATAAAAATTGTCACTGCTACCCTGGTCTTCTATGTATAGTACTGAGCAATCAAGCCATGCTATACTCGTTTCCTCATCAGCCCTCATCTGGCCTGATTTCCTATTTTGTACAAAACTATGGCAAAATAAAAAATGGATAGGTGGCCCATGCCTTTCTCCCTATAGTCATTCTTGTTGCATGCCAACTTCCTCACCACCTTGAGAAGGTGACTTCATCATGCTTTGATTTGATGCCTCCTTTATTGTGATGAACCAAAATCTATCTTGGTTTTTACCAAGCACATCCCTTTGTGAGCCCTATATCACTCCTCCTACTCCATATTCAATATTTTGCAAATTGTGGTCAATATAGACCCATGAATCATCATGGAAGGTTAAGGTGAACTTTAATAATTTGACGTCTTGTGTGATTTTATTCACCTACTCTCTGTACCATTCCATAGTGTTCTCAGTAAATACACATAAGTGGTCCACCATTTCTACTAAAGAAGTGAACTACTTTGTCAGATTAACATTTTGATCGAAGTCAAATTCTTGTATTCTATTGAAGACAAAGTCTTTAATATTGGGTTCTTGGAAAAACTCTTCCAATGTAAACCCACAATCGTTGAGTTCATTCTCCACTTTTTTTTAGAGTTGGCTATCTCTTAATCGCATCAGAACTAGTTCGGTGTATTCTGTAGACATATGAAGACCTTTGCATATTCCTCTACAAATAATCAGATGAATCCATATCTCAAGGTGACCACCCCCACACTAACTTCCACGTACTTTTATTTAAAATTTTGATATACAAGGTGTATTAGGTTTATCCTGTGGTTCGCCTGTTTTAGTAGGTCCTTCAAAAAATCTGTAGTATGTTTGGTGGTATAGATGTTATAAAATATCATTATCAAATCAATAATACGCTCTTATATCTTATCTTTCATTTCCTCCTTGAACTCCTCAATGGTACTGGAGTAATCACTGGCCTGCACAGAAGTAGTCTGAGATGAGGTCGACATTTGTCTCAACTGATCTATCTCAACTTGTAATTGTTGCACCTTATATTATAACTACTCCACATTTGCAGCCTTGATCTTTAAAATTGCAGCCTCCTTTTCCATAGCTTCTGCCAGCTACACTTGGGAGGCCACATGTGATTTCATCATATCCATCGGGCCAGATTTAGCCATCATCACTCATTTACCGAGATCAATCGTGGCTTCATTTAGGTTTGGTGGCAAGGAGATGGAAAATATAGCATTAGACACATCGTATATTTCTTGTTTCATTGTCCTTTTGAATGTACTTACCCTTTTACTAAGATATCTCTGCTCTTTCATATCTTGTATCTGATCTTCTTTGTCAGCAGTGAATTGGATTGTGTCCCTCACCTTAGATAGTGTGAAATTATCTGTATTGAGAGTTGATGATTTAGTCCTGCCCCTCTTTTGGATGGGATACTGGGAAGGACTTTCCACCTGGACTTCATACTCCCTAAGTATGATTCATAGCCCACCTACTTCCTATATTTTCTTCAAAGCCTTAGGAGGAATAGGATGTTCCTTTTGATTAATCACCAAGGTGGCAGAGAATAAATAAGATTGGCCCACCTCCAGGTCATTTTGGCTGGATGGAGATATCAATGCTTGGACTGAAGATTCAAAGCTTTGCACTTGATGTTAGGAGTGAGTTACCAACTCCTTTTCTTTTGATGTTGAGGGTGATGTCAAAAGTCACCCATAATTATTAAATTAATATGTGAGTTGTAACTAAAATAAAGCACATGCAAAAATATATTAAATTGGGTGCTTTATTCATGCCAATTAATAATTTTAGTTAATTTAAAAATAAATAAAAAAACAACATGCAAAGTGGCATAATAAAAGTTGTTTTTTTAAAAAGCTAGTTTTTAGTTTTTTTTTTTTTGCATGATCAAGGTTGATTGATCATTATATATTTTGTAATTGGACTCTTTTTGAATGTGAGAACAGGAATATTTTAGTGTGCACAATTGTGGAGCTTTTATGTGGAGCTTTTTTAAAGTTTATATTTGTGCGCTTTTTTAATTCTAGATCAAAATTTTTGGTTTGGACCAGCAACATAGTTTGCTGAAATTGGAGCTTTTGGCTGAGGATATTTCATTATTTGGCATTCAGAATTGGTTTAGCTTAATCACTAAACACTCTTGGACCATTTTTGGGTGATATCCATGCTCCATTAATGTTCTTTTTGTCTTAGATCAGAATTGCTTTATTGTTGTTTTTTATCTCTCCACCTCAAGAACTTTCATTTGGTATCAAAGCAAGGTTGTGTATGTGATTTCAGAATTTGCAGGTATAGCTACAACAAGAGAGGGTGAATATTTTTTATTCCCAACATCCTTTACAAAATTTTGGATCAGAAATACTTGTGGCTATTCATTTGCTATCATGGCAACAAATAGTACATCCTTAAATATACCTACATTCAAAGGAGATAACTTTGAGTACTGGAGAGATCAAATGAGGAGGATATTTGTATGGAAGGGAGTTTGGAAAAGTATAGTTCAGCCATATACTCCTCCTAAGGATTGGAAAGCTCTTCCTAAAGATCAAAAGAACACATTAGAAGAAGAAGAAAATAATGATGCTCAAGCTTTCTTCTACTTGCAGAGTGCGATAGATCCAAGCATCTACCCAAGGATAGTTGGTTGTAAGAATGCACATGAGGCATGGACAACCTTGGAGACATCATATCAAGGCTCAAAAAATGTAAGAGCATCAAAGCTCTCCACATTAAGAATCAATTTTGAAAATATGAAAATGCATGATGATGAGAATGTTGGAGACTATTGTATTAGAGTAAATGATATAGTGCATAGAATGAGAGTGTATGGTGAAGTCATGGAAGATAAAGTAGTAGTAAGAAATATTTTGAGATCCCTAACTCCAAAGTGGTTGCATATTGTCATTACACTTGAGGAGTGTAAAGATATGGACCAAATCAAGGTTGAAGAGTTAGTGGGTTCTTTATTGTCCCATGAGGATAAAATGAAAATTTATTCAAATGAATTAAATCATGCACTAGAGTCCAAAGTATGGGTTTCGAAACCAAATAAAAAGCCCACAAATCAGAATGTAAATTTTTCTCAAAGTTCAGATCAGAAAGGGAAAAACCAATCAAATTCAAAGTGGAAGGGTAAGAAGGTCATCACTTGTCATTATTGTAAGAAACCAGGTCACATGATAAAAGATTGCAGGAATCTAGCAGCCAAAAATCAAGCAAACCAAGATGGGGGTGAGAAAAAGGCTTACCAAGCTGAGAATAATGATGATCAAATTAATTATTCTCTTTCATGTAATTCAGGTTTGGATGATAAAAGGAATATGTGGTTTCTTGATTCAGGATGTTCTAACCATATGTCATGTTTTAAGGATTGTTTTGACAAGCTAGATGGTTCATTCAAGAGCCAAGTTCACTTAGGATATGGGAAGGTGATTCATGTCGAAGGGAAAGGGAGTATGCCTATCACCACAAAGCATGGGAAGGGTGATATCAACAACATTTATTTGGCTCCAAACATGAAGCACAATCTCATGAGTGTTGGACAACTAGTAGAGAAAGGATTCAAGCTACTTTTTGACAATGGAGAATGTTTGATATATGACAAAAAGCAAGGTAACAAATTGATTGGAAAGTCTATTATGTCAAAAAATAGAATGTTTCCATTGAGAATAAATATGTTAAATCAGAATTCTTGCTTTTCTACCATTGAGGAATCAAGCATGTTGTGGCACTCTAGATATGGTCATTTAAATTTTAGAAGTTTGCATGTTCTTTTTAAGAACAAGATGGTTGATGGTCTTCCAAGGATTGAATCCAAATTGAAGGAAGCATGCAAGGCATGTATACTTGGAAAACATCATAGAGAAATATTTCCAACCAACAAATGGAGAGCTACCAAGAAATTGGAATTGGTACATTCAGATTTATGTGGGCCTATGTCTTATCCTAGCATAGGCAAAAATTTATATTTTATTTCCTTTATTGATGATGCTACTAGACTAATGTGGGTTTTCTTTTTGAAGATCAAATATGGGGCATTCTCAGCCTTCAAGATATTCAAGGCATTGGCTGAAAAGGAATCAGGTTGTTCTATCAAGGTGTTAAGAACTGATAGAGGTGGGGAATTTTGTTCATAGGAATTTCTAGATTTTTGCTCTTCGCATGGAATAAAAAGGTATTTTACTGCTCCCTACACACCACAACAAAATGGTGTTGTAGAGAGAAAGAATAGAACAATAATGGAGTCAGCAAGAACCATGTTGGAGAACAAGAAGTTGGAGAGGAAGTTTTGGGCTGAAGCAGTGCAAACAACAACCTACATCCTGAATAGAAGTCCCACAATGGCGGTGAAAAACAAGACACCCTATGAAGCATGGTATGGTAAGAAGCCCATGGTGGCTCATCTTAGAGTATTTGGTTGTTTAGAATTTGTTCACATTGATGATGCTAAAAGGAAAAAATTAGACCCCAAGAGTGAGCCTCACATTTTTACAAGTTATAGTGATGGTAGTAAGGCTTACAAGTTTTTCAATCCTGTTAGTAAGAAAACTGTTGTTTCTAGGGATTGTAAATTTTTTGAGAATGATGTGTTTTCTGATCATAACCAGAAGAATGCAGAGGTTATTAGTGAAGGGGGGCAGCATTTTTATGGAGAAATGGAGGTCAATCAAGATACTCCACTAGTTCCTAGTGTTAATGGCAACAATACTAGTTCTTCCCAAGAGACTAGTTTACCACCAACTTCAACCCAAGTCAAAAACAAGAGGTTGTTGCTTTCACATCCAGCAAGTCAGATGTTGGATCAGAACTATCAAAGGAGAACAACAAGACTTCAAGCTCAATCAGGTAATAATATTGAAGATATTGAAGATGAAATGACTTACTATGCCTTATCTTGCATTTCTAGTGAACCAAGGAACTATGTAGAGGCTAGTCAAAGGAAAGAATGGGTTGAGGCCATGAATGTTGAGATGGAGGCCATTGAGAGAAATGAGACATGGAATCTCATTCAGCCTACTAGTGACATGGATGTCATTGGTACAAAATGGGTCTACAAGACCAAGTTCCATAGTGATGGAACAATAGACAAACACAAAGCTAGACTAGTAGCAAAAGGGTATGCACAAACATATGGAGTAGATTATGAGGAGACTTTTGCTCCTGTGGCTCGCCATGATACTATTAGATTGATGCTTTCAGTTGCTGCTCAGAAAGGATGGGAAGTTCACCAAATGGATGTCAAGAGTGCATTCTTGAATGGTGACATTGAAGAAGAGGTATATGTGGAGCAACCACAAGGTTATGAAATAAAGGGTAAATAGAGCATTGGGTATACAAGTTGAAAAAGGCACTTTATGGGCTGAAACAAGCTCCTAGGGCTTGGTACTCAAAGATAGATGGATGGTTCTCTAAAAATGGCTTTGAAAGGAGCAAAAATGAGCCAACTCTTTACATAAAAATTGTTGACACTAATATGTTGTATGTTTGTCTTTATGTTGATGATCTCATTTTTATAGAAAATTCCAAAGCTATGATACAAGACTTCAAGGAGAGCATGAAAAGTGATTTTGAGATGTCTGATCTTGGAAAAATGAAATACTTTCTTGGCATGGAAGTACAACAAAGGGAAGATGAGATCTTCATATGCCAAGCCAAGTATGCCCAAGACATGTTGAAGAAATTTTTATTTCTAGACTGCAAGGTGGTTGATACTCCTATTGCTAGTGGGGAGAAGCTTATGAAAGAGGATGGGAGTCCTCTTGTTGATGAGAAGACTTTCAGAAGTATGGTGGGTGGATTGATGTACCTTACATTCACAAGACCTGATATTACCTATGCAGTTTCACTAGTTTCCTGATTTATGAGCTTACCAACTCAAAGGCATATGCAAGCGGTGAAACAAATCTTTAGATATGTGAAGGGAACCTTTGATCATGGCATACACTATAGATCAACAAGATCTTCAAGGCTGGTTGGGTATGTTGATTCAGATTGGGGAGGTTCTATTGATGACCAAAAATCCACTACAGGGCATTGTTTCACCTTGGGAAGTGGGTTGATTTCTTGGTCATCCAAGAAGCAAAGTATAGTGGCTTTGTCTTCCACTGAAGCTGAATATGCAGCCCTTACTTCAGCTTGTACTCAAGGGATTTGGCTGAGGAGAATATTGAAGGATTTTGGTGAGACTCAACATGAGCCTACCAAAATATTTTGTGATAACAGTGGGGCAATACAATTGTCCAAAAATCCAGT
Organism: Wollemia nobilis; assembly: GCA_028583015.1. Taxonomy (NCBI): domain Eukaryota; kingdom Viridiplantae; phylum Streptophyta; class Pinopsida; order Araucariales; family Araucariaceae; genus Wollemia; species Wollemia nobilis. The sequence continues at coordinate 898,311 of JAQPPZ010017009.1, read as the reverse complement.
TTTCCATGCAAGGACCAAACACATAGAGTTGAAGCACCATTTTGTTAGAGACTTGGTACATGACAAAATTTTTGTCATTGAGTATGTTAAGAGTGAGGATCAAGTTGCTGATATACTCACAAAGGGGCTATTGAAGGTGACTCATGGGAGACTCAAAGAAATGTTGGACATTTCTTCCTTTGACATCAAAGGGGGGATTGTTGAGGGTGATGTCAAAAGTCACCCATAATTATTAAATTAATATGTGAGTTGTAAAATAAAGCACATGAAAAATATATTAAATTGAGTGCTTTATTCATGCAAATTAATAATTTTAGTTAATTTAAAAATAAATAAAAAACAACATGCAAAGTGGCATAATGAAAGTTGTTTTTTATAAAAAGCTAGTTTTTAGCTTTTTTAGCTTTTTTGCATGATCAAGGCTGATTGATCATTATATATTTTGTAATTGGACTCTTTTTGAATGTGAGAAGAACAGGAATATTTCAGTGTGCACAATTGTGGAGCTTTTATGTGGAGTTTTTTAAAGTTTATATTTGTGCCCTTTTTTCAATTCTAGATCAAAATTTCTGGTTTGGACCAGCAACATAGTTTGCTGAAATTGGAGCTTTTGGCTGAGGATATTTCATCATTTGGCATTCAGAATTGGTTTAGCTTAATCACTAAACACTCCTGGACCATTTTTGGGTGATATCCATGCTCCATTAATGTTCTTTTTGTCTTAGATCAGAATTGCTTTATTGTTGTTTTTTATCTCTCCACCTCAAGAACTTTCACTTTTGATGTAGCAGTGGGGGAGTTGGAGGATGCAAGGAGCCTTGCCTACTCTTAATGAGATTCATATACTATTTTCATCATGAATTCAAATAAATTTGAATCTTGGTGGATGACTTGGAAGGTGGGGTCCTAAAATTCTTCTAGAGGAGCAACAGGGACCAGAGGGACCACCTTGTCAACCAACAATTCCCTATGTAGCCTTAAGTCAGAGCTATAATCCCCTACTACTTCTATTTTGTTGTGAGGTATTTTATCCATATTCCACACCAATTCTAATGATTGACCCTGCTTGAAAGCATTTTGTATTTCATCCTCAAAATTGTCCACCTTGTGTGTAACCTACAAGAGAGAAAGTTTGGTAGAGATAGAATGTCTATGATAGTCGTGAGGATCGTAAGGCCTCTAGGTGATTTCTTGAAAACAATATGTGTCCATATTCCAGATGGCCCAAAGTAAATAAATGTGGCCCAGGTATGTATAGGGACCCATTGTGTAGGGTATGGGCAGCCATGGGACTCCTCCCTTCTTCCTTATTGACCAGACCTTTACCTCCTCTGCAATCTATCTAGTTATCTCCAAAATGGCTATGGAAGTTGGGCAATGTTTGGGAAATGCTTTTGAAGGTGACCTGTATAATCTAATGTAAGAATATTCTTCTGTATAGAAGAAGTCTCCTACTTTTGCTTCATGCAAAAACATCCTCACTCTGACCTTGAATCTATCAGACTCTTCTCCACATAGGCGAGCATGGATCACTAGAAGGACATTTTCGAAGAAGGTCACATAACTTGAACATCCCTCCTGTATACATAATAACCGATCCTGAATTGATGAAACACTGACTCCTATTTTTTTGATTAGGGATTTCTCCAATTGGCCTATAACCAGGTGAATCAAAAATGAATAATAGGAAAAAGGAGGGCATTGCTCTTTATTTTCTAGGATAGCCTCTTGTAATTATGTTAGCTCCTAGTTGATGTTATCGCTGATGGTCTCTTCCCATCGATACATAGGTATTTTATCTCTTTTATTGCATTGAATTATTAGGAACATAACCTCCTTAGTGATATGCTCCAAGTCCTTTGTGCCAAGCACCAAATTGATCATATTCATGTAAACCTGAGCCCACGGGCGGAGAATAGACTTACGTATGGGGAAACTGGGAGGCATACACTTGTTCTTTTTTAGGAGTGTACCTAGCAAGGAGGTTTTAAGCATGAAATTGGATTGGAGGGCCAATACCTAGGAGTCCAATATTAACAAGGTCGTGGAGAGCCCAAACACTCTTCTAATTCTATCGGTTGTGAGTCAAAATACCACCTGGTTGGCATGGTTTCCGATGGTCTTGTTTTTAGAATTGTATGCAACCGCCAGCTAGGCAAGGAGATTGGACGAGTGATAAAAGGATAGACTAATTTTTTGAGGTTTGTGACCCATTTGTTACAAACAGGTCTTTGTTCACTATTATCTCTATGTGCCCTCATGAATAACCCCCTAAGTGGAGTTGGGTGACATTGAATGTCTTCTTATGTTGGGTTGAAGCTATATATGGTTACATGTTCTAGATCCTATTGTTGGTTTGGAGTGATATATTTATTCAAGATCAATTGGTTGATCAATGCCTTCAGATCTCTAGCCTTTCCCATTCTTTTTGTTACTAGCCAAGCCCATGTTAATTTTATAATTTGGGATTTCACGTATATCACCTCGATTGCTACTATGCTCATTGAATCCATAAGGTCGACTGGTTTTGGATAGGGGATGGATAGGGAATGTGCTTATGCACCAGAATTCTCTCAATTACTAACCAGCTCAAATTCACCTTTGTGACAGGTACTTGTGATGCACTCTACATGCACATTATCGAATCTACTCACGTTGATGTTGAGAGGGAAGTTCACCACCTTCTTTTTAAAGGGCTTGCATTAATAGCATTAGGTGGAGCACTACTTCCCTATTGGCTGAGGGAACCTTATTTGTCATGCCATGAGGGCTAGAAGTATGAATTAATCCTCCACCAAGTGTTGATTGGACATCTTCCTGATCTTCTTAGTTGGATATCGACAAGGAGGAACAAAAGTTGAATCAAATTTGCCCATGTGTTTTTTTCTCATTGGTTCGGGTGGGGCATGCTTGTGCACTTTAAATTTGGGGTGTGTGACTTTAATAAGAGGTACATAAAATTTGTGCACCTTCAATGCACTTGTGTGTTCTTAATAAAAGCAGGCACGTGACTCAAAAGTGGGGTGCATATTTGACCTATGTGTGCTCCATATTAAGTGGATTTCATGACTCAAAAGTGGGGCACACAACTTCACATGCCCCATTGGGCCTTCATGCGCTCCATACAAAGTAGAGCTCATAACTCAAAATTAGGGCGTACAAATTTGCATGCCCCTTAGGGAATTTGTGCGCTCCACTAGAAGTGGGGTGCACGACACAAAGAGCGGGGTGTGTGACTTCGCACACCCCTTAGAAATTTTGTGCAGTCCATAAAAAGTGGGGCAAATGATACAAAGGTGGGGCACATGGCCTTGCATGCTCCTTTAAAATTTGGGGTGCTCAACCAAAATTTTGAGCGCATACTAGAAACAAAGAGACTTAACAATAAAATCGAAACTCTTGGGAACAAGGGTGGGATTTCTTGTAAGACCAACACCAGCTCTGATTGGGATAAGGGAAGGAATGATAGGTTTTCATGAATTGACCTGAGAACTCTAGAATCTCTGGGTTGACTAGGTATGACCAAAATAAAGAAAAAATATAAAATACATGACAACAACCTTGTACAGACAGATATTTACAGTTATAAACAACCATACACACATTTTTTTAAATGGAGTCAAATTAACCTCCATTTCCCTCATATAGAGGGCCAAATAATTTTAGGTGATGGCCATTCACAGGTATAGCCATATCTTCTCCATCCAAGTCCTACAACCTATAAGTGTGTTGGCCAATCACTTTGACAATCTGGTATGGGCCTAACCATTTCGGCTCAAACTTACCTTTTTCCCCTGGCTTATCATTTTTTGGATCCTAGTAGAGCACTATCTCACCCTTTGAAAAGGACTCCCCTCTTGCTTTCTTATTAAACAATTGAGTTGTTTTATCTTCTTGGGAGATCATCTTTGTAACTGCCTCCCTCCTATCTTCTTCCAATTTGGCAATCTGATCCATCCTCCTTTGCAAGGCATCAAGATTTTTGTGGTCCTGGAGTAACAAGGAGAGAGTTGTTCATTCCAACTGAGGTGGTAGGAGTGCACTTTCACCATAAACCAGCTCGTATGGTGATTTACCCATGGCCCTTTTTACTGACAGTCTATCTACCCACAAAGCATATTTTAACTCACTGTCCCAACTCCTTTTGTTCTTTCCTAGTGACCTCTTGACTTGGGTAATGATATTTTTGTTTGAGGATTCTGCTAGCCCATTTCCCTAGGGGTAGTAATTTGTAGAGTGGGCCAGCTCTATACTATACTTGGCACATAAGTCAATCATCTCAAAGGAGGTAAAATATTTAGCATTATCTGTGACAAGTTTTCTAGGCACTCCAAACCTGGTCAAAATATTTTCCTCTAGGAAACTGATAATGACACTCGTTGTCGATATTCTGAGGGGGGCTACCTCAACCCACTTAGTAAGGTAATATGTAGTTGTGATTATCCATTTATGGCCTCCCAAAGAATTTGGATTGATTTCTCCTATTAGGTCTAACCCCCACTGAGTAAATGGAGCTTCAATGATGATGGGTTTCAATGGCATTATGGGCAGACTTTTCTTGCCTGTGAAGACTTGGCAATTGTAACACCTTCTGAAAAATTGGTAGACATCCTTGAATATTGAAGGCCAATAGTATCCTACCCTCATTATAGTGTTAGTTGTGGCTTTTGGAGTAAAGTGGCCACCACAAAAACCTGTGTGAAATTCTTCCATGACCTTGGGGGCTTCCTTCTTTGATAGACATCGTAACAATACTCCACTTGGATGTCTCCAATAAAGCTGGTTTTGCTGGAGGTAATATTTTTGGGCCTATTGTTTGATACTTCTCATTCTGCTCTACAACTTTCCTGGTAGGGATGAGAGGGTGTGTAAGTATAATAAGATATTTGTGTACCAGTCACATTCATCATCACCCATTGGCCTGTCATGTTGTGGGTCACCTGCCACGATAGTATTATTCATATCCTCACCTCCTTTATTGGCCATATACTTTGCCAACCCTTGTCCTTTTACCATCTTGACTACTTTGAACTCCACATCATACTACAATAGTTTAACCATCCATCTTGCTGAACTTCCTACAGGCTCTGGTTGTGTGAGGACATCTTTCACAGCTATATAAGGGATGCAAGCAATTACCTTACTGGAACCAAAAATACTTTTAAAATGCTCTAGGGCTTGTATCAGGGCAAATGCCTGCTTCTCCATTGGCTTATACCTCAATTGAGCTCCTTTCATCCCTGAACTCATGAATGCTATGGGTCTCTCATTTCTTTCTTCATCCTTCTGTGACAGGACTACAACTATTGAGTGTTCCGAAGCAAATGAGTAAATGTTAAAGTCCTTAGTATGATCAGGGTATGTTAACATAGGTGCAATGATGATGGCATCTTTGATCTACTTAAAAGCCTTACTATTTTCTTCAGTCCATTTTATGCTCGCATCCTTCTTAATCATATCATTGATGGGTTTGGCAATTTCGACAAAATTAGGAATAAACCTCTTGACGAAGTTTATCTTGTCAAAGAAGGACCTAACCCCTTTTATATTTTTTGGGGGTGGGATTTTTGCAATAGCTTTCATCCTCTGGGGATCAATACTTATCCCTTATTTAGAGACTATGTGCCCTAACAACTTGCCATGGGAGGCTCTGAATAAGCACTTTTTGGGATTCAATGATATCCCATATTCCTTGCATCTTTCAAAAACTTGGGATAGGTGAGAGAAGTGATCAGTTGGATCCTTTGAAAAGATGGTGATGTCGTCCAGATACACTACTACAATCTTGAACATCAGTCCTTTAAAAGTGAATTCCATGGCCCTCTGGAAAGTGGCACCAACATTCATCAACCCAAAGGACATTCTTTGATATTCGAACGTTCCCCATGGTGTGGTAAATGTAGTCTTATATCGGTCTTCGAGATTGACTAGAATTTTATTATACCCTGAGAAGCCATCCAACAAGGATATTCTAGTTGACCCCACCACTACCTGTAAGAGTTGTTCCATATTAGGGAGGGGGTAGTTGTCTTTGAGAGAGTTTTTGTTCAGGTTTTTGAAGTTGACGCAGAGTCTAATCTCCCCATTCTTTTTTTGATAGGAACTAAATTTGCTATCCAGGATGAGAATCTCACATTTTTGATTATTTTTGCATTTAATAACTTTTGTACTTCTCTTTGCATGATAGGATGCAGGGTGGGATTAAATTTTCTCTATTTTTGCCTGAATGGTTTAGTACCTTCCCGTAGGGGGATAATATGGGTCATGACATCGGTATTGAAAGTCCTCAAATCATCGTAGCTCCAGGTGAAACTATCCCTATTTTTTCTTAGGTACTGGATATACTATCTCTTTTCTTTACCTGATAATGCCCTATCTATCCTGACCATTCTCGGTTCCTCTGTTGTCCCAATATTAACCTCTTCAGCTTTTGATTCATGAAATGCAGGCCTATGTGCCTTATCAAAATCATCAAAAAGTGATTCCAAAGATACCAACCCCCTAGGAATTTTATTGGTTTTCAATTGTATCACTTTCATAGGCTCCCCTATAATATGCTGCAATTTATTCTCATCATTCTTCATCACAAATCATGTCAAAAAAATGATTTTGCATAGTCATAAAATATTTAATATCAATGTCATCTTGGAAAACCTACAAATATACCATGTTATATGGGATAGAAGGGTGATACACAGAGATGGTGGGAAACCTATCCATATACTCTGTGTCTATTTCAATATTGTCTGCCCCAAAAGCATTTACAACCAATAGGTTGGCAATATGGTTATTTTCCCTGGGAATGTGAGATATGTTGAAGGCCAAAAATTTATTTATCTCATCTTGCACTGCTTGTTTATACTATTTCAACCTAGGGTGCTTGGTTTGATATTTTCCTTTTACCTACTGGATAATTAGTTCAGCATCACCATAAACGGTGAGAAAATTTATACTAAGTTCTTTAGCCTTTCTCAGTCCAAGCAATAATGCCTCATATTCAGCCACATTATTTGTGCAAGGAAATTCTAGTTGGTAGGGTATGCCCAAATAGTTACCTTTTATGTCAGTGAGATTGATCCCAACACCAACCCCTGTTTGTGACTTGGCCCCATTGAAAGTCATTATCCACATCTCGATGGTTAAAACTCGATCTGATTCTGCATCAACTATTGCTTTGACTTTGGGATCCATGCCTTCTGCATTAGGGACCTCTTTTAGAAAATGTGTATGCCAAATAGAATAAACACCTAATTCTTTCTCTTCAATAGAATTGACCAGGTTGACTGTTGTGTTGTCAGGCTTTCTTAGTTCAATCGAGTGTTTGTTAAAAGGCTCTCTTCTCAGGGTTGCTTGTTATTTGGATGTAAGGGGTATTGTGGCATACAACCAATCCAACTGGATTGAACCACCTAACTATTCTACCCAATGCCTGGATAATAACAAGGAGAAGAAGGGGTCAACATCCACTACAGCCACATCCATCACAATCCCCTTTTTGGGGTACTAGTCCAAGAAAACTAGAAGGCTTGTGATTATCCCCACATAGGGCACTTGTCTGCTATCCATGATAGAAATAGGAGGGGAATCTTTAGTGCACATTAATACCAATTGATCTACCACCTACTTTGGCATGATATTGTGGGATGCTCCACTATCAAGCATGCAATTGTGAATCACATAGTGGTCCCCGTACCCTGATGTATAACGAAGTGATATATAAAAGGGCCTCACTAAAGAGGGATTCCTATCGGGTGGATTAGAAGGTGAAGCAGTGAGAATGTGATCATATCCCTATTCAGTTAGACCAAAGGCCTTACAAACCTATTACTTGTATTTGGGTACTATCATCAACTCCCCAAAAGTTATGTTTATTTTTTGTTTTGACAATTCAAGCCCTATATCAAATTTGGCTTTCTTATTTTCTATCTCCTTATTGAATTTTGTCTATTTGTGACTCTCACTAACCGGTCCCAATTTTTTGGGGTGAGTGGGTTGATGACCAGTATTTGGTTTCTTGACATTGGTGTGCACCCTACCCTTGGCTATACCCTTTTTATCAATTTTATCTGGTATAGTCCAACTTCGGATATTTGTGGTATGGATCCTTTCTAAGGCCTCAACTTCTTCTGTTGTGGGGATCAACTTGCCTTATTTTATTTGCTCAAAATGATTATCTGGTGGCCTTTTTAAGATTTTCACTCCATCAAGGGTGTAGGCTATGGGTTTGGCTTCAGAATTGAGAGACTCACTCGGCTCCCCTTGAGCTTGTGTTTCTTTGGCAGTTTCATCCCATGTCCAACATGCGTTTACTCTAATTTCATCATCTGATTCTTCTTCAAGGTCAACACTTGAATGCAAGTTGAGGTAGATGCCATAATCGACAGATTTATGGGGGGCATCACATGTTGAGAAATAGAAAGGGAAATTAGAGGCCACATTGGCCGAAGCCATGGGATTTGGGACAACATCTTGGTCTTTCTGGACCTCTTTTCTTTTCCAATTATTGTTCTAATTTCTTCCTCCTTCATTGTTCCAATTCCTATTGAAATTTCTTCTAAAAGGAGGTCTACCTTCATTCTGGTGTTGAGAGGATTCCTCGGTATCTGCCTTATCTCTTTCTATTTTGGACAACCTGTTATTCATTGAGTGGAACATTTCTATCAACTGGGTTGACAACTTTTCAATAGGATCAGGTTCTAATTTTTTAATATATCAAAACCCACTTTCTTAGGCTTTCTCTCAGTTTGGCTTGGGCTAGGATCTACTGAGGAGGGATTCATTTTTCCACTATCTATCATGTTTCTTTCAATTTCTATGGCTCTCTCCATGCAAGCATCAATGGTGAGCATGGGTTGCTATCTGAGTTCATAGTTGAAATCCCCAAGGAATGCATTCTTATAGAAATAGATAGATTGGTGATCATTTGGTCTTAGGGCTGTGGGGATTCTATTCCTCAATTTGGTGAACCACCTGTTAAAATCATCTATGGTCTCATTATCTTTATTTTTCATCATGGCTAGTTCAGTTAATAGAGATTGCTCATTTTTCTTTTCTTTGTACTTTCTGAGGAATGTAGTTTCTAACTCCTAGAAGGTGCCAATAGAATCTATCAGGAGGCCATTGAACCATTCTTTGGAATCCTTTTCTAGGGTTTGTAAAAATATCCTGAGGACCACATCCTCATCTTCTACTTCCAGGCTATCCATGGCGTACAAGAAGTCCTTAATATGGTCTTTGCCTATTATGGTGTTATCTCCTAGGAACTTAGGTAAATATTTATGGGCCTTGGGAGGTAATGGGTTCAGGATAGGAGGTAACATAAAGGGCCTATACCTATTGGTATACTAGTTGTTTAGAGGAGGGTTGGCCATTTGTATAGTTGGGTCCCTTACCACAGGGGGTACGATAGATAGAACAATACTTCATAGATGGGGACTTTTAGGAATATTACTAGTACAATCGGTATTATGATTATCCAAAGAAAAAAAGAATGAAGGTTTCTTTCTATTCTTACGTGGTCAAAAAATGCCTGTGGATCTAGAATTTCATGGTAGAGTTATTTTTCACTACTTTTTGTGGCCGCTAGATCAACTTTTGCTTTTTGATTATGGGTCCTTAAGAGTTACCAGCACAGTGTAAAAAGTAAGAAATACTCTCTGGCTAAGAATGCTCAGCCCAATAATCTTAAATCTCATAGGGAACAGTCGGGAAGGTTTTGAAAATGTTAAATAGAAGGTCAGTCCCCGATAAAATTACCAAAAAATATTGTGAGGATTTATTGCTTACCTCTTTAAAATATGTCATGTCATAGGAATCCTAAGAATCACAACTAGTTTGTAGACTCTAGTGGATCTACCTCTTTGACCTAGGAATAGATTATCTACGGGACTCTAGATAGACCAGGTCGAGTAAGGAAACCCCAGACAATGGGTTTGGATATTTGCCATTATGATACTATAACCCATATCTTACCAGATTTAATGATATTATATTAGTTTTTGTTCTTTTTGACCAAACCAAGCAGTATTAAAATCATTAAGACCAGACCGATGCCATGTCCATTGGGTAGTCATAGCAGATTTATAATTTTCATGAACTAAGAAAAGAACAGGAAAGAAGAACTAGTTCATCCACATTCATTCAAATGATGTAATCAATGAGAATGATTAAACTAGCAAGGGAAAGCATCATTCACACATTCAGATTACTGTAATATGTAAATAAGCAAGACACATAAACCATGAACATGGGAAATGCCAGGAATAGAGTTGGAATTTATATTCATATAAAAATATTTACATATGAAAAGCTCGATAGAATGCTCGGGTCTTATATGATAGTAGTTACAATGGCACCCTTGTTCGAATATCATAATAGGGGGTTATTTCTCTCCATCTTGATTGTAGTGATGTGAGAGTCTCCAACTCTAGTGCATCCACAGGAAATAATCTCAGTAGACAAAGCTTCCTAGATAGTCCCTAGAAAATGGTAGAGGAAGAGGCAACGTGAGAGATGAAGGGATAAAACACACACAAAAAAGGAAATACGACTAACTCTAGAACATGACTATACCTGGACTCAATTTTTTGCTCTCTAAGGCTTGATAAAAAAATATTGCTACTACCATGGTCTTCTATGTATAGGGTTGAGTGATCAAGCTGTGTTGTAACCATTTCCTCATCGACCCTCCATCTGGCCTGATTTCCTATTTCATACAAAACTATGGTAGAAGAAAAAATGGATAGGTGGCCCATACCTTTCCTCCTATGGTTGTTCTTGTTACGTGTCAACTTCCTCACCACCTTGAGAAGGTGGCTCCATCACACTTTGATCTGGTGCCTCCTTTGCTGCGCTGGATCCCACTCCATCTTGGTCATTACCAAGTGCATCCCCTTGTGGGCCCTTTATCACTCCTCCTACTCCATCTCCAAGATTTTGCAAATTATGGTCAATATAGACCCATGCCTCATCGTGGAAGGTTAAGGTAAACTTTAATAAGTTGACATCTTGTGTGATTTTATTCACCCGCTCTCTGGACCATTCCATGGTGTTCTCAATAAATACACATAAGTGGTCCACCATTTCTACTAAAGAAGTGAACTGCTTTGTCAGCTTGACATTTTGATCAAAGTCAAATTCTTGTATTCTATTGAAGATAAAGTCTTTAATATTGGGCGCTTGGAAAAACTCTTCCAACATAAACCCATAGTCATTGAGTTCATTCTCCACTTCTTCTTCAAATATGACTATCTCTTGATCCCACTAGAGCTAGTTCGGTGTATTCTGTAGATATATGAAGACCTTTGCATATTCCTCTATGAAGAAGTAGATGGATCCATCTCCCAAGGTGACCACCCCCACACTGAATTCCATGTAATTTTCTTTAAACTTTTGATATACAGAGTGTATCAGATTTATCCTCTGGTTTGCTTGTTGTAGCAGGTCCTTCAGAATACCCACAGTATATCTAGTGGTATAGATGTTATAAAATATCACCGTCAGATCAACCATGCTCTCTTGTATCTTATCTTTCATTTCCTGCTTGAACTCCTCAATGGTACTGGAGTAATCACTGGCCTGCATGAAAGTACTCTGAGAGGGAATTGACATTTGTCTCAGCTGATCTATCTCAGCTTGCAATTGTTACACCTTATGTTGTAACTGCTCCACCTCTGTAGCCTTGGTCTTTAAAATTGCAACCTCCTTTTCCATAGCTTCTACCACTTGCACTTGGGAGGCCATGTGTGATTTCATCATATCCACTAGGTCAACTTTAGCCATCATCACTCCTTTATCGAGATCAATTATGGCTTCCTTTAGGCTTGGTGGTAAGGGGATGGTAAATGTAGCAGTGGACACATCACATGTTTCTTGTTCTACTATCCTTCTGGCCCTACTTACTCCTTTACTAGGAGATCTTTGCTCTTCCATATCTTGTATCTGATCTTCTTTGTCAGCAGTGAATTGGATTGTGTCCCTCACCTTGGATAGTGTGAAATTCTTTGTACTGGGAGCTGATGATTCAGTCCTGGCCCTCTTTCGGGTGGGAGACTATGAAGGAATTCCCACTTGGACTTCATACTCCTTGAGTATGCTTGATAGCCCCTTGCTTCTTGTATTTTATTTAGAGCCTTAGGAGGAATAGGATGTTCCTTTTGATTAATCACCAGGGTGGCAGAGAATAAAGAAGATTGGCCCACTACCAGGTCAGTCTGGATGGATGGAGATATCAATGCTTGGGCTAAAGATGCAAAGCTTTGCACTTGATGTGAGGAGTGAGTTACCAACTCCTTTCATTTTGATGTAGTAGTGGAGGAGTTGGAAGATGCGAGGAGCCTTTCTTGCTCCCACTAAGCTTTATCTACTATTTTCATCATGACTTCAAATAAATCCGAATCTTGGTGGACGACTTAGAAGGTGGGGTCCTAAAATTCTTCTGGAGGAGCAACAAGGACTAGAGGGACCACCTTGTCAACCAATAATTCCCTATGTAGCCTCAAGTTAGAGCTATAATCCCCTACTACTTCTAATTTATTGTGAGGTCTTTTATCCATCTTCCACACCAATTCTAATGATCAGCCCTACCTAAAAGCCTTTTGCATTTCATCCTCAAAATCATCCACCCTGTGTGTAACCTACAAGAGAGAAATTTTGGCAGAGATAGAATATCTATGATAGCCATGAGGATCGTAAGGCCTCCAGGTGATTTCCTAAAAATAGTATGTGTCCATATTCCAGATGGCCCAAAGTAAAGAAAGGTGGCCCAGGTATGTATAGGGACCCATTGCGTAGGGTATGGGCAGCCATGGGACTCCTCCCTTCTTCCTTATTGAATGAGACCTTTACCTCCTCTACAATCTATCTAGTTATCTCCAAAATGGCTATGGAAGTTGGGTAATGTTTGGGCAATGCTTTCGGGGCAGCTTAGACCCATACAGTCTAATGTAAGAATATTCTTCTGTATAGAAGAAGTCTCCTACTTTTGCTTCATGCAGAAACATCCTCACTCTAGCCCTAAATCTATCAGGCTCTTCTCCACATAGGTGAGCATGGATCATTGGAAGGACATTTTTGAAGAAGGTCACATAACTTGAACATCCCTCCTGTATACATAATAACTGATCCTGAATTGATGCAACACTGACTCCTATTTTTTTGATTAGGGATTGCTCCAATTGGCCTATAACCAAGTGAATTAAAAATGAGTAATAGGAAAAATGAGGGCATTGCTCTTTATTTTCTAGGATAGCCTCTTGCAATTCTGTTAGCTCTTGATTGATGTTATCATTGATGGTATCTTCCCACCGATACATAGGTGTTTTATCTCTTTTATTGCATTGAATTATTAGGAACATAACCTCCTTAGTGATATGCTCTAAGTCCTTTGTGCCCAACACCAAATTGATCATATCCACATAATCTTGAGCCCAAGGGTGGAGAATAGACTTACATATGGGGAAACTGGGAGGCATACACCTATTCCTTTTTAGTAGCATACCTGGAAAGGAGGTTTTAAGCATGAAATTGGACTAGAGGGCCAATACCTAGGAGTCCAATATTAATGAGGCCATGGAGAGCCCAAACACTCTTCTGATTCTATCGGTTGTGAGTTGGAATACCACCTAGTTGGCATGGTCCCTGATGGTCCTATTTTTGGAATCGTATGCAATCATCAGCCAGGCAAGGAGATCATACGAGTGATAAACCTTAGGGTAGACCGAGTTGTTGAGGTTTGTAGCCCATTTGTTACAAATAGGGCTCTGTTCACTGCTATCTCTCTGCACCCTCATGAATAACCCCTTGAGTAGAGTTGGGTGACATTGATTATCTTCTTCTATTGGGTCGAAGTTGTATATGGTTACGTTTTCCAGCTCTTGTTGTTGGTCTAGAGTGATATCTTTATTTTAGATTGATTGGTTTATCAACACCTTCGGATCTTTGGCCCTTCCCATTATCTTTGTTACTAGCCAAGCCCCTATTAATTTTCTAATTTAGGCTTTCACATTTGTCATCCTGATTGTTGTTGTGCTCGTTGAAGCCATCAGGTCAAGAGGTTGTGGACAGGGGATGGATAGGGGATGTTCTTGCATACCAACATTCTCTCAATTACTAACCAGCTCAAATTCACCTCCGTGACTGGTACTTGCGATGCACTCTACATGCATATTATCAAATCCACTCACGTTGATGTTGCGAGGGAAGTTCACCACCTTCCTTTTAAAGAGCTTGCATTAATAGTATTAGGTGGAACGCTGCTTCCCTATTGGCTGAGAGATTATTATTTGTCATGCCATGTGGGTTGGGCACACGAATTAATCCTCCACCAGGTGTTAATTGGACATATTCTTGATCTGCTTAATTGGATCTCGGTGGGGAGGAACAAAAGCTGAATCAAAGTCACCCATGTATCTTTTTCTCATTGGTTTGGGTGGGGCGTGCTTGTGCACTTTAAATTTGGGGTACATGACTTTAAGAGGAGGCACACAAAATTCATATGCCTTCAATGCACTTGTGTTATCTTAATAAAAGCAAGCGTATGACTCAAAAGTGGGGTGCATGAAATGTGTACTTCTTTTGGCCTTTGTGCACTCCACACAAAGTGGAGCACATGACTCAAAAGTGGGATGTGTGACTTCGCATGTCACATTGGGCCTTTGTGCGGTCCATACAAAGTAGAGTGCATGACTCAAGCAAGGTGCATAATTTTGCGTGCCCTATTGGGTCTTCATGCGCTCCATACAAAGTAGAGTGCATGACTCAAAAGTAGGGTGCGCAACTTCATGCACCCCATTGGGCCTTTGTACGCTCCATACAAAGTAGAATACATGACTCAAAATTGGGGTGCATGACTTTGTGTGCCCCTTAGGGCATTTGTGCACTCCACTAGAAGTGGAACACATAACACAAAAAGTGAGGCATGCGACTTCGTGCACCCCTTAGAACTTTTGTGCGCTCCACAAGAATTGGGGTACATGATATAAAGGTGGGGCACATGGCCTCGCATAGTCCTTTAAAATTTTGGGTGCTCAACCAAAATTTCAAGCACATCTAGAAACAAAGAGGCTTAGCAATAAAATCAAAAATCTCAGGAACAAGGGCGAGATTGATTGCAAGACCAACAACTATTTAGGATTTGAACCATTCAAACTCCACACTCAATAGATAAGGCCCTTTTCTTTGGGTTCCTTAACTCTTTATAGTAGGATTTCCCATGTGAGTCACCAAATCTATAATGAAGATTCACTACATCGATTAAATACTGCCACCAAAGGTAATTTTGAGAAATGCACCTACCTAATGCCAATATGAGGGGACCCAAAGCTCTTACTACTTACAAAGCAATTGAAGCTAGGGGACTATCTAAAGTGCAACCAAGGAGGAATCACTGCCAACTAGTGCTAAACCTAAATTTTGTAGCACGAGTGATGAGTATTCCTGATGAGGAGGATGTGATGATAGGTTTTGGGAATGTTATCCTAGTGTTTGACATGGAAACATAACCGTACGATATCGTGACAGTTTTCTCACTTGACTTTTTCTTCAAATTTTTCTATCTTTTGCATCTGAATGACTCCTACACTGTCTGTCCATTGCATCATTGGATCTAACTGCCTGTGTTGACAACAATGACAAACTTCTTGCAACACCTTGCTCAACAATCTCCCCCTTTGGAATTGTTGGCAACATCTGTATACAGTCCTGTAACTCTTCTCCCCCTTTGTCAATAATACCAAAGGGATGCTGCGGACTCCCCTGAGTCCATCCTCACACTTCTCAGGCACACTTTGTTGCATCTGGCACAAATTATGATCATGAGCAAAATAATAGTCAAATACTCAAATGCTCCCCCTGAGAAAGTGATCCCTGTAGCTAGTCACTTCTTAGGAAGTGTGACTACTCCTAATTTGCTTTGAAGGTACTCAAATATTTCCTTGGGCAAAGGTTTTGTAAAAATATCTGCTACTTGTTCTGTAGTTGGGACATAATCCAATTTAACTTCTCCTTCTGCAACTTTCTCTTTCAAGAAATGATACCTTATAGCAATGTGCTTTGTCCATGAGTGCATTACTGGATTCTTAGAGATGTTAATTGCACTTGGTGTTGTCACACTTTACTGATATTGGTTCACTAAAATTAATACCTAGATCTTTCAAAGTTTGTTTCATCCATAAGACTTGTGTGCAACATGTTGCTGCTGCAATATATTCTGCCTCAGCTGTAGATAAAGAAACTGACTCTTGCTTCTTACTGTGCCATGCAACCAATCTGTCACCGAAATGGAATGCACCACCACTGGTACTCTTTCTATCATCAACACATCCAGCCCAATCTGCATCTGAATATGATATAAGAGTGAAGTCTTTGCCTTTTGGATACCACAACCCATACTCCATGGTGCCCTTAAGATACCGAAAAATCCTTTTTACTGCTGTCACATGAGTCTCTTTAGGACTGGCCTGAAATCTAGCTACCATGCAAACTGCCTGCAGAATATCAGGTCTAGTGGCTATTAAATATAATAGACTTCCAATCATAGATCTGTACATGGTTTGGTCTACAGGTGGAGATTTATCTTCTTTACTCAATTTGCAGCTTGTTGTCATGGGAGTCTTGACTGGCTTACAATCCTCCATAGTGAACCTTTTTAGCATTTCTTTGACATATTTGATTTGGGAAATGAATATGCCTTTCTCATTTTGATTAACTTGTAGCCCAAGAAAGTAAGACGGTTCACCAATCATAGACATTTCAAATTCATTCTGCATCTTATTTGCTAAGTCTTTACAAGCTTCATCTTTGTTGCTGCCAAATATGATATCATCTACATAGACAACTAAAACAATGAGATGCCCACCTTCTGCTTTTACATACATATTACTGTCCACTAAACCTTTCTTGAATCCCTGTTGAGAGAGATAGTTATCTAGCCTAGCATACCAAGCCCGTGGTGCTTGCTTTAATCCATATAGTGCTTTCTTTAATTTGCAGACAAGTTTAGGATCCTCACTAATTTGAAATCCATCCGGTTGTTCAATATAGACCTCTTCTTCGAGTTTCCCATTTAAAAAGGCAGATTTTACATCCATCTGATACACCCTAAAGTTTTTGTGAACTGCTAAGGCCAAAAACATTCTAATTGCTTCTAATCTGGCCACTGGAGCAAAAGTCTCTTCAAAATCAATGCCTTCGACCTATGCATATCCTTTACAAACCAGTCTTGCTTTGTTCCTAATGACCTGTCCGTCTTCATTTAATTTGTTTCAAAATATCCATTGGTGCCGATTACATTCTTGTTTACAGGTCTAGGTACTAACTCCCAAGTTCTGTTCTTTTCAATATGATCTAACTCTTCATTTATTGCCTTCATACAGCTGTCATCTTTGCTTGCTTCATCTATGTTTTTGGGCTCAATGCTGGATAAAAGAGAGTAATTACTTATTACTTTCTTTCTTGTCTGAATGCCAGCTGTGGGATCTCCAATTATTTGGTCTCTAGGATGAATTTTCTGCCAGCTGCCCGTTTTGTATTTTCTATTTTCTTGCACCTCTGAGTCATCTGATAAGTTATCTGCATCATTCGTAGACGTATTTTCTGTTCCATGCACTTCATCTCCTTCAATGACTTTTCGTAGATTGGGTAGTTTTCTTTAAAGTTAACTGTTTGTTTCCTCCCTTCATCGAATTTAACATCTGCACTATCCACAATTTTCTTGAGTCTCTTGTTATAGCATTTGTAAGCTTTGCTATTTGGAGAATAACCAACAAAAACACCTTCATCTGCTCTATCTTCAAACTTTCCAAGGTTGTCATCAGTTTTTCTGATGTAGCACTTACAGCCAAATACTTTGAGATGCTTTGTTGTTGCTTTTCTACCAAACCACAACTCATAGGGTGTTTTGCATTCATGAGTTCTTAACATATACCTGTTTTGAATGTATACTGATGTGTGAACTGCTTCTTTCCAGAATCTATCTGCTATTTTGTTTTCTATCAGCATGGTGCGTGCCATTTCCTGTATGGTTATGTTCTTTCTCTCTACTACTCCATTCCACTGGGGAGTTCTAGCTGCTGAATATTGTCTCCTGATACCATATTTTTCACAGTATTTTGTAAATTCATTTGAAATGAATTCTCCTCCTCTGTCTGATCGTAAGCATTTAATCCTTTTTCCTGTTTCATTCTCAACTAGTTGTTTGAAGGTTCTGAACATTTCAAAAGCTTCTATTTTATCTTTTAGGAAGAATATCCATGTCATTCCGGAATAATCATCGATACACAACATAAAGTATTTGTCACCGTTTATGCTTTGAGTCCTCATGGGTCCACATAAGTCTATATGAATGAGTTCTAAAGGCTTGCTAGTGTGGTACTCTTTTGTTTTGAATGATACTCTGGTTTGCTTTCCCTTCTGACATGAAGCACAAACATTGTTTGAAGGTTTCTTAATGGTTGGAATATCTCTTACTGCTTTTTTAGAGCTGAGTTTCACCAAATTATCAAAACTTATGTGTCCAAACCTCTTATGCCACAACCAGTTTTCTTCTTCTTGTCCAATAAAACACGTACCTTCTAAAGTTTTTGAGAGTGTGTACAGATTACCAGACGTCCTTGAACCAGTTGCTATCAATTTCCCACTGTTTATTTTTTTGACTTCACAACCCTACTTCTTGAAGACTACTTCATGACCTTTATCATAGATTTGACTAACACTTAACGAGGTTATGTTTCAAACCATCCACAAATAAAACTTCTTCTAACTTGATTTTCCCTTCACTAATTTTGAGAGACCCTTTTCCTATAATTTTGGCTCCATCATTATTTCCAAACTTCACAGAGCCACCCTCATATTTTTGTAGTTTTTCAAATTTTCTGTTTATCACCTGTCATATGACTTGAGCACCCACTATCAAGGATCCATGGTACACATGTATTCTGAGCTCTAAAAGTTATCTGCACTATTAAAGATTCATGTTCTTTCTTGAGTTGTTCTTTTTGTTTCCATTTTGTTTTAACTGTGGTGTTGGGTTCTAGCTTGGATTTCCCCTTTTCAAAATCTTGCACATATCCTTCAGAAGAAATTCTATTTTGTTTTGCCCTATATGGTTGAATTCTTCTTTTCTGAGATTGATTTGAAATAGAAATACTGCGACAGTTTCTAGCAATATGCCCAAAATTGTGACAATTAAAGCATTCTACTGCATAACTCATTAGAGGAGCAAAAGCATTTCTACTAGTGAAACTTTTAGGACTTATATTGTACTTGCAGTCCACAATTTTATGTCCATAACCATTACATTTAAAATAGAAACCATAGAAATAATGATTGAACCTGAAAGATGGTTTTTGCTAAGTTGTTGCGGGAGCCTTGGATCTTCTTTTCTTTTGATGTGTGACCTTGGTAAAACCGTCATTGTCAGTTCCTATTTCAGGAGTGGCATTACTTGCTTTCTTTTGCTCGATTTGTTTTTCTTTCAACGACTTGTTTCTTGTCTTTACTCTTTTCACATTCAACATTGCTTGCCTTTGGTCCATTTGATGATTCTCCTTCGATAAAGCCCAGACCGAATTTGATACCTGTGGGTCTTTGATCGCTTAGGATTTTGTCCAGCTTCATCGAACTTTCATCACGTTTTAAATGACGGCTAATTTTTTGATCCAGCTCTTGTATCCGTATTCGAAGACTAACATTTTCTTCTTCCAATTTGCAACAATAATCTATCTTCATGGTTACCTGTACTTCAAGATCTTCGGACATTTTCTTGTACTCTTCTATCTGTGTTTTTAGACTGGCTATAATGTCATTTGCATCCTCAAGATTCCTTAACAATTTTTTATTCTTTCTTTTCTTAGATTTCCATTCCATAAGAGCAGAAACTAGCTCACCTTCTAAATCAACTTCAGCCTCACCTATTTCAATAGATACTTCAGAGTTCATTCCTTCTCTCTTTTGTGTGTTTTCTGCCTCTTCTGATTCTTCTACTTCAAACGCCATAAAGAGAGCCTCACCTGTTCCTTCTTCAGAGTCTTCACTAGAACTGTCCTCTGAAGATTTTGCATTTCGGGAGATAAAGATTTTCTTTTTGAAATTGCCTTTTCTGAAGTTAGTTTTATTCCTCCATTCACTTCTTTCTTGATGTTGAGTTTCTTCACCTTTGTTCTTGTCATGGAGAGGACATTTGATAGCAAAGTGTCCAATGCCTCCACAATTGAAACATTTAAAAGGTAGCTTTCCTTTGTATTTTCCTTTTCCTTTTCTCAGCTTTCTGACAAAATTTGCTTCCATTTCATCTGAAGCATCCTCTTATTCAAACTCTTGTTTTGTGCTTTTGCCTTTTAGGGCTTTGAAAGCTACTTCTCTGTCTGTGGGATTAGACCTTCCTATTCTCATTTCAAAAGAAGTCAAAGAACCATGCATCTCATCCATACTAAAACTATTTAGATCTTTGGCTTCTTCTATGGCAGAGACTTTAGAATCAAATCTAGGAGGGAGCGATCTTAATACCTTTTTCACGATAGCAGCATCGGTTAATTCTTCGTCGAGACCTCCGATTGAATTGGTGATCCCATTGACTCTTTGCATGAATGTCTCTATGTTCTCATCATTGTCCATCTTTAAAGATTCGTATTGAGCTCGATGTGCTTGAAGCTTGGCCTCCTTGATCCTATCATCTCCTTCATGGATGTTCTCTAGTTTATCCCATATATCTTTTGCTGATTCACAATTTATGACCTTGACTAGCTCACTGTCCACTAGTCCACACATGATGGCATTTTTTGCTTTTGAATCATATTCAAATGCCTTTTTACCAATAGTGTCTATTGGAGCGGTGGCAGGAGCTTTGTAACCATTAACTACTGCACCCCAGATGTCAAAACCCAAAGCACTAAGATATGTCTGCATTCTAATTTTCTAGAACACATAGTTAGTCCCATCAAACAATGGTGCTTTGTTCGAGGAGAAACCTTCACCACTTGCCATTACGTAACTTCTAAGATCACCTTAGTTGTTTAAGCCTGTTCAGGTACTTGGCTATGATACCAATTGTTGTAATCACAATGACACTGAGAGGGGGGGTGAATCAGTGTGTTCTTTAAAAACTTCTAAAACAATTAGTTTTAAATCCAGCAACAGTTTAAAGCAGATAAAAGAGATACTAAATGCATCAAGAAATCATCACACATAACATAGCAATTTAACGAGATTCACCAATGTGGCTACTCCTCAAAAATGATTGCTTGGACTACCATCCAAATCTAGTCAATGCAAAGCTACAACTTTACATAATCCTTTACCAGCACCAACTGGAAGGAGCACCAACCCCTTAACTTTATCTGCTTCAACAGAATGGAGCACCAACTCCTATTTTACCAGCACCTACTGGAAAGAGGCACCAACCCCTTATACCAAGCTGCAACTTGGAGAACAATAAAGATAATAAAAATGATAGAATAAAACTTCATTCCTTACAGTCTACTATTTTTTTGCATTTTGCTTCTGTGCAAAACTCTTTGCACTGTCCGATCGCTTCTGTGTACTTCTTTGCAATCTCTGCTGCAATCGGATGATTGACACTTCTGCTATTTACGCGCTAACATTTTGAACTTAGAACTCCATCTCTACACATTACGCTTTTCATCCATGCAATCACGATATGTAGATTTGAACTATGACTTTGCACTATACTCGACCGAACTTCACTTGTGCAATCACTCTTCTTGCATTCGCACATTATCTCCTCGCAACACCATTTCAAACTCGACGTAGTCCTCCTTATATAGAAGAAATTTCAAGACAGATCTTAAATTCTAGTCAACTATAACCTTGAGGACGTCGGCTACAAACCCTAAGAACAACCGCTGTAAAACCCTAGAAGATGTCGGTCGTAAACCCTAAAAGATGTCGGCTTCAACATCTAAGAACATCCGCTGTAAAACCCTAAAAGATGTCGACTTCAAATTTGCTATAAAACCCTAGATGATGTCAGCTTCAAACTCTAAGAACATCCGCTGTAAAACCCTAGAAGATGTCGATCATAAACCCTAGAAGATGTTGGCTTCAACCTCTAAGAACATCCGTTGTAAAACCCTAGAAGATGTCGACTTCAAACCCTAAAATCTATCGGCCCAGATTTAACTTTGTCGGCCTCAAACTCTTCTGCCACCTTCGTCACCTTCCTATAGCTTATTGCCATGAAATAGCAACATGTCACGATATCGCGACACTTTTTGTGGTCGTACGCCTTCTTGACCTTGTCGTCGTGAAATCGCGACCCTTTTGGCCTTTGAACGCTTCACTACCGTTCTTGTCACAAAATCGTGACACTTTGATCAGTTGCTGACGTCATCCTCATTTTTGTCGTGAAATCACGACGCTTTCGGCTTCCAGCAGCTTTTCTTGCATCATGTCGTGAAATCGTGACACTTTCAGCTTTTGCTGATGTCATCCTCATTCTTGTCGCAAAATCGCGACGCTTTCGGCTTCCGTACATTTTGTGCTTCATGCAGTAGCGAAATTGCTACAACTTTGTGCCTTGTGCTTCCAACTTGCTTCTACCCGTGAAATTTTGACTTGTAACATAATCGCTGCATCTTTAAGTTTTGCACTTTTGTCTGGTAGCGAAATCGCTACACCTTCGTGTTGAGCATTTTCAACTCGTAGCGAAATCGCTACACCTTTGTTTTGAGCAACTTTTACCCGTAGCAAAATCGCTACACCTTTGTTTTGTGCAACTTTTTCCCGTAGCGAAATCACTACACCTTTGCTTTGTGCACTTTTGACTTGTAGGGAAATCGCTACAACTTTTCAACTTAACGCTTTCTTCTTGCTTCGATCAGCGAAAAATCAACATGTAGTGAAATCGCTACAGTTTCTCGACTTAGCTTCTTGGCCTCCAACATGTCACGAAATCGCGACAGTTTGCCTTGCGCCTTCTCTCTCTTCCGACTTGTCACGAAATCGTGACATTTTCAACTATGCCTTCTCTCTCCTTTGACTTGTCACGAAATCGTGACATTTTCGATTGCGCCTTCTCTCTCCTCCGACTTGTCACGAAATCATGACATTTTTTATTGTGCCTTCTCTCTCCTCCGACTTGTCGCGATATCATGACATTTTCGATTGCGCCTTCTCTCTCCTCCGACTTGTCGTGAAATCGTGACATTTTTGATTGCGCCTTCTCTCTCCTCCGACTTGTCGCGATATCACGACATTTTCGATTGTGCCTTCTCTCTCCTCTGACTTGTCACGATATCGCGACATTTTCGGCTACATCTTCTCTCTCCTCCAACTTGTCGCGAAATCGCGACAGAAAACAGGTCGCGATATCGCGACAGTTTTCTCACTTGAATTTTTCTTCGAATTTTTTCTATCTTCTGCATCTGAATGACTCCTACACTGTCTGTCCACTGCATCATTGGATCTAACTTCCTGTGTTGACAACAATGACAAACTTCTTGCAACACCTTACTCAACATTTGACATGGAAACATAACCGTACGATTGTACAATCTTGAAAAATATACCATAAGCAACTATATATTTAAAAAATATGAAATAGGTGATTGTACAGTTACAAAATATACAATGTATGATTTTATGGTCACAATCGTACAATGACACTAAACTGTATAATTTTCCTAAATGTTCAATCAACTAGAAATTTTCAATTGGAAATCATTCCATCTTATCACTCATGCATGAAAATTGTTTAATTGGCAATTGATTGATCCTAAATATAAGTGCAATTAGATCATGATGAGATGGTAAAGAACTAACTGCATGGTTAGTGAACCCTCATGTACATTTCTTGTAACTATTCATATTTGTATTATATGGTTACTATTGATAAAATTCTACCATAATAGCTAAGGATTGAACATAAGTTAGCAATCAGGTCTCACAAATGATATAATTACCAATTAGGAAATTCAATATGCACACATGCAAATACAGATCTAATTTGATTCATTCATAAAGCTAATAATTGTAATTTCACAGTAATTGTACAATATCACCAGATATTGCAATACACAATCTGCAACATAGAATTATTGATAATTTTCATTAATTATTTGCTAAAAATATTACATGTATCATTATCCTCTTAACCACTACCATGGGTAACAATACAACATAAACTTTCCTGACAATGAATGATACTATTCCACAATGATCAATCACCCAATGAACATCCACGAATGATAGCATAAATTTTCATAAACGTGGATTATCATCAACTATCTTCTATAATCCTCTCCCATTGTATGAACCTTCACACATTATTTGAACCTCTACAAAATTTGAATGCGAAGGCTTATAATGCCTACCTAGGTTGTTTCAAAGCGGTTCTTGAGACAACGCATCATCACAACTATCATTCGTAACTTCTCAAATAGACAACTTTATTAAAGTTCACTAAGGTTCTAACTTTATTTTATCAAATTACATTCCATTCACATGTCATTACATTTCTCTTTATTTTATTTTACTATTATCATTTATTTCCCTACATTGTACGTTTACTCAAAATTGTGCAAATCCTTTAAATTGTACATTTTCACTTATTTTTCTTCTAGGAGGTGGATTTACTACCTACGTTTTCCATCCCCTTTAAATTAGTTGGTATCCATGTCGAATCATTCTTTTTTTCCTTAGTTGGTTGGTATTTCTTTTGAAGATCCTAAACTTGTACTTAGAGATGGCTCATTCATCCCACTTGGAAATATAGTTACTGATATCTATAAATTTCAACCCATATTTATTTACCTTCTCTTTGGCTTTGGATAAGGCTCGCAATAGCTCATTTTCTTGGTCACATGTTCCTTTGCCTAAATTCTCTATTAAATTTGCCCTCATCCTAGTAGCGATGGCGAGTTCCTCATTCTTCTTCATGATCACTTGATCTCGTTGTTGTAATTCTGCTTGTTGAGCCTATTGTTGATCTTCCTTAAGCTAAAGCATAGCCTTGTATTCCAATAATATCCTTGTATTCCAATATCATATAGTTATAATGGTCTACATATTTTTCCATCTCTATCATTTTGTGGTCCTTCATCTGCAATTGTCCATCATACATTTTTAGCTAATCTTCTTGTTTTGTTAACTATTCCTATTTTATTGCCAAATTTTTTTCCTGTTGTTTAAGCTATTGACTATTCAATCTCAATTGTTCCTCCTATTTCTTTAACTATGCAACATATTTTTGTAAATTTTCTTCCTACTCCTAAAGCTACTTCTTCTATTCTTCCACCTATTGTATTAGGAGTTGCCTTTGTTCTTGGAATTTAAGCTTATCTTCAAATTATTGCTTCATGTTGTTCACTTCAATATTTATCTCCATTTATTTTACTTTTATCCCTTACTATGCTCCAACTCATCTTCCATTGCAACCATTTCTTTTTGTGTCACTTTTACTTCACCCTATTGAGCTTTCTTAGCTTGATAAATCTACTCCAATCCTAGGGTAAGCCATTCTATCCAATGCATTAGGAAATTATACTCTCAAAATAGAAAAGCTAGCTCTAGTAGTTCTCTTCAATATTCTATTTCTACTGTATCTAGTGGACATATTTGAGTTTTTCCCAAGTTTATATATCCATGGAGGCACTTTTTAGTTAGTCTTCATTTCCTTCGATTAGTCCTTGATTCCTAACATGTTCATTACTCTTGTAGGTAACTACCATGGATGTTGTGCATATATTTGTGGTACTCTCCTTATTCTGCCTCACTTTACACCCAATCCATGACCTTATCCATTTTTTGAATTCCTATTCATTTTAATGCTTTAGTTATCCTATACAACCTATTCAAAATTGTAATCGAGTACTTCAATTTTTTGGTAAATCTGCTCGAGGAAAGGATCCACCTATTCATATGTTTCTTCCCCTTCTCCATCTGAGATCACAAATGCAAGCACTTTGATAATAAATTATTTTTGAATTTTTTATCTATTTCATATTCCTAGTTCTCCTTCTTAGCTTCCTCCTATCGAAGAGATATCTCCTTAGTCTCCACAACTGGCCTCATCCCAATTGATTCTTTTAGCAAAATTTGCTATAGTTAACTCTTGTTGTTCCTCCATTTCTAGTCTGATCTCTTCCACATCTACTAGATTTATATCCAATTGTTGTTCTCGTCCCTGTAACTAAACTTCCCCTACTTCTATGACATTCTTCTCCATTGAATTACTATTTCCATCTCTCATAACAATATGAAATTGTGGCTTCTTCTTATCCTTCTTCTCTTCTAGTCAAATCACCACTACTTTTTTTGCTTTTAACCATGGTGGTATTACCATTTTATCCAACCATTGCTTGGCTTCCTCCATCAATTCAAATTAATGACATCAATAAATATAGGAGATCCCATTTCTCCTACTAGATGGTTTCTCTCTATTGGTTTATTAATGTCCATCAAATCTAATTCATCTAGTTCCATTTGAATCTCATTTGTTGGTTTTATGAGCATTTCTTGTTGTTGCTCACTCTACACCGAATAGTTTTATTGTATTTTCCTCTTTCCTTGATCGTGTTGTCTCCTCATTTGTATAGGACTTGCTACTGTTTCTACTACCTCTTTCATTATTTGAGATAGTGGCTACTCATAAAAACCTTATTCATGTGCATACTCCTCCTGGTCATATTCCAATTCCAAATTTTGATGTCATTTTCTCCTATGGTGAACTTCTTGTGAAGCCTAACTTTCTTCCACCAACATAGGTTTTGGCTTCTTCGTGCTTCGTTTAGGTGGAGGTTTCTCTAGAGTGGAATTCTTGATCAAAATTGTATTAACCCACATCAAGATTAAAGGTTGATATTTTGGCAAGTATCTTGGTGCTATCAACCTATAAAACAATATGCCTACTTGGGATACTACATCAAGCATTACCACTATCGCATGGAACATCATTGAAAATTTCTTCTTTAAGCATTACAACAATCATTGAATTCATTGATAAAAACATGTACCCCAATAATATTGCACACCTTGTGTAATACATTCCACTTATTAAGCCATCTAGATAGGCACCTTTGATGATATGACCTCTCTTGATAGTCTGGACATTACCACATTCATTGCACATTGAAGTTCCTTATTCTTCAAATGGATCTGCTTGATTCCATGCCCTCCTAGATCGAAGGACTTAGTAGTTATTGGAGACTTGATCATTGTCAATTTTTGAGCAACCTATGAGTCTCAATTTTATCAATATATCCTTTATTGATGTGTTGTTCTTCTTATGGTATTTCAAATGTCCGTCTAAAATTCTTAGCTAAAAATTCAGCTTTGAGGTGTCGATTTTCCAAATAGATGACAGTACAATTCCTCGTAGTATCATATGATTATATGATATATAACAGGTACTCATTAAATAAAACTCTATCAAAAGGAGGTACTTGTGTTAGAACACTTGCATCATCTTTTTCCAAAGCCAAATTTAGCTTATAATTTTTTGGGTGTTTGTTCCACCATTTTTTGGAAAAATTCATCTATATATTGAGTAAAGGTGATGTCCTTCAATGCTACTTGACCACCTTCTTCACTTAGCAATTCACTATGCTCTTCTGGTGTAAATTCTCTGTGAACTTCACTCTGAATTTCTCTCTATTATTCCCTTAAACGTTCCATTTGAGGTTCCCTTATGAATTGTGATTGCTCATTTCCTCTACCACCATGCCAATGGTTGCTTCCCTTCCATGGCCTATAATCTCTTCCCTTCCAAGGAAGGTAGTCGCATCCTCATATTGGTTGAAAACCTTGTCCTTGCCCTTGTGAAAGGTAGGTTACCTCATATCACAATGGAGATCCTCTTCCTTGTCTTGGCCATGGACTCTTATTATGTAATGGACCTGGTGAATGTTTTATCTAGCTTGTCGCAATTCTTTGTATATGAGCTCTGAATTCTCGCTCATCGCTCATTCTTAAAAATCCTTCATTTTTCCACTTGCACTCATGCCATCTTGAATTGTACAATTAATGTCAATACAAATTCACTATAATTATGTACAATTACACAAAAATTGTACAAGTTCACCAAAATTTTGTATAATTGCACCAAAATTGTAAAATTCACTAGAATTCCATAAAATTACACCAAAATCATATAAATTCACTGAAATTCGACACAATTGGCCTAAAATCATACAAATTTACTAAATTTGCATATAATTGGCCTGAAATTGTACAATTGGCTCGAAATCATACAAATTGCCTTGAAATTGTACAGTCTAACTACAAATTGTACAATTTGCCAAGGAAACATAAAATTTACCACCAAATCATACAAATGACCCAAAAATTATACAATTGTATGATTTCTCCTTATGGTTTTCCTACAAACATTCAATTTTGTAATTCTTCCTCTTTATTTCGTGCAATTTCGTTCACTTGGGTAATTTGTACAATTTCTACTTGTACGGTTCTCTTCCTCTAATATTTAGCCTAAAATTTCAAAAAATATTGTGTTTACTATAATATTTCCCACATGCATGCCTAGGGTTTAAATTTTACCCTTATTTCCCTCTAATTTTATTTGTTGCTTTTTCTAGAAAAATCATTTGTACCCTAGATTTTTCTTGGAAACCCATAAAAATGAAATAACTCTTTTGTGCAATCATGGTTGATTCATGCTACACAGGTCTTTACACTTCCTCAATTTCTTCAACCATAGTGCCCTTGATGCTTCCAACTGATTTAAAATTCCTCCTTGCACCCCTTTTACAAGCTACGTCTTGCTTTTTACTACCCTATCAATTTTTTGCATGTGATTTTCTTACTTTGTATATATGACTTCCACATTAATTACATGCGCTTTTTTATTTTTTTCATTTTGTTTTTTTTTCTTTTTATTTTATAATTCATTTACCGACATGGAAATAATACAATTTTATTCAGTTATATGATTCCCTCTACTGACATGTCAACTTGTGGTTCTACTAGATTCTCCATTGCAACAATGGATTGACCAATCGTACGATTCAATTTAGATTAATCAACTGTACAATTTTCCACTTGATTTTCAACTGTATGATTTGGAACTATACAATCATCAACTATACGATTTGGAACTATATAATTCTTCAATTTTGTATTCGTACGATCTCTATTTTTTCTTTTTTATTATTGCTTTGTTCTAGACTTCCTCTTTGTCCTATTGAATGATTATTTGGTGAATACACCCTAGTTATCCTATTTTTGTTTAGGTGACTTTTGCTCCTATCACCTCAGACTAAGTCTACTTCAAAACTTGGTGAATGAGTTCTTTGTCTACTTCAACTACCTTCTCCTTGAAATTGCACTCTTCCAATTCCAGCAAGGTCTCTCCTTGCGTGTTTCTTCCATGGCTTTATCCCCTTATGAAACTTGGTCAAATGTTGAATGAGATTTCATCTCTTTAGAGTAAACCTATCCCTCGTATTCTTCTTGGTCCTTGTTGATGCACTAGTGTTCACCCTAAATTCCCTCTGTTAGGATGTAATCCCTTAAGGTTTTGCAAGGATCCACCTCGAAAGACACATCCTCGTTGTGTATTCCTTATTAAATTTAAGGGTGTATGTCGTATCTCATTCTTCCTTCCCCTCATTCCATTGGGTAAGGGGTCTAAATGATTTATACCTTTATTCACTCATTGCAAGCCTCCTCTATGACCTAGCTATCATCCTATAGTACTTGGAATTCCTTGTTGGCGATCCTGTTATTGACTCAACTCCCCTCTTTCCCAAGTAATAGGATTCATTTCAACAAATTCAATATTAGCAAAATATCCTTCATTGCGTTGAGATTCTAGTGATAATTGTATTAACACTCTCAATCTATGATATGCATGCGTTAGTTGCCTTATCCATATTCTTTCTTTAAAATAAAATTGTAGGGAAAAACTTTCCAAGGCTTCCCTATATTAATATAAAAATTTAGAATCAATACTTGAGTCATTATGACTATCATCTCATCACAAGGACCATTTTGGTGGCATCTCCATTATTCATTGGAGTCTCCTCACTTCCCTCCTTTGTGTCCTTAGTTGTCAATATGTTGCAACCTATGTATGTAGTTTGGAATGAGTATGAGGTTCTTGTATTCTTGGTAGAAATTCATTGTTACTACTATCATGACTATTATTTGTGAAGTTCTCTTCATTTTATTGCCATAATATCTCTGCTACTTCATCTATAATTGGTGGATATTGCATCAGGCTCCTCACTTCTACTTATGATCTTTCATCCTCATTAGAACTTTATCTTAAGACTTCCTGATGTCCCTCTTGTCTTCCTTGTACCTATGATACCTCTTCATTTTCTTCATTTTGTAATTCAACCTCTTGTTGCCTTGTAGCTTGTTGCTCATCAAGTTGTTGTATTGTATCATCCAATTCTTGAATGATCTATCCTTGAAGTCTTGTATTATGCGCTTGAAATATCTCATACTCTTATAATTATTGTGCTTGATGGTGCATCCGTTGTTGTATCATACCTATTTGGGCTAATGGGGTATGTCCTGCTAATTCCTCATTTGGGACACCTCCTTCGTCAAAATTTGATATTTCCATATCGAAGGTATCCATTCTATCCAAATATTGAACCATTAGTCATATCCTTTACCATCATTTTGCTTGTTGTGGCAATTATTATTGCTCTAATTGATGATATATAGCTACTTACAATGGTTTGGAGGCTTCTTCATGTATATCCAAGATTGTTGCTAGTAGAACTATATCTTGGTTCCTCATTTAATTCAAAGGAATCCATTCTTCCTCTTCTTCAATCTATCTAGTTTTGTCTGTGAACCTTATATGTAATTGCATTCTTCTTCTTTACCCATGACAAGGTGCCAATTATTATTATTACACAATCAACTATGTTTCCTCCCTTTCTGTAAATAAACGTGTAATCCCAATATCATCTTCCCCTTGAAGAGGATTCTGATTATTTTGGATTACTTGTTCATGAAACTCTTCCTCTTGTCATTATCTTCGTTCTATTTTGATTAAAGCGATGAAAAAACATTGTGCTTTATATGGTTTCAACCTTGAACCATTTATCATTTTGGGTACCATTATCCCATCTAACTTTTGCAATTTGATTACATCATTGTTCATCATCTCTACCACTCTAAAGGGATCAAGCCATAGTATTTTCAATTTCTATGGCTTGATTTCTTACTTACTATTATACTTTAGAACCAAATCACCTTGATTAAGTTCTAATTTATGAAGATGCTTATCATGCCACAAATTTCGTTGCTTTTGAGTTACTTTGATTATCCATTATACCAGATCTCATATTTTATCTAACTTGATCATTGCTACCGATATTTTCTCTAAATTTTCTTGGTCACCTAAATGATGTTCCACAACTATTTGCAGACTAGGTACCAAAAACTCCACTAGCACCACTGCCTCCTGACCATACATTAGCTAAAATGGCATATGGTCTATTGTAGGTTTAAAGGTTGTTCTATATGCCCATAGAACAGATGGTAACCTCTCCTCCCAATCTACTTCTATTCCATAGGTTTTGTACAATGTAGAGACTAGGATTTTATTAGTTACCTTTGCCTAGTAATTTGATCTAGGATAATACGGACTTGACAAAAAATGCAAAATCTAAAAGTTAGTTGTTATCTTCTTAATAACCTCATTGACAAAGTGACCATCCCTGACTTGTTATTTGTAGCAAAATTATGAATCTTAAGATTAACTTCTCATATAAGAAACAAGCTACACTTTTTGCCATATTATTTGGTAGAGCCCTTGAATCTTCCCATTTGATTAGGTATTCTGTAGCTACCACAATATATCGATATTTTTTCCTATGGGTTGTTTTAAGTGGTCCAACAAAATCCAAACCCCATATTTCAAACAATTCTTGAGGTTGAGATGGATGTAAGGGCATAAAGTCACATATTCTTTTGCATTGTGGTATAGCATAGGCCACCACAATCCTACCAAAAGTATTTTTCTTGTAGTAGTGTTTGACCCCATATGTCCTCTTGCCAAACCTTCATGAACTTCTTTTAATATTTTTTTAACTTCCTCCTCCATTACACATCTTCTTAAAATATCATCTACACCCATATTATACAACAATCCATCTACCAACTAGAAAGATGTTGACTTCATATTACTTTCTTCTTTTTTGTTGTTGTCAACTATAGGGGTAATTCTCCTATGAATAGGTATTCTCCAGTTAACTCATACCATGATGGTATAATGTTGATCGCAAATAGTTGATCATCAAGAAACTCATCAGCTACTCCTATTCCCATAGGTTCTCTTGAGAAAATTCTAGATAAATGATCTATTATTACATATTTTTTACCTAGTCTAACCACCACCCAAAATATAAATTCTTGTAAGGTGACGAGCCACCTTCTAACTCATACTTGTATCATTGGTTTGTTAATTAGGTTAAATAGAGCTTGATGATCTACATAAAAGGCAAATGGTTTACCAATAGGTAATGCCTAAACTTCTATACTATATATACCATTCCCAAAGCCTCTTGTTCTATTGTACTATAGTTCCTTTCTACCCTTGAAAGTAGATGACTTGCAAAGTAAATAGGTTGATCCAACCTAAATTTCTCTTCCTGAGCTAACACACAACCTATTACAAAATTGACTACATCAATGTGAACATGGAACTCCTTATCCCAATTTGGAAATACCAGAATGGGACTACATACAAGCTTTTCCTTCAATTCCTTAAAAGCTCCTTGATGCTCCTCTATCCAACTAAAAGGAACATTCTTTTTCATTAGTTAATCTAATGGATAGGACACATGTGCATATTTCTTGATAAAATTTTGATAATACCTTATGGATCCCAAGAAGGTTTTTAACAAGCTCATGTCATACGGTTCTTCCATATTTAGAATGACATGAATCTTATCAGGATATGGCTTCAACCCTTCGCTACACACTGTGTCACAACAACTTGCCATATGGTACCATTAAGAAACATTTCCCTAGATTCAAGGATATCGATGCATTTCTGCAATTACTCATACATTCACTTAGAACTGATAAATGATCCTTAATTTTGCCATATATAGACCACTTGTCTAGGAATACCTTGAATTTTCCTATTGTCAATTGATTATATATGTTCAAAATAATTCATTTAAATGTGATAGGGGTATTGCATAGCCCAAAAAATATTCTATTATAAGCATAAATACCATTTTCCATGACAAACGTGGTCTTCAACTTATCTTCTTCCGCTATGCTAATTTGATTATAGCTAGAAAACCCATACAAGAATGAGTAAATTTCATGTCCTACAACTTCCTCCAAGATGGAATCCATAAATGAAATGAAAAAGGTATCCTTAATTGTTACTATGTTTAGACTACGAAAGTCCATGCATATACGAATCTTGTCCACTTCTCAAGGTGATAATAATGGGTGAAACCCATTTGATTGTGGTAACTTTAAAAATAATGTTGACATCTAGCATTTTCTCTATTTCTTCATTTACCAAAGATGCATACTTTGGGTTCATTCTATAAGATCTCCTTTTAACTAGTGCTCCAAAAGTTAACAAAATATTATGCACACATAACTCTAGTGGTATCCCTTTCAAATCCTTATATGTCGATAAAAACATCCTTATATTCCAAGAATATTTTAAAAGTTGTTGCTTTCAATATAGGATCCCAATCGTCTCTGCAATGGATCAATCTTGGTTCATTATTAGTCCCCAAATTTATTTCCACTATTCAAGGTCTTTTATATTTAATATTTTTGGCTCAATCTTGGTCTTTGCCACATTCTTTGGCTATGCTAGTTTTGTGTCTATCTCCGAATCACCAACTGTCTACTCTGCAAAGCTTTTGGGAAATATCCATTTCTCCTATTCCTCTTCCTTTGGTAACTTATTGACCTCTTTCTCATCCTAAATTTCTATAGTCTCCTCTGCATTGATACATATGCAATTGGGCTGAAATACCTCATACTTCTCCATATTCCAATGGAGAAGTCTGCTATTAGATCAAGTTTCATCTTTGCTACATTCCTCTAGGTACACCATTCCTTCTTCATTGGGCTCATATTGGTCTTCCTGACTCGAAGAACTCCTCGATTCATCTATTGTGGAAACATCTTCATAGATTGTTTAGTTTTTGAGGTTAATCATATATTTATGTTGTCCTTTCTTAAATGTAATTTGATCCTTTTCCCAATTGTGATTAACGTTGGCCCATCTTATCCACCCTCTTCCTAGTAATGCATCATATGCTAGCTTCTACATTGTAATCACAATGAAATCTAAGATGAATTCTTGGTCAACTATTATTATCTTATAAGCTATCAACACTCCCTTAGTTTCAATACCATACTAATAAGCACCATACAAATTAAAACTAGGTTCCCACAAAAATGAATCCTTGATCTCCTTCCAAGTATTTTGTAGTAGTATGTTACTACTGGATCCTTCATTCATAATTACTTGTGTTAATGTGTGTTCTAGTATCTCCATATGAACCAATGATGGTTTCTTCCCAACATCAATCATTAATATTGTTGGATCCATAATTTTTTTTTTCTATTTTCTTTAATGATTGTCTCTTACTTCCATTACCTTTTGGGGTTGTAATTCTTCTCCCATCACCTTATGCAAGGCTAGTATGGATCCTAGCAGACTAGCCAATTTAAATTCTACCATTGCATTTAAAACTTGTACTACCATTCTTTGCATTGGTGCTTTATCCTCTAAGCCACTTGGCTTCTTTAATTCTTTCTATTTTGGTAACCTTATTTGCTTGGCTTTTTGTGCTTCTTCCTCAATTACCTTTTTTTCCTCCTACCATATCTCCTCCTTGGTGGGTTTTGGGTAATTATATTTCTTGGCCTAACTCCGTGTCACAACCAATATATCTTTATCTTTTTTTTTCCTCCCTCATTGGAGGTATGCCAATATCAAGAAAATTAATATTTTATGAGTTACTTGTACTCACATTCTTGGGATAATTAACTTCCTTGTGGTTTCCTGGACCACACCACCAACATGTGTGTGACATTATTCTATACTATCTTGTTTGTTGGAGCATGAATTTTTTCACAAAATACCCCCACTCTTGGCAATTGCGACACTGTATGATTGGCCTTCCAAATCATACTATAAATGACTTTGACCCCCTTGTTTCTTGCCCTGATATGGCCTACCTCCTCTATGGTTATTCCTATAACCACCATTGGTTGCACCTTGTCCATTCCCTTGGACATTTAGTTTTTCCTTGCTCCTTTGGATTGTCAAGGTCTGAATGTTTACCCCTTTTAGATTGAATGGATAATTTACCACTTCATGTCCCAACACATCACATATATTGCAATATGTGTTTCTAGGATAATTCACATTTGTATGTCCCTTGACTTTGCAATTAGTACACCATATAGCCTTTCAATCTTTCCTTGTTTCCATTTCACTTCCTTTAGAATTTTATCAAATTCCTTGTAAAAATACTAGATAGCATGGAGCACTTTGTCATCTACATTGCTATCTAAGTCCTCATGTTTGAAGTGTATGATAACTCCTACCATTTTTTTTGACTCACTTTCAAAATTCTTTGCTTTTTCTAACGCCTCTTTGTATTTCGATGATGGGACTACCTTCATTTTCTTTTTATATTTGGTTAATAATCCATCAATGAACTATCTTCATATGATTCCATCTACTGGCAACATTTGCATTTTATCCATCAGTTTTTTTAGTCTTCAATTATATGCTTTGATATCCTTGTTCTTTCCTTAATTTATGGCATATATTTTAGTTATAATTTTGGTATTGTCTTTGAAAGGATATATTTTGTTAATTAACTATTATTTCATCATATTCCATAATTGAAAGGTTTGTGTATTCTCTTGCTTTAAATACCAATCTATCACAAGTCCTTGTAATATGGTGGGAAATAGCTGCAACCATTCATTTAGTTGGCTTACACCATTTGCTTTCTAAATGGTTGTACATGTTCCAATATGCCTTACTAGGTCCTCCTCCCCTTCTCCTATGAAATGTGGACACATTTTCTTACCTGCTCTCATGGATATGTTAGTCATTATTGGGGTCCCTCCTTCATCACTTGATGAAGATTTCCTTGGAATCCTGGTCTGATTCCTCCCTATAGTGGTGATTTGTTTTGTTGCTCTTCATCAAATGTCTTTATCCTTGATACATTGTTTTCACCAATTAGTCATATTTTTGTTTCTTGTGCATCCTCACTTCGTGATATCTTTTTCTAGTATATTGACTATGGTACTAGTCTTCCTTATTGAGACCTTGCACATTGTTGCTCTAGTGTTTGACTCTCATTATTTTCACCCCTTAGAAATATCTCTATCGCTTGTTCAGGTGTCACCATAAATTCATCATATCCTCACACACTTTATATGTCTATGTCTTCCTTTATGTTAATATCTTCCTTGATTTTGGTGGTCCTTATAATCCTTCCATATTTAATAGCAACGTTTACTACCTTTCAATATCTCCTTTGTCTAAATCCATACTTGTTCAACTACAGGTTCATTTCTTTCTAAATGTCTATTGTGCACATTATCCCTTTGAGAAATTTATGTACTTCTTATTGGGAATTTCTCCTCTTTGTGATCTCATCTCCCACATCATCATAGAATTATATCTATCATCCATCCTTATTTTCTCGATGCTAATTACTATTCCAACTTTGTTGTTTCTCCAAAATCATAATTGGAGGCCCTTCTCAACAATGATGATTGTTGACCCAAATTTAGATAGGCAACAACACCAAATATAGCATGAGAAATGAGTATTCCCGATGAGGGGAGTGTGACTATAGGTTTTGGGAATTTTATCCCAATGTTTGACATGGAAATAAAACAACCATATGATTGTACAGACTCAATTGTATAATCCTACAAAATGTACCATAAGCAACTATACGTTTACAAAATGTACAATAGGTTAATGTATAGTTATAAAATATATAATGTATGATTGTACATTCACAATCATACAATGACACTAAATTGTACGATTTCCTTAAACATTCAATTAGCTAGAAATATGTAGTTGTCAATCGTTTCATCTTATCACTCATGAATAAAAATCATTCAATTTGCCATTGAATCATTTTTATTGTAAGTGTTATTAGGTCATGATGAGATGGTAAATGACTGTTTGTATGGTCATTGACTCAACTATATAATTTACCAAACCCTCATGTACATTTCTTCTAACTATTCATATATGTATTGTACAGTTACTATTGATAAAATTTTGTCATAATATCTAAGCATTGAACATAAGTCAACCATCAAGTCTCACAAATAACCTAATTACCAATAAAGAAATTTAATATGCACACATGCAAATACAAATATAATTTAGTTCATTCACAATGCTAATAACTATAATTACATAGTAATTGTACAATATCATCAAACATCGCAATACACAATCTGCAACATAGAATTATTGATAATTCTCCATTAATATTTTTTGAAAATGTTGCATGGATCATTATCCCCTCAACCACTACCATGGGTAACAATACAACATACACTTTCTTGGTAGTGAATGATTCTATTCCACAATGATCAATCACCCAATGAACATCCATGAACTATAGCATAAGCTTCTATCAACCTGGACTATCATAAACTATCTTTTGCAATCCTCTCCAATTGTATGAACCTTCACACATAGTCTGAACCTTTATAAATATTGAATGGGAGGACTTATAATACCTTCCCATGTCATTCCAAGATGGTTCCTGAGATATCGCATCATTCACAAATATCACCCATAATTTCTTAGATAAACAACTTTATTAAAGTTTACTAAGGTTCTAATTTAATTTTTATCAAATTACATTTCATGCACATGTCATTACATTTCATTTTATTTTTATCATTTATTTCCCTACATTGTACATTTAGCCAAACCCTACATTGTATGTTTACTCAAAATTGTGCAAATCCTTTAAATTGTACATTTTTACTTCTTTTTATTCTATGAGGTGGAGTTGCTACCTAGAAAGCTTCCCTCACCACAAACCTTTGTCGATCCACCATACCAAATAACAATTAATTACCAAGTCCTTGTGGTGGAAGCTAAGGAGAGTTTTTTCGTGAGTTAGACTCCTAAAGCCACTCTAATGATAATTAATAGGACTTTGCTCTCGACAAGACATTTCTCCATCTAGAATCCATGACCCCTCTCCTTCCTAGACAAGGGGAACCACTAGCCTATATTTCTTCCAAATTCTTGGGTGCCTAGGTGGAGGAAATAATTGGAGTGATTCTAGGTAACAAAAGAGCAGGACAATCATAAAATATCCCTCTCTCTAGATTAAGGCTCGAAGGACTACCCAAAGCCTAAAATCATAGAAGTTCTAGATTGCAAGGCCTTGGTTGTGCTTTGAGGTTTCTTTGTCCCCAAGGTTTTCCCTAAAAATTGTGGTGAAATAATGGCAAAAGACACAAGAGGAGAAGACTATCTAGAGGTATGCCCACCATTGCTCAATGATGGATATCTCTAGTTCTTCACAAGGATGTCAATTAAAATAAAAGGATGGACCATCAGATATGGATGTCCTCTCCCAATAATTAGAAGGTGATGCACATTATCTCTATAGGATGTATTGAAGAGCATCTTCACCAAAGGAAACCTATCAAGGGTGTTGGAGAAGCCAAGTGCTAGACACCACTAAAGCCATCAAACCAACCCAAAGCGATCAGACATAAGGGAAGGAAATATGATCCAATATTATGACTGGCATCCCATAATTAAATATAGTTCCTCAGGTGATAATTGAAATATTAAAGCAATGACATGAAGGATAACCCAAGGGGCAACACAAAAACCAATGCATTAATGATGAATTATTCCAAAGGTCTATTCATAGAAATATCTAATGTGAAGCAACTCAATGATATTCAATTTACCAATATCATTTATGGTTATGAATCTCCAAGGACGTAAGGTCATTTATTGTTGATGTAGACTAGCTCGAGCAAATTTTAAACTCAAATTTTGAATTCTTGCATAGAGTTTTGGGGGGAAATTCCCCATTTTTTCTTATATACAACCCCTTATTTTTATTGTAAATATGGAAATACAACCAGTCTCTTCTAATGGGTCTTTCCTTCATTATCTTTTATATCTCAAATTAGCTCAAGCCTTGCATTGTTAGATGATTAGTTTTCAAATGTCTTCTCTCTGCATGTATGTAATCTAGAGTTCACCATAATAATAAAATGACTATTTATGCAATTCTTGTCCTAGTTTTGGTGTGGGAGTTCCATATTACATATTTTTTGGGGAGGGGCATGTTCCTCATGTGCTATTGGTTATTATGCATGTGTTCACTTCAACCAGCCATGGCACATAGAGTATCTTAGATCTTCGATGCATTACCAATTGTGGATAGGATATACAGGCTATTTAATATTTCCTTTGCTATATTTTATTTTCATGTCATTTATTATTTTGCTCACTTTTATTTTTCCTTGGAAAAAACCCAATAGAGTAGGCTAGAGTAAGAAGACAAGTGCTCAAATATCACATCAAGACAAGGATTCGACCTTGGTAAAAAATCCTAGAGGTCATCTAGAGGAGCCATGTCCAACTCTCCCAAAATTTTCTAGGACTAGCACCCTGTACAAGTCATAGGACAGTGGACACTCCCACTCAGAAGGAGATGACCATGACAATCATGGGGGTCATGGTTTCTAAGGCATGGGGGTCATCTTAGGCCCCTAATAGTTTAAACTAGCACACTCGATGGGATCCAAACTATGAAAATCCATCCTCTAATTAGAATTCACACCAAGGTTTCAATGAGGGCCTTAATAATTTACTTGTTGAAGCACCCAAAATATTCACCTGGTGACTCTTTTACGATAAGATCTTGAAAATTTTCACCATTACCACTTGGTGGCTCTACTGTTCATTGATTACCCAAATCTAGCAACTCCATTGGAGATCAAACCCAAGCATGGCATAAAAAATATGACATGGAAGAATCAGATCTCCTTGGTCACTATGATCCCACCAGATACATGGAATCTGGTTCCCATTCCAACGTTAGAATCCCTACCAAAATTCACCAGAGAAGATGCAACTACCACACTAGAGCACCTACACCATATGATAACCCTTTATACCATGCATAGTAAGGCACCCCATCATATAAGGCATATATTAACTAATACCTCAAATATTTGCAAGGTACAACAATATAAAATCACTATTCAATAAAGCTATAGAGCCAAAATTCTCAAAATATGACTTCTATCTCCAACAAAGACAACAATATATTATCTCCACTTAAAGAAGATATAATAATGAAGTATTTCAGAACATTACTTCTAATTTCCAGTGAAGACAGAGAAAACTATTATCTCAACTCAAGGAAGATATAATACTAAAATATTTCAGAATATTACCTCTAAATTTCTAGCGAAGACATAACAAAAGTTTATCTTAGCTCAAGGAAGATATAATATTGAATATATTTACAATTATGTTTATCGTTACAGTGAGGACACATAAATATTCAAGCATGGATGTTAAAACACCATTCGTTTTAGTGAGAGCACATCAAGATTCAATCTCAGTCTTTAAATCACCATGTTTTTTCAGTAGGAACATAGGTTTTTAAAATAATTTTAAGCACTATCCCTTTCTTCATCACAGAAGACAAAATATTCACAGCATGAAAACCCCCGCTTTTTAGCTCTAACAAAAATAAAAAAATCAAATAAAACATATCCTCCTCTTCTCTTACCTTCGGTGGTAGAATGACCTCTCTCCCACTTTGTTTGCTACTTCTATCTAAATAACCTACTTACATCCCCACTCCATCCACTTTACCTTTTTCCAATCCAAATTAATATATATTCATTCAAAAGAGAAAGAAAGCAATGAAGCTAAAATATTAAACTCCTAACTTATAAGTCACATGATTAAAATCAAAGCTTGGACTAATCTCAACATCACAAGAAAATACTTCAACTATGAAACAAGCATAAGATTACCTCACACTATTAGCAATTTAGCATCATACAAAAGCATTCAAAATATGTTTAACCACCAACAAAATATTCTACGTTATGAGTAGAACAAATCAAGATATTAGTCTATTTAAATTTGAATTCGGGTATGTATGAAAAGATAACAAGAATTCTTACGTTAAATACAAAACCAATATCAATTATCCTACAAAGCCCAAGTAAGGATATAATACCATTCCTCATAAGGCATCATCATAGTTGTAAGTATTTTGTATATTTACAAAGCAATTCGTGTTAGATATTAAGATAATAAAGCACACAATTAAATAAATAAATAAAATATTACCAAGGTAGGGTGTTACATCCTCCCCCTTGGACTAAACACAGTCCGTTGTGTTCACTTTGTAACATAGTCTTTCTTTTACTCAAACAAGAAAGAAAAATGTTTTTTCATATCATCCATTTTCTCCCAAGTGGTACTCCTCTCTGAATATCGGTCCCACTAAACCTTACACTGATCCAGAGTATTTTTCCTCATCTCTTTGGAGAGGAACTCAAGAATATTCACTGGATGCACTTCAATGGCCTTTAGATCTGCCATATGCAAATTAGAAAGATCCCAAACATGATTAGATTTAGAAATATATTTCCTAAGTAAGGATATATGAAAGGTGTTGTGGATATTCAACAAACTGAGTGGCAAGATGAAACTATACACCACAAGACTAATCTTTTCTATGATTTCAAAAGGTCCAAAAAAATGAGGGTCTAGTTTTATGGACTTTATGGCATTATTCTTTGGTTTCACCCTCAAAAACACTTTTTCACCTACTGAAAACTCTCTTGGTGACCTCTTAAGATTAGCATAACTTTTTTGACAATTAGCAGCTTCCTTAACCTCTCTCTAATCATCCTTAACTATTTCTCCATTTCTCTAACCATGTCTAGTCTAAGAACAACCTGATACTCAATATTATCCCAGGACAACGGTGTCCTACACCTCCTACCATATGAAGCTTTGAATGGAGTCATGCCTAAGGTCGAATGATAACCATTGTTGTAAGAAAATTCTACCAGGTGTAAATAATCTTCCCATCGAGACTTCTGATCCATACAATAAATGCAAAGCATATCTTCCAAAACTTGGTTCACCCTTTCAGTTTGCTTGTCGGTTTTTGTATGATACACAAAATTAATATTTAGTCTAGTATATATGGCATGATGCATAGCTTACCAAAATTTTGATCTAAACCTAGACTCCCTATCCAAAATGATCACCTCAAGAAATCCATGAAGCCTGAATATCTCTTTGGAAAATCTATTAGCCACAATCACGATGTCATCCTTGGTATTTTTGGGAATAAGATATACAACCTTAATTAATATGTCGACTACAACAAGGATTACGTCATGCTGGAATCTAGTTTTAGGTAAACCTACAATGAAATCCATTGAAATGACCTGTCATTTCTGCATGGATATAGCATGCGGATATAACAGTCTTGTAGGATGTCTATGTTCAACCTTAACCTTCTGGAATTCAAGGCATTGGATAACGAATTTAGTGATATCTCTCTTCATTCCTGGCCAGTAAAAAATATTCTCCATATTTTCTTACATCTTTGCTCCCCTAGGTGAGCAGAGTATGGAGATCTATGTAATTCATTCATGATTATTTTTCTGTAGATCACCTACGTTGGGAATTACTACCCAATCCTTGAAGCATAGAAAACCATCCTTGATACCAAAATACTTATTTTCCCTAGGTCTTCTCTCTATTTGTATCCAAATTTGGTCGTAGTACTCATCCTAGTGTTGTATTTCTTTGACTTGTTCTATCAAGTTCACATGGTTGAGGGTTAGGGTAGAAATATGTCTTCTCCTACTTAATGCATTCACAACCTTTTTTCCTTTCCCTTGATATATTTAATCCCAAATTCATATTGGTGAGAAACTTCATCCATCTCTTCTATCTGGCATTGAGCAAAGGTTGAGTAAATATATACTTCAAACTTTGATGGTCAGTCCTCAACTCAAAGGGTCTTCCCACTATATAATGTCATCGTACTTTGAGAGTGTATACAACCGCTACCATATCCTTGATAATACTAGTAGAAACAAAGTTGTCAGTAGCTCCACTATCTATTAGAATTTTCATATACTTACAAAAAACCTTACTCTTTATAAGTCGAGGAGTGGCTTACCCTTCTAGATTTTGACTTATTATCAATGCGAAGATCTTATGAGCAGGTTTCTTGTACATAGGTTCTTTGTAAGTGGGTTCTTTTCCCTTCAAACTTGATCCTACTTTATACGAGCATCAGTTGGAATAATGTGGTCCTCCACAATCATAACATCCACACTTGGGTCTTGTATGCGTTCCCTGCTTCTGTCCCTCTGATTTCACTGCTAGTGTGGGGTTGGACTTCTCTTACAATGGTGGCTTGCTATTATTGTTATTATTGTTATTCCTTCCTCATAGTTTCTTCTTAAACTTTCTTTTTTTCCTATCATTTCTTTTGTCATGCCCTTGGGAACTTTTGTGTATTTTTTCTCTCTCCCATTTCATAAAACCAACACTATTTCTTTTCTTGAGCATTTTTTTATCTTATTCAGATACTCCTTCATAATCATAGTAGGTATTTAGATAAGTCTTTGCTTTCCTAGCCAAGTTGTAGGCCTTTTGAAGGGTCTTAGGCTCATGCATATTCACTTCATACCCTATCCTAGAATCTTATCCTAGTATGAATTTATGGATTTTCATATTTTCATTATACATGGGCACATATTTTATCAACTTGATAAATTTTTGGTAGTAAGCCTCCATTGTTTTATTTCCTTACCAAATATTGGTGAAATCCTCAAATTTCTTAGCATAAAAATGCTCTATGAGGAATCTTTCCTTAAAACCTGTGACAAAACCCTCCCATTTTAGGTCAACTACCTTATTTTTTTATTCCCCACTAAAAGTGTCCCACCAATCCAATCCAACACCCTATAAGCGTATAGTGGTATATGATGTTCAAGTCCCTATAGATTAATTATTCAAAGTGAAAAATATTTTTAATTCTTTCAGCCAAGCTTCAACTGCATCACCCCTTATCCATTAAACTTGACCTCCTGAAAATTAGATTGTATATAGGAATTAAAAGATAAATTCACATTGTGAATATATTTTAGGTTCAACTCACAATGTGAATTTATCTTTTAATTCCTATATACAATCTAGTTTTCACAATTGGGTCAAAGATACCCCATAATACCTTTACCCCCATCATAAGAGCCCCATACCTCCTATGATGTTACATATAATCCAAGTCTATTTGGATTTATTCCATATTCTTTATTTCATAAACTATGTACACACAATCCAAGTCCTATTTGGATTTATTCCATGTTATTTATTTCATTAAAAGAAGTAAGAATAAAAATACATACAACTCATTCAAAGAACACCACATATCAAGCTTTGACTTATTCACAATCAAATAATTTCATTCCATCAAAGAGTGCTATAAAAAACCTTACTCTAGTTAATCCATTAATCAAATGCTTTTCATTCATAATAAGAACTATAGGCACATGATCAACTCTATTTAAGCTTATTTCAAAGATAGTTTACCCAATTACATGTAGAGCATAATAAAGACCAAGGTAAATCCTACTTATTCATTCATAACTCGATTTTTCCACAAAGGGGTCCTCAACTCAAGATAGACCCACATCAGTAGAAAGGTACAATGAGTTACAACTCATAGATGCAGCCACCAAGCGGTGACCTCCCAACTATCATTTGGTGGTCGAGTAAGCATGGGTTCAA
This sequence comes from Wollemia nobilis, assembly GCA_028583015.1. Taxonomy (NCBI): domain Eukaryota; kingdom Viridiplantae; phylum Streptophyta; class Pinopsida; order Araucariales; family Araucariaceae; genus Wollemia; species Wollemia nobilis. The sequence continues at coordinate 853,505 of JAQPPZ010017009.1, read as the reverse complement.
GCACCTTATAAGCACTCTTAGGCCCTTTTCTTAGCTATATTTTCTAAGCATAGTGACAACGTTGTAGTAGTGTGTCACCTAATTAATAGATGTTATACCTAAGTAATCATAGGTTCTCAATCAACAGGGTTATATTTACAGTGTGAAAACCCCCATTTTTTAGCTCTAACCAAAAATAACTAAATTAAAGAAAACACATACCTCTCTTATCTTACCTTTGGTGGTGGAATGTCCTCTCTCCCACTTCGTACGTTGATTCTATCTAACTAACCTACTTACCTCCCCACTCTGTCCACTTTGCCTTTTTCCAATCCAAATTAATACATATCCATTCAAAAGCGAAAGAAAGCAATGAAGCTAAAACATTAAACTCCTAACTTATAAGTCACATGATTAAATTTAAACTTAGTCACATGATTAAAATCAAAGTTTGGACTAATCTCAACATTGCAAGAAAATACTTCAGCTATGAAACAAGCATAAGATTACCTCACACTATTAGCATTTCAGCATCATACAAAAGTATTCAAATGATGGTTAACCACCAACAAAATATTCTACATCATGAGTAGAACAAATCAAGACATTAGTCCATTTAAATATGAATTGGGGCATGTATGAAAATATAGCAAGAATTTTTACGTTAAATACAAAATCAATATCAAGTATCCTACAAAATCCAAGGATATAATACCATTCCTCGTAAATCATCATCATAGTTGTAAGCATTTTGTATATCTACATAGCAAGTTGTGCTAGGCATTAAGATAATAAAGCACACACAATTAAATAAATAAATAAATACTACCAAGGCGGGGTGTTACATCCATAAAAATTGAAAGAGTCAAATGAATGTTGGATTACTTATCTTAAAGTCAAAGCATTATACAATCTATATAGGATTACTCTTGCCATTATATTATAATTTATGGCTTGAAAGAGGTCCGAGGTGTAGACCAATTGGTTCATCCAAACCCATAAGGGGGCGGAGGTCCAAGGTTCAAATCTCGGGCCTCGCTAAACTGAACGCTTGTCCCTTTCCTGGTGCTTTCAGCGGCGTAAAAGGTTTAAAATGATTGTGGCATGGGGGTTATAAGGGCGGACTACGCGAAGATTTGTGTGGCGGCTTCCGGGCGAACAACGTAAAATACTGTGGCGGCCATAAAAGCTGGACAGCCTGCCCGGATTTGTGGCGGCTACCGATTCCACCATGTAAATACAAAAAAAAAATTATGGCTTGAAAGGAAAAATAAAATATTTAAAAACAAATCTCAAATTTACCTTTACCTTTACATTGTAGAATGTTTTATAGATATAATGTTCATCATGGGAAGTCTCAAGTGTAGAAAAAGAGGTCCTAACCTCTTCATTATATGATTTGAATATACATAGAGGGTCATATTTAAAAATGGAGTTAACATGAAGGATCTTCTTCAATCTGTAGCAAAATATTTTGATGGTGCTTCCAAAGGAAATCTAGGAAAAGTTGATAGAGGTGGTGTTTTTCAAAATAATGAAGGTAAAATTATTTGCACTTAAAATCATATGGAACTTCAATTAACAACTATGCAAATGCTAGGACACTTCTTACGGGGATCAAAATTTTCATTTAAAAATAATGGAAATATATTTCAATGGAAAGGGATTCACAAATAATTATTAATGATATCAAGAAAAATGAGCTTAGAGATTAGATAAAAAATCACATAATTTATTATGCCCATTAATTAAAGTTGGAGGTATCTTCTTAGAAATGTTAGCATATTTATAAAGAAAGAAACCCAATGTAGACAATTTAGCCAATTGTAGTATTGATTTTCATCTTGGTAAAATTCAAATTTTAAAATGGACTATTAAAGTAAAATTTTATCTTTTAATGAAAATGATGTAAACTAGTTGATTGAAAAAACATAACTATTTAAGGAAGATGAAGAGTACATTTGATAAAAATAAAAATAAATAATATCTTTGAAAACAAGATAAACTTAATATGATGTAATTGACTTGACACTAATGCAGTGTTTTGTTATTTTGATAAAAAAATAATTAAAAAAACATAAAATTAAATTTAAAGGGTTAATGTAAATTTCTTTATCCCATTAATATTAGTATCATTATTTTTATAAAATAAAAACATAATTTAAATTTTTATATATTATTTTAATAAGAAACCCTCTCTATTTAATAAGATTTATTGTGTTCAACAATGACAATGTATAGGCCGACAGGCAGTTGCCCTAGTGGCTAATATGATGGTTGTTTCTTAAGTGGTCTTGTGTTCAAAACCCTTGAGGGTGGTTGTTGATGTAATTTGTAAACGTTCAAGGTCTGAGGTGTAGACCAATTGGTTCACCCAAACCCCATAAGGGGGCGACGGTCCAAGGTTCAAATCTCGGGCCTTGTTGTACTGAACGCTTGTCCCTTTCCTGGTGCTTTCAACGGTGTAAAAGGTTTAAAATGATTGTGGCATGGCGGTTATAGGGGTGGACTGCACGAATATCTATGTGGTGGCTTTCAGGGCAGACAAAGCAGAATACTATGGTGGCCATAAAAGCTGGACAGCTTGCCCAGATTCGTGGCGGCTACCGATTCCACCAATTCCACCAGGTAAAAAAATAATGTATATAAAAATACATATAAAAACATCATAATATATATTTAGTTTTCTAAAGAAAAAATGTTAAATATGTATTACAAAAGATACATATCATTGTATTTTAATGATGAAGTGAAGAATTATCATATAAATAACCATTTTATTAAGTTAATAATTAAATCAAAACAATTAAATATACTAAAATAGATATGAAATGATTTTAATTACATTCATAAGACCAAAATAGTTTATGGGATGATGATCTTTAATGCAAGATAAGGTATGATGTACAATACTAATCCCTCTTGGATTCAAACCTAAAATTTTCTATTCAAAGTTCTAAAGTCTTAACAACATCCATAAAAATATTTTTTTTGGCAAAGTCAAAAAATAGTATAACCATTTACAATTTATATATATATTAAAAAATTGTTCAACAAAGTAAAAAAGCTCAACATTATCTTATTATCTTTAGGGTGTGTTTCTTTTATTGTTGATTTTGATGAGAAGTTTTCATATTCTTTTAATTCTCAATTCTTCAAAATTTCTATCAGTGACTTCACTTTAAAGTGTCCTCATATGCATTCATGTTATCCTTATAGTCTTCGCATTGCCTGACAAAATATTTTTTTAGTCTCTATTACTCCTATTGTGCAAAAGACACATACCCATTTTGACCCTGCCTCTTGAGGTATTGTTCATATTCGAGTTTTACATTTGATATTATGTGAACTGGATCTTAGTTGGGTTATAAGCATTTTTTCCTTCCATTTAATATTTGCATCTATGTACTTATTTTGGTTATATTTACAATTTGGGTTAAATTTTTTGATGTGTAATTATTTTTTCCTTCTTAAATTTCTAGTCTATATGACAAGTCTAAATTTTTACTTGCATACTATTTAATTTCTTTGTTAGAGATTGGGACCTCATGAAATAAATACTCCATTTTTTCATCTACTTGATGTTTTGTTTCATCCATGTGTCTTTTCTTCTATTTAGTGTTTATTTTATTACTTGTTTTAACAACCTATTATCTTCCATTCTTTCTATTTTCTTTAGGTACCCCAATAGTCTTACCATAGATTCTTCTAGTGAAAACTCTTTGTTTCGGAGAATAAAAATTTAAATATTCTAGATCAAACCTAGTTGTAATGAATGCCTAACTTTCACCAAATCACCTGAAATATTTGTAATATATTTGTTGGCTGTCATTCTTTAGGGATGAATCAAAATCGCCCATGTGATCATTGAATGCCTATTGTAGAGATTTGCAAATGGTCTAAAATATAGGAAATATTGGTTGAATACATAGTTGTTCTGATTGTCACATTCAATTCCATAAATAGGCTATTTAGGATTGGCAAAATTATTGCAAAATTTACAATATAGCACCTCATATTGTAAATATATAGTAGTGTCAAATATACTTTAAAAAGTAGTTGAAAGAAGAAATATACTCAAGGGCATAACTTAAGCAACTAAAATATTTTAACTTTGAAAACCTACCTTTTTAAATTGTATATTTTTTCAAGATATATAAGATATTTATAATTTATGGAGATATTTTTAGCACCATCAAATTCAAATTTTGCAAGGATTATTCCATTAAAGAATGAGGTCCACAAAAAATAAATTCCAAGGAACCCCCTCTCTAATATTTACACAAAAGAAGCTAAAGAATATTGGAAAGAGGTTCTTTTGGATCAATAATATATTGACTTCATTGTGAGAGTTGCCACTAATTAGGGATGTTCAATAATATTTTCTTTCATGAACCCATTTAAATTAAGAAGGGATATTGGAATGCATATACTTTTAAATTTGGCCATGGTTGATATTTCAATATTTGTGAAAGCATATAGATAGATTTTCACTTCATAAAGTAAACCATGTATTAAATAATGGACCAATAACATATCAATTTATGATATTATTAGGATCCATAAAATGTATTGTAGAGAATATAAATACCTCCACTTACATATAATTAATTATTAAAGTCTATCATATATCTTTAATCCCGATAAGTTACTGATGTCTATGGATAACAACAATGAATCCAAATGAATTACAATGTTCTTCATAGGTTTAATATAGGGGATGATGTAAATGCCATTTGAAATATAATAATCCCTAAGCATACTTATTATTGTGGTTATTAAAGTAATATTGTTGAGGATTGAAGTCATGTTGAGGTTGGGAATGGGACAATTGGAGTCTCTTTTTTGTTGCTATAACTACACGTTCAACATTCTTAAGTGTATAGAGATCAAGCATGTCGACTTCCCATCGAATTTCATCCTTAAGACCATGGCAAAAGGATGAGACCACATCGTTGGATCCAATTGATAGGTGTAGATGAGCATACTTGTGAACTCTACACAATAATCCTGAATTGATCATGTTTGCTTGGTTTGCATCAAACAAACCATATATGATGTGGAAAATCCTTTGTCAAACTTATGGAGGAATAATGCTTTAAACTTAGGCCACATAAGAGAGGTCCTATGTTTGCAAAGCTACCATAACAATGGCTAATGAGCATGGATTCACAACTTAGTTGCAACTAATGTAACACTCCTTTCTTTAGGTAAATAGTGTGGATGGATGATGTTATCCATTTTGGCTAGTCATCCACATGGATCGACACCCTTAAAGGTTTGGATGTCAATGCATGGAATAAAAAAATCATGAGAACAAGAAAGAAAATTTGAAGCACCTCTTGTAAAGGGATCAAGATCAGTAGCAAAGTCTAAGTTAAAATCACTTATACCTAGAAGAGAACCTTGGTAGCAAGGGAAGCAATGTGACTACCATAGAAAACTAGAGGTTTATGATTAAATGATAACTATTGGTAGGTGCTTGTATCTTGATAATGACATCCCATTAGATTTTGTGTCTATTGAATGCCCTATGGCTACTGCTCACTAACTTACCAAAACTCTTCGTCAAGGGAATTCTTAAAAGGGGTAAGATCGAGATAGTTTTGGATGATCTCTAAGATTTTCTTTATTTTGGCTTAAGAGTCAAAGATGGAGTTAATCATTTTTCTTGGTTCTCAAGATAGGATCACATACTGAAGTCAATTGTATTGGGAATAGCATTATCAATTGGATTAATAGGATGAGTGACAAAGGGAGGGGTGTTGAGAGGAGGAGAAACCATAGCGTTTAAAAAGAAAGAACATATTTATCACAGTTATTGATTTTTGGTGGGGTATTGTGATGCTTACCACAATTTCTAGTTTGACACTTATTTTTTGCTCATGCATACATCCTCTATATGACCAATGCGTTATAAACAATCATTTATTGACAACCAAATAATAGAAGCAAAGGTTTGTTCATACACTAGGAACAAATGCAAAACACAAAAGAATCCTTTGGAGAACTTTTAAAAAATATTTTAAGAAATACCCTTTATTTTGATTGACCTAAAGAGATGATCATAATGAGATGGGTCTCTCGTAAGGGTCTTAGCACACCCGATTTCTGAAAAAGTGTTGCTAGAGATACCCCTTATTTTAATCGACACAAAAGACAATTGTAATGACATGAGTCTCCTGCAAGGGTCTCAACACACCATATATTTTAATCAAATTTAGAAAATGAAACAACACCCAACTCGCAATATTATAGAAGAAAAATGTATCAAAAGAGTGAGTTGAATTTTTTGACAAAAAACTACTAATTGACAAAAAGTAAAACTGATTGTCAAAATTTTTGGAATGGTCCACATGCATTTTTATTGCACTTTCTCATTACTATAAGGAGCCAATATTGATTCTCTGATACCACTTGTAATACAACAACTTCTAGAAATTTAATAATAACATTGACAATTCAATTTACACAAAAGTAAACCATCCATTGAAAACAATAATTTAGATTCAATACTAGAAAATCAATAATACAAAAAATATATTTTAGATTCCAAATCAATACAAATTTTGAACACACAAAAAAACAAAGTTTCATAACCACTTGGAAAAAGTGAAATCTCATATACATAACAAAAGCAACTAAAATTCAAATATAAAAAAATAATTCCAACTATAAAATAACTCTAGGTCTGAGGTGTAGACCAATTGGTTCATCCAAAACCCCATAAGGAGGGCGGAGGTCCAAGGTTCAAATCTCGGGCCTCACCGGACTGAACGTTTGTCCCTTTCCTAGTACTTTCAGCGGCGTAAAAAGGTTTAAAATGATTGTGGCATGGTGGTTATAGGGGCGTACTGCGCGAAGATCTGTGTGGCAGCTTCTAGGGCGGGCAACGCAGAATACTGTGGCAGCCATAAAAAGTTGGATAGCCTGCCCGGATTCATGGCGGCTACCGATTCCACCATGTAAATTCAAAAAAAAAACTAAAAAATAACTCTTCCTATTTATAAATTAAATTATATTAACTCTAACCTTAATATTTAAAAACAAACTACCTTATACAAACTAATAATAATAAAAATAACTAATAATAATAAAAATAACTTTAGTACTAAAGTCATTATAAACTAATACATTTATATTGATTTTATTTTATTTCTATTTCTTTTTCTAAGAGAATAGTATAGATTCTAAAAGTGATCTCAAAGCTAAATGTTGTAGGTGAGGACAGGAAAAAGGAAAGTTCCATGATGCCCATTCTCCTCTCCATCAAAGTTTATTTAAAATAAATGTAAATGGCATTCTATTAAAAATTAAAATAAATTACGAATTGCAGCAATTTGACACATTATTAAATGATGTAGTTATCATTTTTTTTTCTAAAAAACATATTACATCTAGTTTTACCATTATAAAAATAATATTATGGAGTTATTAAGAGTTAGGTGTATTGGTAATTGTTTTGTTTGATCGTATATTTATTAAGAAGAGATTTAGGTTTAAACTTTGGAAACATGTCTGTTTTAAAGGTAGTAGTTTGATTTGAATCATTTAAGTGCATGTCAGATAATAATTTGATTTGAATCCTTTGAGTGCATGTCAGATTGGTGATGAACATACAAATGTGCATATTGACGATGACTATATAAATTTCGAGACATGAATGATCCTCTCATGTGATCCGCTTGTGAGAGCAAACCATATAATTTGAAACTTACATTTGATAGTTATTAAAAATAATGTGAATGTAATCAACTCCCTTATATTAAAAAAACAAAATTAAAAAAATAATATTATATCAATGATGTGACATGTGATAAATTGGAAAGAAAGATATCAATGAGTGACACATGATAAATTGGAAAGAAAGATATCAATGATGTGACACATCTGATAAATTGGAAAGGAAGATGCGTCTATAAGGAAAGCATATAATTGCCTAAAATTTCATAAGGATTTAGGCATTACAAGTTGGAAGCCTTGATTAAGACATATCGCTGCTATGCTGGAAACCACTTAAGACAAGTTGCTCTACTGGTTGTGTTTGAGTACAGGGGACACATCAATCAATTGAAGTTGTCGCCAGATTCAATGCATGTGGGATCTATCCTTTTCTGTTCGAATACTCACTCTTTACCAGTCCGTGAAGTGTTGGGGGGACCATTTCTTATGTGTTTGCTGTACTCAGCTGACACATGACTATATATCTTTCAATCCCTTGAACCTGAGTTTTCAAAGGATTTTGAAAAAAAGAAATTTGGTGTACTAAAATGTGCGGAGACGCCATTATGTCAGAATTTATACTCGCCTCTTCTCGCAGAAGAAGAGCGAATGCCAAAGATTTATGGGCTACTTCGGACAAAACTCCCGCTCATTCTCGGACCCATGCCAATTTCGATGATGAATTTCAATATGGGTCATCAGAGAATAGCGGAAATAAAAAGAGGAAATGTAACAAGCAGCACCCTTATACAGGGGTAAGACGACGTCCGTGGGGGAAGTGGTCCGCAGAGATAAGAGACCCCATCAAGGGGATGAGGGTCTGGCTGGGCACTTACAACATTCTCGAGGAAGCCGCTCGCGCATATGACCGTGAGGCTTTCAAGATCAAAGGGAGCAGAGCCAACCTCAATTTCGCTGCCCCATCTCTAAATCCTACCATGTTTGGACAGTCCACGGACGAGGTGAGTGTGCAAGGGCAGACTGTGGGTTCCAATTGTTAGGAATGGAGCCTAATTATGAGGAGGCTAAACAGAGAAAGTTTTTGAATTTCTTGCGGGACGGGCGGGGAAAGTTTCCAGATTTACTGATCTGTTAGTCTACCGGGAGAAAGTTTCCGGATTTACAACGGGACGACCGGGGAAAGTTTTTTTGTTTTTATCCCAAAATTAGATCGCTGGGAACTCAGTGTTAATCTTGGAATGTATTAAGAAAAGCAGTTTGTTTTCCTATTTTTTCTTATATATAGTTGTGAGGAAAAATAGAGAATACTATGACAATGAGAAAATTATTGTGTTGATTCCTTGTAAATATAGAGAGGAAATTACAACAGATGTTTGTTGTAGGTTGTAACCCTCTATTGCTTGGATTGAGAAAGAAAGGACTGAAAATTCTCGGTGGATGTAACCCACATTGGGTGAACCACGTTAAAATCGTTGTCTCTTCTACTGTGTGTTTGTCTTATTTTGTCAATTCTGTTGTTAAAGTTTGAAACACTATAATTGCTTTTCTATATTTTATATAGTGATTTACTCTAACAAGTGGTATCAGAGCGGTTGTTTTGTTGGGTGCACTTGACAGAAGGAGAATTTTTGGATCAAGTGGGAGCAATGGCGGAAGAAGGGAGGTTTAGAGTTCAAAAATTCAATGGCCAGAACTTTCAATTCTGGAAGATGCAGATGGAGGATTACTTGTACCAGAAGGATCTTTACTTACCTCTTGAGGGGGAAACAGAGAGACCTTCATCTATGTCTGATGAGGAGTGGAGTCTCCTTGATAGAAAGGCATTGGGTACTGTGAGGCTGTGCTTGGGAGCCACCGTAGCCTTCAACATCTCTGATGAAAAGACTACCAAGGGAGTCATGGATAAGTTGGCCAAGATGTATGAGAAACCATCAGCATCAAATAAGGTATTCTTAATGAAAAGGTTATTTAACATGAAAATGAGTGAAGGAGGATCTGTGCATGATCATTTAAATGAATTTAATATTGTCACTAATCAATTGCATTCGGTAGGATTGGATTTTGATGATGAGCTTAGGGCCTTACTAATCTTATGCTCTCTTCGAAAAGTTGGAACAGTTTGGTAATGGCGGTAAGTAACTACACTTCAAGTTCAAATAAATTAGAATTTGATGATGTGGTTGGTGTGATACTCAGTGAGGACATGAGAAGAAAAACCATGGGAGAATCATCTAGCACCGCCTTAGCTGTTGAGAATAGAGGAAGAGGAAGAGAAAGAGGCAAGAGTTCACATCGTGGCAAATCCAAAGGCGAGATCCAAATCACGTGGAAAAGGAAAGCTACGGTGTTGGCACTTGTGGCAAAAAGGGTCATCTCAAGAAGGATTTGTTGGCAAAGAAAGGGTGATGGAAATGAAGGTAATGATAATAATGGTAACACTTGAGAAGCGAATATTATTAGACAAATTTTACAAGATGCTTTAATATTATCTCTTGATAGAAATAGTGATTATTGGGTAATTGATAGTGATGCTTCATTCCAAGCTACCTCACATAAGGAATACTTCATAGATTATGTTTCAGGAGATTATGGACGGGTTACTGTTGGGAAATGACCAACCATGTAAAATCGTGGGTATTGGAAAGATTTTGATTAAATCCCCAAATGGATGTCAATGGGCTCTTAAAGAGGTGAGACACATACCAGATTTAAAGAGAAATCTTATATCGGCAAGTAAGCTTGATGGTGAAGGATACACGGTTGCATTCGGAGAAAATGCTTGGAAAGTTACTAAAGGTTCATTGATAGTAGCTAGAGGTAAATTGGTAGGTACTCTTTATTTACTTACTGATTTTTCTCCTTGCTCCATGAATTTAGTTTCTACAGGTGAGAGTGCATCTTTGTGGCACCAAAGACTTGGCCATATGAGTGGAAAAGGTATGGAAATTTTACATTCAAGAAAGTTATTGCCTAAGTTAAAAGAGATTGATTTGGAATTATGTGAGGATTGTGTTTATGGTAAAGCAAAGAGAGTTAGATTTCTCAAGGATGGCAAGGAAAGGAAGAAAGAGAAATTGGAGCTTGTGCACTCAGATGTTTGGGGCCCAGCTCAGGTAACTTCTCTTGGAGGTTCCTCTTACTATGTACTTTTTATTGATGATGCAACAAGGAAAACATGGATATATTGCATTAAGAATAAAAGTGATGTTTTTAATACCTTCAAGAATTGGAAAGCATTAGTTGAAAATGAAGCTGGAAAAAGGTTAAAGTGTCTAAAGTCGGATAATGGTGGAGAATATTGCAGTAGAGAATTTGATGTGTTTTGTTCTAAAAATGGAATTAGAAGAATCAAGGTAGTTCCAAGAACACCTCAAGAAAATGGGGTTGTTGAAAGAATGAATAGAACCATCATGGAGCGTGCTAGGAGCATGAGAATACATGGAGGCTTACCATTATTTTTATGGGCTCATGTTGTTGATACTTGCGGTATATCGATTAATAGAGGACCGTCTAGTGCCTTGGATGGAGGAATTCCGGAAGAGCTTTGGACTAGGTAAACCAGTAAATTATTCTTTCCTTAAGGTATTTGGATGTGAGGCTTTTATGCATATAGACAAAGAGAACAGAAATAAGTTAGATGCTAAGGCCCAAAAGTGCTATTTTATTGGTTACGGTATTGATGGCTTGGGTTACAGATTATGGGATTGTGATAACCGAAAAGTCATTAGAAGTAGGGATGTCATATTTAATGAAAAAAACTTGTATAAAGATCGGTTGCAAGGAAAGAAACAGAAAGAGGAAATTGCTGAATACATAGACCTTGATGGACACATAGAAAAGGTAACTCCAAAAGTGGTAGAAGATCAAAATGTACAGCAACGACAACAAGCACCTCAATCTCCAGAAAGTGTTGTTAGACGATCTACCAGGATAAGTAAAATTCCTCAACGTTTCTCTGATTATGTTTTGTATCTCGATCTTTGGTGAGCGAGAATGTTTTCAGGAAGCATTACGAGATGGATACCGGGGAATAAGTGGGAGCTTGCAATGAATGAAGAAATGGACTCTTTATTCCACAACCAAACTTGGGATTTGGTTGAGCTACCCAAAGGTAAAAGAGCTTTGACCAATAAATGGGTGTACAGGATTAAAGAGGAGAATGAAGGGCATAAGAGATACAAAGCAAGACTAGTGGTCAAGGGATTCGCTCAGAAAAAAAGGTATTGATTTTGATGAGATTTTTTCTCCAGTTGTAAAAATGACCTCTATTAGAGCTATTTTGAGTCTTATAGCTATAGAAAATTTGTATCTGGAGCAATTGGATGTGAAGACAACATTTCTTCATGGTGATTTGGAGGAGGAAATTTATATGCACCAACCAGAAGGCTTTCAGGTGAAAGGTAAAGAGGATTGGGTATGTAAACTGAAAAAGAGCTTGTATGGGTTAAAACAAGCTCCTAGACAGTGGTATTTAAAATTTGATAAGTTCATGGCTAATCAAAGGTTTGAAAGATGTCAAAGTGATCATTGTGTATATTTTAAGCAAACTGGAAATGGTAACTATGTTATTTTGCTATTGTATGTGGATGACATGTTAGTTGCAGGTACAAATATGCAAGATATAAACATGCTCAAGAAGAAGTTGGCTAAATCCTTTGCCATGAAGGATTTGGGAGAAGCCAAACAAATCCTTGGTATGAGGATAACAAGAGACAAGGAGAGTCACACTCTGAAATTATCACAAGCAAAATACATTGAAAAAGTGCTTAAGAGATTCAACATGAACAATGCAAAGTCTGTTGCTACTCCATTGGCAAAGCATTTCAAACTCACCAAAGATTTGTGTCCCAAGACACAAAAGGAACAAGAGCATATGGCTAAGGTTCCCTATGCATCGGCGGTTGGAAGCTTGATGTATGCAATGGTTTGTACAAGACCAGACATTGCCCATGCAGTGGGAGTAGTGAGTAGATTTATGAGTAATCCGGGAAAAGGACATTGGCAAGCGGTAAAATGGATACTCGGGTACTTGAGAGGAACTTCAAATTATTCTTTGAATTTTGGAGGCTCTAATATATGCTTGAAAGGTTTTGTAGATTCTGATATGGCGAGGTGATAATTGATGGTGGAAGGAGCACTACGGCTACATATTTACTATAGGAGGAGGAGCGGTTAGTTGGATTTCTAAACTCCAACACGTAGTTGCCCTTTCAACCATTGAAGCTGAATATGTTGCTGCTACGGAAGCAAGCAAAGAGATGGTTTGGTTGCAAAGACTAATGGAAGAGCTGGGGAAGAAGCAAGAGGATAATAGGTTGTGGAGTGATAGCAGAGTGCTATACACCTTGCGAAGAATTCGGCATTCCATTCAAAAACTAAACACATCAAACTCAGGTATCATTTCATTAGATCAGTAGTGGAAGATGGATCTTTGAAATTAGGGAAAGTTCACACATCACAAAATCCTGCTGACATGCTTACAAAAGTGGTGTCAAGAGAAAAGTTGAGCTTTTGCTCAACTTCGGTTGACCTTAAGGAATAAGAGGCCATGATGAGAATTTTCCGAGTCCTTGGTTGCGGTATGGTGCAATGGAATTAGTCTCCAAGTGGGAGATTGTTAGGAATGGAGCCTAATTATGAGGAGGCTAAACGAGAGAAAGTTTCTTGGATTTCTTGCCAAGGACGGGCGGGGAAAGTTTCCGGATTTACGGTCTGTTAGTCTACCGAGAGAAAGTTTTCGGATTTACAACGGAGACTGACCGGGGAAAGTTTTTTTGTTTTTATCCCAAAATTAGATGCTGGGAACTCAGTGTTAATCTTGGAATGTATTAAGAAAAGCAGTTTGTTTTTCTGTTTTTTTCTTATATATAGTTGTGAGGAAAAACAGAGAATACTATGACAATGAGAAAATTACTGTGTTGATTCCTTGTAAATATAGAGAGGAAATTACAGCAGATGTTTGTTGTAGGTTGTAACCCTCTATTGCTTGGATTGAGAAAGAAAGGACTGAAAATTCTCGGTGGATGTAACCCACATTGGGTGAACCACGTTAAAATCGTTGTCTCTTCTAATGTGTGTTTGTCTTATTTTGTCAATTCTGCTGTTAAAGTTTGAAACACTATAATTGCTTTTCTATATTTTATATAGTGATTTACTCTAACACAGATTCCAAGTCAGCTGGACATCTGCTAAATTTAGAGAATATTGTGAATCAAAAGGGGGACGTTGATGAAATGGCGCTTTGCCAAATGTCACGCGGGAGTATATGCAATACTTGGAGACGGTGCTGGAGCTGAATCCAGAAAGCAAGCCTTGTTACAAGAGATGAATATTCCTCCCCTGATGTTGGATGTTATGGCGATGATAACATTCTCTCTTCCATTTCAGACCCCGGATGTTTGTTTAATTGGTATGAAGACGACGGCAAAAGCTCGGGCTCTGTTTGTGAGATGATGGATTGCAACAAGTTACCAGTGGAAGAGAACAATGTCTGCAATAGTGAAGATGATTGGATATTGAATTCGTTGATATGGAGTGATCCATCATGCTACGAGTGGGACGCATCCTATGATTTGAATGCATTTGTGTAAAGTAACTATTGGTATTAAGTTGAATCTAAAATTTTCAATTGATGTAAATTTTCGTTTGCACATGACCTGATTGTACAAATATTTACAAAGAGGAACTGCTCTAAAGTTTTTTTTTTTTTTTTTATCATAATCTTTTGATTCTTGGAACTTTCGTACATATGGACAGAAAACACATGGATGTCTCACGCATAATTATAATTATAGTTAATGTTGTCGTCTCTACTTATCCCGTCACGAGCATACTTTTCAGGTGGTAAATTGTCTCCCTCAAAGTGCAAAGTTTAAGAAGGTTGCATCTTATATTTTAATAGAGAATTAGGTATTTCCACCAAAATTTAATAATAAATATATAATTTAATAAATATATATTTTATAAATAATTTTTTATAAAAATTCAATGTATAGCATAAAAAATATTGAACGTTAAAATCTCTGTTTTTTTTAATATAATATCACTGAATACGTTAAGAGCTGTTTACTTTTACTTATATCTTCGGTCCTCTTGAGATAAGAGTGTGTACGGTTTGGCACAATAAAAAAGGAAATAAAGGTGTATATGCGTACTGAAGTAAAACTTGAACGAACAACGTGTCTCTCTAGATGGAGTAAAATTTATATCTAAAGATTTAGGTCTGCGTAAAATGTATGTATTGCTCATCGTTTGCTGTTCCAACATGTCGTCCTTACGAATATGAGTTGTTTGAAATGTTGATTGGTAAAGGTTAGTTGGGTTGGATATTTATTAAAAAAGAGATTTAGGTTTAATTTTGAGTAAGGTTGTTGTAAAGGTGGTACTTTGATCTAAACCCTATAATAATAGGTGAAATAAGTTTGATGGATGCAATCCCTATAATTTAAATCCTAAACTTACCAGCTACTAAAATAATATAATTATAATCAACTCTTATTAAAAATATATATATATATATATATATATATATATATATATATATATATATATAAAAACTTTGCATTCAATTTATTTTTAAATTGTCTTCATGATCAAGCAAAATAAAAAAATACTCTTTCCAATAAAAAGCATATACATATAGCTTTGCATTCAATGTTTTTCTAGATGTCTCAAAGACCATTGTTTTAGGCTATTTTTATAATATTTTGAGGTTAATCTCACTTATCCTTTAATCATTGTATAAGTTAATTTATCGTGAAAAGTTTTTTAATTTTTATTTAATTTTTAAATATATTTATTATATTATATTTTTATAATTTTAATAATATTTTTTAATTAGTTAAATTTTAATTATGTTTGCTTGAGATTTTTTTTTTTTACAATATAAATGATATTCTTTATATAAAATATGTTTCAATAATATTTTAAAACATAAATATAATTTTGTATATATAATAATACTTTGAAAAAAGTTACCTAGTAAATTGATAGTTGTTTGTTTAGCCATGTATTTATTAAGAAGAGATCTAGGTTCAAACCTTGATGGCATACTTGTTTATTTGCAAAGGTAGTAGTATAATCTAAATCTTCCGACAATGGGTGGTCTCCTTCAGGCTGGTCAACAATAACAAGGTAGGTAGCATAGACTAGTCGAGAGCAACCTTATGCTTTGAACCTTACACTTAAACAATCACTAAAAATAATATAAATATAACCAACTTCAAATAAATATATATATATATATATATATATATATAGATCCATTCAGATCCCATCATCCATCAGCACTAGAAAAAAAGAAGAATCAAGCACGTGGAAAAGAGAGTATTTTAAGCTAAGGCAGTTGATGGCATCATTGACTCTCTTGATGATAGAACTAAAAATCATTTTTTATTTATTAATTGTATTCAACGATCAATATAATATAATCTGATATATACCACTTGATATACATACAATAAACATTAGGCTAATTACATTAATGAGATCTTATAAGATATATTGTCATCTATAACGCTTGTATGTGTATGTACATCAAGCTAATTACTTCAATGAGATCTTTCAATCTATTGAGAGTAAAATATATGAGATATTTTTTATGGTTTAACGTTAAAACCACGATGGATACCCCTGCTTCCTTGGGTCTTACCCGAAAGTGGCATTCATTTTGGGATGTTTTCTACACAAAAAAAAAAGAGAGTTAAAACCACATTATATTGGTTTTGTTAGGGTTTATTCAAGTGTTTAGGAGTTTGGTTATTAGTCACTATGCACTAAGCACTTTTTAAATTGTATTTATTCTATTGCATCATGCATGTACAATAAATATCACAATTTATATAAAAGTAAAATTTTGACAGATGCTCATTTGAAATTTTAGGTGGTCAACATGATTAGTCAAGCAAACTAAAAAGTGCCACTTGTTGGAATCCTCAGATATCTAGAGCTTAGCAGCTACCAAGTGGCTCATCCTTGACCACTAACTATGGTCGAAAGGCTCTAGGAGCTTGGCTTCCTTTAAGCCCTATATTGACCTGAGCACGTCCCATGTGGGACAATGCTCACAGAAGGCCATGAAGACCTTTCGCTTGAGCATGCTAGACATAGAAAAACAACCATGAAAGCTTAGGGGTGAACATTGGATACTTGAATCCACCCCAAAATCGCTAAACAAAACCTATAACCTATAGTTTTACAGATATAAGGGCTTAATGAAGTAACAACAGGTGATCTGGGTCGTTTGTGAGTTTGGATTCGAACGTAGATAGAGTTTGATTTTAGCAAACATCAAAAAATTCTAACAAATGAAATGCAACTAATATAAACGTCCTAGAGCTCACCATGGCATATGCTTATTCAATTAAATGCAGGCTAAATTGAGCTCACTAGGACTGCATGACTAAGTTGGTCCTCATTTAAATATATCAAACACAAGTGATATATACAAATAAACAATCGGTGTCTCTAATAGAGAAAATGGGCTCTAATCAATATAATATCATTCATTAGGCATAAAAATTGAGAAAGAGTAAGATTTCAAATTTCAAAGCATTACCAATTGATAATTCAAAATCAAAGCATAAGTAAGGAGACTCTAACCTAGAGCTCTGGCAAAATCAAGCTTCTTTATGGTTTCTCTCTAGATGAAACTTCCTAATGCCTTTCTCCTATTTCTCCCTTTGCCTTAACTAGGCTTTCGTGAATTTAAAGGGATTTCTCTCCCTTAAAGTAAGATGCCCTCTATTAAACAAATAATTTCCCCCATGCTAGGTAAAAACAAATTAAAATATTATTTAATCCTAATAGTGTAAAGGTGATCAATCCTTTTGTTTCTTGCCCCCTTCTCAAGAACATTGACAAATTTAAAACTATTAACGAAGAAAAAAGTGAATCTTTCTAAAAAATAAACCTCCATGAAGCAACCACGGAGAAGGATGAATAATCCTCTAACTTAATAGAATCATTATAATATTAAATTATCTTAGTGCTCTTTTGGTTCAATCAAAATTTGACAAATTTTGTGAAGACAAAGATCATCTAATTGCATTCCAAAACCTACCAAATAAATGAGGTAATATACAATTAGAGTAATTAAACCATATTTAATCGATTTGCTTTTATTTTTCCCAAAATATATTTCCTAAAATATATCTTTCATAAAAGTATCAATTTACTTTACAAAACATTACAAAACTAAGAATTAGGTCAGTTCGTCATGTAAAAGAGTCTTTCCAAGGCGGATCATGACATAATCAACCTTCTTCATCGAGTACTAGAAGATTTGTATGGGATCATATTTTTGTTAATAACCTATTTAAGATAAGAAACACGAAAGATAACATATTTTTATGTGTGTTAATTTGTGTTGGGACGTTACGTAACAAGGTGTGATCCAAGTAAAACTTTCCCGTGTAAAATCTGTTTAACTATGTATAGTTTTGGCTAGAAATTTAAAGACAGCTGAATGACGAAAACCCTATATACAGTAGGAGACAACTGACTATGCTAAAAATGGCGATGGTGTTATGCTGGATGTATGCATTTATGAACATGGATGTGATGTGGAAAATGATGGTCTTGTCAAGTAATGACAGCCTATGGTGCTTTTGACTTGTATGACCTATCGAAGTATGCAAGGGATGGATGCAATGTTTAATGCAACCTATATTTTTGCATTTTGATTTTTATGAGAATGCATGGAAATGCAAATGTTTTTGTGATTTTGTTGTTTTTTTTTTTTTTGAGAATGCATGGAATTGAAATGCACTTGTTTTTGTGATTTTGATTTTTATGTTGTTTTTGTTGATTTTTGAATATTTATGTTGACCAAGCAATTATGGTAACGCTTGGAACTTTTGGTGTTGACCAAAGGGTTGATAGATACCTTTGGGGCTTTTAGGGTTGACCAAGCGATTGTGGTAATCCTTGGAGCGTTTGGGTTGACCAAGTGATTGCGATAATCCTTGGAGTGTTTGGGGTGACTAAGTGATTGCGATAATCCTTGGAGCTTTTGGGGTGACCAAGTGATTGCGATAATCCTTGGAGATTTTGGGGTGACCAAGTGATTGCAATAATCCTTGGAGCTTTTGGGGTGACCAAGTGATTGCGATAATCCTTGGAGCTTTTGGGGATGACCAAGAGATTGCGATAATCCTTGGAGCTTTTTGGGATGACCAAGCGATTGCGATAATCCTTGGAGCCTTTTGGGATGACCAAGCGATTGCGATAATCCTTGGAGCCTTTTGGGATGACCAAGCGATTACGATAATCCTTGGAGCCTTTTGGGATGACCAAGCGATTGCGATAATCCTTGGAGCCTTTTGGGGTGACCAA
This sequence comes from Wollemia nobilis, assembly GCA_028583015.1. Lineage (NCBI taxonomy): Eukaryota > Viridiplantae > Streptophyta > Pinopsida > Araucariales > Araucariaceae > Wollemia > Wollemia nobilis. The sequence continues at coordinate 834,509 of JAQPPZ010017009.1, read as the reverse complement.
GCGATTGCGATAATCCTTGGAGCCTTTTGGGGTGACCAAGCGATTGCGATAATCCTTGGAGCTTTTGGGGTGACCAAGTGATTGCGATAATCCTTGGAGCTTTTGGGGTGACCAAGTGATTGCGATAATCCTTGGAGCTTTTGGGATGACCAAGAGATTACGATAATCCTTGGAGCTTTTGGGGTTGACCAAGAGATTGCGATAATCCTTGGAGCTTTTTGGGATGACCAAGCGATTACGATAATCCTTGGAGCTTTTTTGGGATGACCAAGCGATTGCGATAATCCTTGGAGCTTTTTGGGATGACCAAGCGATTGCGATAATCCTTGGAGCTTTTTGGGATGACCAAGAGATTGCGATAATCCTTGGAGCTTTTTGGGATGACCAAGAGATTGCGATAATCCTTGTAGCTTTTTGGGATGACCACGCGATTATGATAATCCTTGGAGCTTTTTGGGATGACCACGCGATTATGATAATCCTTGGAGCTTTTGGGGTGACCAAGAGATTACGATAATCCTTGGAGCTTTTGGGGTGACCAAGTGATTACGATAATCCTTGGAGCTTTTGGGGTGACCAAGAGATTGCGATAATCCTTGGAGCTTTTGGGATGACCAAGAGATTGCGATAATCCTTGGAGCTTTTGGGATGACCAAGAGATTGCGATAATCCTTGGAGCTTTTGGTTTGACCAAAGGGTTTATGGACATCTTTGGAGCGTTTGGTTTGACCAAAGGGTTTATGGACACCTTTGGAGCGTTTGGTTTAACCCATTGGCTCTTCAGGGAATAGAGGTACACCCGGCGTGATGATATTTGTGCACCGAATCTGGCTCTGTAGGAATTGGCACGAATGGATCGGCCTTATGCATGGATAGGAGGGCAAGGTCTGCCTTCGGCATTGATGGTGCTATGATATCTCTGGGGTGGAAGGTGCTCGCGATCTTCCCAAAGGAGTGGGATCAACATGTGATGCCAGTGGGCTAGGTCTATGCGCCACTCATGCCCTAGTCTTATGCCTAGTTGGGCCATTAGTTCGTCATGGGTGATAGGGTGATTGTGCCATCGTGCATGATTGAGATAAGCCATCTCAGTTTCATCTTTGTAATCATTGTCAGTGATCCAAAGGCCCTCGTTGGCCTTGATAGTTGTCTGCGACATGCTAGGCTCTTCTTGTTAGAGCATATTGATGTGGTCAACATGGAATTGTTCTGCACCTTATGAGGGGACCGGATTTTCCGGCAATGGCACGGGCTCGATGGGAGCCTCCAAAGGGAGTAATGTTAGGAGAATTTTATGATGCTCATCCATCGGGACCACCTATGAATTAATGCTATCGAAATCGAATGGGTCCCATGGCGCTATTGCATATGCTGACTCGTCTTTGGCGAGAGAGTCAGGCTTATCAGAATCTGGTGATTCTAAGATATGGAAGACCTCATCATCAGGTATCTCTACAACCAGGGGTTGATCGTCTGTGAGAGGAGTTTCATGTAAGTTGGGCTTTTGGGGCCCCAAAATCTTGGTTTCTACCAATGCTAAGTGCTCTGGCAGCGCATTGCTTGTATCAGGGGATTTGAGCTCCTCATCTTTGATTTGTTCTCGTTGAAGGTTGTGGGGAACTTGGGGCCTATGGAAGGGTGACAGGATAGCACCCCCCATGCCTTGGTATATCATTTCATCCGGCTCTTCTTTTCGCTCAGGTTCCTTAGAGGCTTTTTGAAGAATTTCTAGGGGTGGTCCATGAACCTGGGTGGGCGCCTGAAGAAGGCACCCGTCATTGGTATTAGGATTGGCCTCCCGCTCAAGTCTAGGAGGCATCAAGGGCGATGTTTGATAAGGTCGTAGTTCTGTCTTATGTGTGTGAGGGGTTGGAGTTTTCAGCTGCATAGTGTGTTATAACAACTCATCCTCCTGGCGCTGAAGGCACTCTTGATTTAAAAGATACGGTTGCTCTAACTGTTGTTGTTCTAGCTCAAGTAGTGTGAGTTGCATCCGGCGTGCAATATGCTTGGTAGATTTTAAGATAGTTGGTCCTGTCGTCTCATGTCTAGAAGGCCTAGATGCCTCTCCTAGATATCTATCTCGGTCATGGTGATCCGAGATCTCTATAGGTCGCCTCCCTCTATTGGGGGTAGCAGCATTCCCCCGAGGCTTTGGCCTCAATAGGTAATCCTGAAAGCTAGCAATTGCGGAGGCGTATTGTTCTTGCGATGTATGTTGCTCTTGAGGAAGGTAAAGTTTTTCCTCGTGATCTCTTTTGTAAGTGAAAGAGGAATGGGCAGAGTTGGCTCGCCCACTTTGAGGAGCCTTGTGCTCTGAATTTGTCCTTGTAGTCCTGACAACTAGAGGGGGTGAAGGAGGGATAGTGTAATCATGTGGTTCCTCCCGTCGAACCCTATGTTGACCTAGTGCTTCATTGCATGGTGACCAATCATAACAAGCATCTAAGGGAGCTCTCCTACGGATGTACCCCTCATGGGAGGATGTGTGCTGGGTGCTATGCTGAACAAGAGTGCCCCTAGAAGAGGTGCCCCTGTAGTCCCTTTTCGTTAAGGTGTGTAGGGGACTGCCTTGTGTGTTAGGTCGCCAAGGTGGTATGACCAAATCTTGGGGACTATAACGGATGCGACTCATGTTTCTTTGGACATTCTCCACAGCGTCTTCCCATGAGTGGGCTTGACTACGAGTGAATACCATGGCGATGTCTCTCTAAAAACCCTAAAAATTGAAATGATTCAGATGGGGCTCAAAATTGGTGTGCGCATCCCTCTTATAGTAGATAAGACAAAAATGAAGTCTCAAGTCCTAACTCTAAATACATTAGGAGATATTGACATCTGAACAGCTCAAAAAGTGCATAAAATTGCGTGCCCAATTTTAAAACCTAATTTTGGGGCACTAGATGATGGAATTTGGCCCCGAAAATTGACTTTTTTGGGCAAATAGAATTCTAGGGAATTTTATTTGTTTAAAATTATCCCACCTAACTCCCTGTAAAATTTCAAGTCAATCGGAGCTACGGTTGAGAAGTTATGGCCCCGGCAAGATGCACTAAAATTTAGAGAAAAATATAAAATTTCCCATATTTTGTTGGATGGTCCTGCATCACTTATGGGAACCTTAGGGCACTTTTGGGTTGAACAAAGGGTTCATGGACACCTTTTGGGCATTTTGGAGTGACCAAGCGATTGCGGGAATCCTTGGAGCTTTTGGAGCGAGTGGCAAAATGCATAGATTTTTATCTTTGTTTATGATTTTTTTTTTTTTTTTTGATTTTTTTTGTCTAAACAGAAAATAGCATACACACACAAGCAATGTTTATCTCTTTTAAAGATTAATAGTGTGCCCTAAATCTGGTTTAGTGTGTTTTTGTTGTTTGTTTTGTTTTTGAAGATTTTTGTGAAACATTTAAATGCAAGTATGAAGGCTCTTATGACTCCCAATATGGTCGCCCCTTTAATATACCATTGCCGGACCGATATACCAAACTCTCTATATACCCGCCCTTACGTGAGGGAGACTATATGTACGTGAGAGCAGATGATACGTGGAACATAGGCGATACGGAAGGGGAATCGCTCTGTTTATGACACCTACCATAGAAGACTTATCCTCGCATTCTGGGAATCACCCCAAGCTACACTCGGTCAGCTTTCATCAGGATTTACGTCTAGCAACAGTCGCGATCGAGGTAATGGATGCAATATATCAAGCCAAAGTGATAATGGAATCCACCTTTGGTCTTGTTCAAGGGTTGGGGTTTTACGACCAACGCCTTGGTTTAAAATGCCTCGTGATGTGTGGGGTTCGTTTTAATTGTGCAAAATTGAAACGAGGCAAACGAAAAGAAATCTTTCCCTAAGCCATACAAAGCGAAAACCAAAAAACGAGAAAAACAAAAATTTGACGAAAGTCGTAAAAACCCCTACCTCTTCTCTCGCCTAACAGGATGTCTCTGATTTGCTCTGAAAATTGCACAAAATTATAATCGTCCCTGGGTGGAGCGAATGACAGACCGTAATCATCCCAGGGTGGAACGAATAATTTATTCGTCCCGGGGTGAGACGAGTACCAATTCTGTAATCGTCACGTGCAGAGACGAATAACAGTTCGAGGTTAAAAAAATAGGTACCTATAAAAACAAGCAATTTTAGATCAGTAAATTAACCTAAAAAAAAAAGAGGACAGTCGTCCCACCGTGATCGCCATTGAAAACACGAGATTTCGAAAACAAAAAGGAAAGACTAAACGAAATTGTATTAAAAGTAAGGAACACAAATGAATGAACACAAGATATAAGAACAATATGAAATGTAGCCCTTTTTTTATTGATATTCTTTTCAATTCGTGTTACAATACGTCTCCTTCCTTTTTAGGGGATAGGAGCGTTAGATATTGTTCTCTACAACTTGTCTCTGAATTCCTTCTTTCGCGTGCCCACATATAAAATGGGTGAACCAAAACGTTGTCGTCGCTTGCATTGACAAAGGTCGATTCCTTGCTGCTCCTTCAATAGACCTGAAATCTGTGTTCAAAGAAACAAACAAAGAATCAGTAGCACCTATGTATGAAAAATAAAAGATAAATCTAACTATAGCTGAAATGAATCTAAATGCACTAAAAACTTGATAAATGCATAAACATGAAACTAGCTAAAATACTATAAATGAAGTAAAGCGGTGAGGTGCCCGAAGGCAAACCACCCGCGGATAAAACCTTGCTTCGACACCAATCCACTTGAGATGGGTTCGAAACCTGATGTGATGTGTTGTCGTCAAATTGATAGAATATTGTGGTCAAAATATTGGGGTTTGGGCGCAAATCGCAAGTAAGTGAATTAACAGCACTTCGTTGCTCAGAATGCTCCTGCTCGGTCTATCCTTTGGGTGAGGAAACTCACCATTTTATAGACCCAAGGGGTCTCTTTGAATTAACATGCAAAAGTGTTTCTTTACATGAATGCTTTTGTTTGTGAAGAATGCTTTTGTTTGTGAAGAGAAGACTTCTTCTTGATCAAGGGCTTCTTAACTGCCTCTGTGCATGTCTTTGCATGTTTTAGTAAAGCTCACTTGTACTCCCATGCAATGAAGGGATAGCTAAGTGGCAAATCTGAGTTGTCTTAAAAAGCTTACTCTCCTTCCCATGCAGTGGAGGGAAAGTCAATTGGCGAGATGTGTGTTGTTAAAAGAACTCACTCGTACTCCTATGTCATGCATGAAAAGCTGAGTGGTAGTTACGAGTTGTCATGCGGCGAGGTCCGACTTTTGCTTGGTCAAACCTGGTATTCGTCCCACCCAGAAGCGAGCGCTAGTAATCGTCCTTGGGTGAAACGAGTAAAAATCCATACTCGTCCTTGGGTAGGACGAGTACAAATTCGCACTTGTCCCTAGGTGGGACGAATAAGAAATAAAGTGTCTAAAAGGTGCCAAACTGATTTTTGACTTGCAAAACTGTTGTGTAAGTGGTTAGAACCACTGTTTAACCTCTGGGGGCTACCCTGGGGGCTGTGTGTGTTAATGTGATCAGTGTTTGTATTCACATAATCGGATTGGTGCTGTTTTGGTGTCTATAGGTATGTAAACTGAAAAAGAGCTTGTATGGGTTAAAACAAGCTCCTAGACAGTGGTATTTAAAATTTGATAAGTTCATGGCTAATCAAAGGTTTGAAAGATGTCAAAGTGATCACTGTGTATATTTTAAGCAAACTGGAAATGGTAACTATGTTATTTTGCTATTGTATGTGGATGACATGTTAGTTGCAGGTACAAATATGCAAGATATAAACATGCTCAAGAATTTGGCTAAATCCTTTGCCATGAAGGATTTGGAAGAATCCAAACAAATCCTTGGTATGAGGATAACAAGAGACAAGGAGAGTCACACTCTGAAATTATCACAAGCAAAATACATTGAAAAAGTGCTTAAGAGATTCAACATGAACAATGCAAAGTCTGTTGCTACTCCATTGGCAAAGCATTTCAAACTCACCAAAGATTTGTGTCCCAAAACACAAAAGGAACAAGAGCATATGGCTAAGGTTCCCTATGCATCAGTGGTTGGAAGCTTGATGTATGCAATGGTTTGTACAAGACCAGACATTGCCCATGCAGTGGGAGTAGTGAGTAGATTTATGAGTAATCCGAGAAAAGGACATTGGCAAGCGGTAAAATGGATACTCGGGTACTTGAGAGGAACTTCAAATTATTCTTTGAATTTTGGAGGCTCTAATATATGCTTGAAAGGTTTTGTAGATTCGATATGGCGGGTGATCTTGATGGTGGAAGGAGCACTACTGGCTACATATTTACTATAGGAGGAGGAGCGGTTAGTTGGATTTCTAAACTCCAACACGTAGTTGCCCTTCCAACCACTGAAGCTAAATATGTTGCTGCTACAGAAGCAAGCAAAGAGATGGTTTGGTTGCAAAGACTAATGGAAGAACTGGGAAGAAGCAAGAGGATAATAGGTTGTGGAGTGATAGCCAGAGTGCTACACACCTTGCAAAGAATTCGGCATTCCATTCAAAAACTAAACACATCAAACTCGGGTATCATTTCATTAGATCAGTAGTGGAAGATGGATCTTTGAAATTAGGGAAAGTTCACACATCACAAAATCCTGCTGACATTCTTACAAAAGTGGTGTCAAGAGAAAAGTTGAGCTTTTGCTCAACTTCAATTGGCCTTAAGGAATAAGAGGCCATGATGAGAATTTTTCAGTCCTTGGTTGCAGTATGGTGCAATGGAATTAGTCTCCAAGTGGGAGATTGTTAGGAATGGAGCCTAATTATGAGGAGGCTAAACAGAGAAAGTTTCGGATTTACTCCGAGGATGGGCGAGGAAAGTTTCCGATTTACGATCGTTAGTCTACCGAGAGAAAGTTTTCGGATTTACAACGAGACTGACCGGGGAAAGTTTTTTTTGTTTTTATCCCAAAATTAGATGCTGGGAACTCAGTGTTAATCTTGGAATGTATTAAGAAAAGCAGTTTGTTTTTCTGTTTTTTTCTTATATATAGTTGTGAGGAAAAACAGAGAATATTATGACAATGAGAAAATTACTATGTTGATTCCTTGTAAATATAGAGAGGAAATTACAGCAGATGTTTGTTGTAGGTTGTAACCCTCTATTGCTTGGATTGAGAAAGAAATGACTGAAAATTCTCGGTGGATGTAACCCACATTAGGTGAACCACGTTAAATTCGTTGTCTCTTCTACTGTGTGTTTGTCTTATTTTGTCAATTCTGCTGTTAAAGTTTGAAACACTATAATTGTTTTTCTATATTTTATATAGTGATTTACTCTAACACAGATTCCAAGCCAGCTGGACATCTGCTAAATTTAGAGAATATTGTGAATCAAAAGGGGGACGTTGATGAAATGGCGCTTTGCCAAATGTCACGCGGGAGTATATGCAATACTTGGAGACGGTGCTGGAGCTGAATCCAGAAAGCAAGCCTTGTTACAAGAGATAATTATTCCTCCCCTGATGTTGGATGTTATGGCGATGATAACATTCTCTCTTCCATTTCAGACCCCGGATGTTTGTTTAATTGGTATGAAGACGACGGCAAAAGCTCGGGCTCTGTTTGTGAGATGATGGATTGCAACAAGTTACCAGTGGAAGAGAACAATGTCTGCAATAGTGAAGATGATTGGATATTGAATTCGTTGATATGGAGTGATCCATCATACTACGAGTGGGACGCATCCTATGATTTGAATGCATTTGTGTAAAGTAACTATTGGTATTAAGTTGAATCTAAAATTTTCAATTGATGTAAATTTTCGTTTGCACATGACCTGATTGTACAAATATTTACAAAGAGGAACTGCTCTAAAGTTTTTTTTTTTTTTTTTATCATAATCTTTTGATTCTTGGAACTTTCGTACATATGGACAGAAAACACATGGATGTCTCACGCATAATTATAATTATAGTTAATGTTGTCGTCTCTACTTATCCCGTCACGAGCATACTTTTCAGGTGGTAAATTGTCTCCCTCAAAGTGCAAAGTTTAAGAAGGTTGCATCTTATATTTTAATAGAGAATTAGGTATTTCCACCAAAATTTAATAATAAATATATAATTTAATAAATATATATTTTATAAATAATTTTTTATAAAAATTCAATGTATAGCATAAAAAATATTGAACGTTAAAATCTCTGTTTTTTTTAATATAATATCACTGAATACGTTAAGAGCTGTTTACTTTTACTTATATCTTCGGTCCTCTTGAGATAAGAGTGTGTACGGTTTGGCACAATAAAAAAGGAAATAAAGGTGTATATGCGTACTGAAGTAAAACTTGAACGAACAACGTGTCTCTCTAGATGGAGTAAAATTTATATCTAAAGATTTAGGTCTGCGTAAAATGTATGTATTGCTCATCGTTTGCTGTTCCAACATGTCGTCCTTACGAATATGAGTTGTTTGAAATGTTGATTGGTAAAGGTTAGTTGGGTTGGATATTTATTAAAAAAGAGATTTAGGTTTAATTTTGAGTAAGGTTGTTGTAAAGGTGGTACTCTGATCTAAACCCTATAATAATAGGTGAAATAAGTTTGATGAATGCAATCCATATAATTTAAATCCTAAACATACCAGCTACTAAAATAATATAATTATAATCAACTCTTATTAAAAAAAAATATATATATATATATATATATATATATATATATATATATATATATATATATATAAAACTTTGCATTCAATTTATTTTTAAATTGTCTTCATGATCAAGCAAAATAAAAAAATACTCTTTCCAATAAAAAGCATATACATATAGCTTTGCATTCAATGTTTTTCTAGATGTCTCAAAGACCATTGTTTTAGGCTATTTTTATAATATTTTGAGGTTAATCTCACTTATCCTTTAATCATTGTATAAGTTAATTTATCGTGAAAAGTTTTTTAATTTTTATTTAATTTTTAAATATATTTATTATATTATATTTTTATAATTTTAATAATATTTTTTAATTAGTTAAATTTTAATTATGTTTGCTTGAGATTTTTTTTTTTACAATATAAATGATATTCTTTATATAAAATATGTTTCAATAATATTTTAAAACATAAATATAATTTTGTATATATAATAATACTTTGAAAAATGTTACCTAGTAAATTGATAGTTGTTTGTTTAGCCATGTATTTATTAAGAAGAGATCTAGGTTCAAACCTTGAGGGCATACTTGTTTATTTGCAAAGGTAGTAGTATAATCTAAATCTTCCGACAATGGGTGGTCTCCTTCAGGCTGGTCAACAATAACAAGGTAGGTAGCATAGACTAGTCGAGAGCAACCTTATGCTTTGAACCATACACTTAACAATCACTAAAAATAATATAAATATAACCAACTTCAAATAAATATATATATATATATATATATATATATATATATATATATATATATATATATATATATATATATATATATATATATAAAGATCCATTCGGATCCCATCATCCATCAGCACTAGAAAAAAAGAAGAATCAAGCACGTGGAAAAGAGAGTATTTTAAGCTAAGGCAGTTGATGGCATCATTGACTCTCTTGATGATAGAACTAAAAATCATTTTTTATTTATTAATTGTATTCAACGATCAATATAATATAATCTGATCTATACCACTTGATATACATACAATAAACATTAGGCTAATTACATTAATGAGATCTTATAAGATATATTGTCATCTATAACGCTCGTATGTGTATGTACATCAAGCTAATTACTTCAATGAGATCTTTCAATCTATTGAGAGTAAAATATATGAGATATTTTTTATGGTTTGACATTAAAACCACGATGGATACCCCTGCTTCCTTGGGTCTTACTCGAAAGTGGCATTCCTTTTGGGATGTTTTCCACACAAAAAAAAAAGAGAGTTAAAACCACGTTATATTGGTTTTGTTAGGGTTTATTCAAGTGTTTAGGAGTTTGGTTATTAGTCACTATGCACTAAGCACTTTTTAAATTGTATTTATTCTATTGCATCATGCATGTACAATAAATATCATAATTTATATAAAAGTAAAATTTTGACAGACGCTCATTTGAAATTTTAGGTGGTCAACATGATTAGTCAAGAAAACTAAAAAGTGCCACTTGTTGGAATCCTCAGATATCTAGAGCTTAGCAGCTACCAAGTGGCTCATCCTTGACCACTAACTATGGTCGAAAGGCTCTAGGAGCTTGGCTATCTTTAAGCCCTATATTGACCCGAGCACGTCCCATGTGGGACAATGCTCACAGAAGGCCATTAAGACCTTTCACTTGAGCATGCTAGACATAGAAAAACAACCATGAAAGCTTAGGGGTGAACATTGGATACTTGAATCCACCCCAAAATCGCTAAACAAAACCTATAACCTATAGTTTTACAGATATAAGGGCTTAATGAAGTAACAACAGGTGATCTGGGTCGTTTGTGAGTTTGGATTCGAACGTAGACAGAGTTTGATTTTAGCAAACATCAAAAAATTCTAACAAATGAAATGTGACTAATATAAACGTCCTAGAGCTCACCATGGCATATGCTTATTCAATTAAATGCAGGCTAAATTGAGCTCACTAGGAATGCATGACTAAGTTGGTCCTCATTTAAATATATCAAACACAAGTGATATATACAAATAAACAATCGGTGTCTCTAATAGAGAAAATGGGCTCTAATCAATATAATATCATTCATTAGGCATAAAAATTGAGAAAGAGTAAGATTTCAAATTTCAAAGCATTACCAATTGATAATTCAAAATCAAAGCATAAGTAAGGAGACTCTAACCTAGAGCTCTGGCAAAATCAAGCTTCTTTATGGTTTCTCTCTAGATGAAACTTCCTAATGCCTTTCTCCTATTTCTCCCTTAACCTTAACTAAGCTTTCGTGAATTTAAAGGGATTTCTCTCCCTTAAAGTAAGATGCCCTCTATTAAACAAATAATTTCCCCCATGCTAGGTAAAAACAAATTAAAATATTATTTAATCCTAATAGTGTAAAGGTGATCAATCCCTTTGTTTCTTGCCCCCTTTTCAAGAACATTGACAAATTTAAAACTATTAATGAAGAAAAAAGTGAATCTTTCTAAAAAATAAACCTCCATGAAGCAACCACGGAGAAGGATGAATAATCCTCTAACTTAATAGAATCATTATAATATTAAATTATCTTAGTGCTCTTTTGGTTCAATCAAAATTAGACAAATTTTGTGAAGACAAAGATCATCTAATTGCATTCCAAAACCTACCAAATAAATGAGGTAATATACAATTAGAGTAATTAAACCATATTTAATAGATTTGCTTTTATTTTTCCCAAAATATATTTCCTAAAATATATCTTTCATAAAAGTATCAATTTACTTTACAAAACATTACAAAACTAAGAATTAGGTCAGTTCGTCATGTAAAAGAGTCTTTCCAAGGCGGATCATGACATAATCAACCTTCTTCATCGAGTACTAGAAGATTTGTATGGGATCATATTTTTGTTAATAACCTATTTAAGATAAGAAACACGAAAGACAATGGAAGCTCCAACTAATATGCCACCTCACCAATGCAACGAACCACCTTATAAGGGCCATAGAATCAAGGATTCAACTTTTGACTAGACTAGGTGTTCAAGGAAAAATGCTTAAATAAATAGAGGCACAAAATTCGATATCCCCCATGATAAATTACTACTTAGAACAATTCAAGCACTATTGCTACTTTATGCAGTTCTAGACCTAGGTCAAATTATCTTTAAGGAGTTGTAACACAACCTAATATTGTAATAAATCATCCACCTAAGACACCTTGGAGGGTCTTGGAACAAAGTCTGCCATTGATAATTATTTTTGACCATATAATTCCCTAAATAGGGAGTTCTTGAGAAAATAATAGTGAGAAGTACTATACCACCATTCAATTAAAGAGACCCAGTGAAACCAATAATACTACTTATCTTGGGTAAAACAACAAAGGTAAGTATTCGAACATTTTATCAACAATATTTGTCTAGCCACCAATTGAGGGTGATAAGAAGAGAATATATTCAATTAAGTACCACTAAGAAGAAATAATTCCTTCAAAAAATTTCTAGTGAAGATAAGGTTATGATCATTAACGATGGACGTGGGTATGCCATGTAAGTTTTAGGTAAAATCAAAGAATAGATTAGCAACCTTGTTGATTGAGAAGGGGAGCTATAGAGCATAAAAATAAGCATACTTGGAAAGGTGATATAAAACCATAAAAATCATTATTTAATAATAATTTAATAAACTAAACCAAGAGATTTAATAATTTTTCCCATATTTTGTTGATATTCCTTGCATTCAACCATAAAGGTCTTGATATTTGCTTTTAATACTTTGCAAGAAAATGATTGTTTCACCCATTGGTATATTTTTAAGATTCTAGAATGTCTAGCCAAAGGAGATGTATGCAATTCTTGGAGGACACTAGTCTTAATAATCAATGATGGAGGAAGATGAATGTGGTCTTTCTTGCCAATAATATCATAAAAATATAAGAAAGATAAAGATAATGAAGATCTTAACTCCACTTCATGAATGATACTAGTAGTCTTAGGGTCAGAAATCCAGTTCTCTTGAAGCTAGAAAAGTCATTTTAGAATAGGACTAGAGATGGTGCTGACAACAACAATATCCTCATGTTTGTGAGATAGATTAATTACCACCACATTCCCCTTTATATTTTTATACTCAATGAAAAAATCATACCAAATATATTGTTAACAATTTATTCTATTCTATGCATGAGAGTCATTGTTCTATAAAATTCTTAAGGTTGTTATGATCAATCCTGATGATGAAGCATTACCCTAATAAATAATATCATCATTTCTCTACAACACATAGAATAACTAACATTTCCTTTTCATACATGGATAGACCCAAATTCTTATCAAATAGTTGCTTGCTTTCAAAGTCCAAGGGATGTCCGTCTTATATTAAAATAGCTCTAATACTTGTGCCTAGTTACATCACACTCAATGACAAAAGGTTTCCAAAAATCCAGAGTGGCCAAAATAGATATGGTACACATAGCCTCCTTTAGGTCATGGAAGGATTGGAAGTTGCTTCAAAGTAAACAAATGAATCCTTCATAGTAAGAGTAGTGAGAGTAGCAACAATATTCTCATAGTTGCAGATAATTTTTCTATAGTACATGGTGAGACCTAAAAATCCATAAAGCTACTTAAAGTATTTGGGTAAGGCCCAAACTTGCATGGACTTGATCTTGTTAGGATTCATATTAACTCCTCCTTGTTATATTACATGTCCCATGTATTTTATTTCATGGACCCTAAAGTAATACTTGGACCTCTTGACAAAGACTTTTACCTTTTTTAATAGGTGGAGAACTTGGCCTGTATGAACAAGATGAGCTTCTAAGGACTTGTTGTAGATTAATATATCATCAAAGAAGACTAGTAAAAACTTGTAGAGAAAAGGATGAATGACGTAATACATAAGGCTTTGGAAAGTGGAAGAAGCATTAGTGAGACTAAATAGTTTGACTAGAACTCATAATGACTATCATGCATGCAAAATTCAATCTTGGGGATTCCTCTTATAAGTATGCACGAAAACCTTAGCAGATCTACAAGGGCTAAAATTCTCATATTCGTTCTCATCTCAAAGGTTTTGTGTATGGTATTTGGTATGTTATATGAAGGGTTCACCAAGAGTGTTTTTAAGGAATCACTCTAAATCCTATGTTTGATGTGTATTTTGGAAAACACCTAAGTTTGATGTCTCTAAAAGGTAAGCTAATGACTATGAAAATAAAAATTCATCAAACAAGATATGCAAGGGAAACAAGAGCTAGGTTAAGTATGAATTTTGCTTTAATGAATTATATTCCTAAATGTGCAAGAAAGTGAACCTTTTTATTTTGAACAAGGGTTCAAGAGAATGCAACATAAAAAACTAGCCTAATGAAACCACATGTAATTCAAACTTGAATGCCTAAGTTGAAAGAGGAGATAAATAAATTAAAATAAGCTAAATCTAAGGTTCCTTTAGTCTTTGTTTTCTTTACATGTGTTAAAATGAAAGTACCTAAAAATTGTCCTAAAAGTTCCTTGATTTCTTCCTTTTAGTTGTCCTAAAATATAATAGAAATGAGGTAAATAAATAAGCAAATGAAAGAAATATAATAAATCCTCATATATTGTTTGAAACATAATCACACTTTACGTCTGTAGCCCACGATTTCACGATATTGTGCCTCTCAAGATCAATCTATGATTTTGTAATACCTACAAAACATAAATGAAACTTGACAAAATGATTAGTTTTTGGGGGGTCTGATATGTAGAAGGGAATAGACAAACTCCCTTGCCAAGTAGTTAGACCCCTGAGATCTATTAAATGACCAAAAAAACATATGAAAAGTGACCAAAATGAATGGAAAACAATATCATAGCCTGTAATTTATAGGGTGAGATACCATACCGTGAATGGAAAATAAAATCATGGTCCAATATTTATAGGGTGTGATTTCATATTATGAAGAGAAATACAAGAATCTGAATGTAAAAACTTGAGGGTTATGGTATGTATAGGTCTAGGGAACCTTCTAAAGGTATAATATGGCCTAAAATGTGGTTTTAAATGCTCTAAAGGTGGGAGAGAAGTGGGGATAAATTTTATAAAAGTGAGTAGTATTATAATATGTAGTTATGAAATGGAACTTAGAATAACAAGAAGATAGATGTAAATGAATAATATTAACAATGAATTGAAAATATTAGAGGAAGCTAGCTATAAAATAAAAGGGGCTAGTAAAATCTAAACAAAAGTTAATGAGCAAAATGGATGATAAAAAATAGAAGGGAAGGGGAAAGACAACAACCCTTTAAGATGAGTTGTCTCTCTCTTGGTTGAAGCTTGATGGTGGCTTCCTCAATATGCTTGGATGCTTTAAGTATTCGTGGTGATGCCCCCTTGAGACCTTTGCTTGAGAACTTGATGGATTACCAAGTGCTTAAGAGAACAAGAGAGCTTAGCGAAGATCTTGTAGATTTTTGTTGCTTTAGAATGAATGGTGCAAAGGCTATCCCAAGGGTCCTATTTATAGATTTTTCATAGCCTTAGAAGAAAAAGAGCTTGAATTTAAAAATGAGAGGGAAATGCATAAATATTGGTGAGATTTCTTGGGAATTTGCAATATTGCATGGGAATTTGATTTAGATTTCAAATCCTTGGTCTTGGTGAAGTTGTCGTTGCATAGGCCTATAGGCCTGATGTGTCATTAGTGACACAAGGCTCAAGGAATATGGCAAAATTTAAAAATGAAGATTCTAACTTGACAGGACAATATTGTGGGATAGCATTAAGCACCACAATATCATTGTTTTGACCATTGTAGGTCAACTAAGCATGAGGAATGAAGCTTAAACTTTTACAAAATCATGCCTTGGGTGCAAAATCATGCCTTATGAAATCACACCTTGTCTTTCCAAGGCACGATTTCATGAAATTGGACCCATGTATAATTTTTATATATTTTGGAGTATCAAATGATATTAAAATATAGACATATCTATTTTCTTTAAAAATCTCTTTTTGAGCCCGATCTAATGGTGGTGGTTTTGGAAAATGTTGAGAAGAATTGATAGGGAAAAATATGACCTTACTTTTTGAAGTGATAAATTCTCAAATTTAGGTCTAAGAAAGGAAAATTTGGCTTGGTTAGTTAGATGGTCAATGTATGAGGGTGAATTGATAAAATTAATGAAAAATGGGTCAATTTTGTGCGTCTATATTTGACCCCTTTTTATGTTTTCATTGTATAATGAATGTGTCAAAAATAGTTGTTGATGTAAGGGGATATTGTTGTTGCTTGAAATGTAAATGTAGTGTGTATGGTGTGGGAATTGATTGCTTATGAGTAAATTGAATTCATGCATGACCCTACACTAGGGTTTCCCCTTGAGTTTTGGAGGGGAAACCAATTTGAACCAATGAAATTTGATTAGGTTGGTATTAAGGAGAGAGAGGAAGAAAGGTTACTTGATTAAGATTGGAAGGGGTTAGATGTCATTGATTTGGTTGAGGCTAGAAGGAAATATGAATCGATAGAGGAGATGAAGGAATGAGGAGAAATGATTAATGAGGGAGTATCATTATGAAAGTGGTCTGATACCCCCAGTTAGGAATTGTGTATAGATTGGTAGATGTGAGATGTATCAAATAAGGGGGAAATTTGTCCAATTAAGGCCTATATATATGTATATAGTGTAATAGCTATGTACAATCATCAATGGAAAGTTGAGGCCTATAAAAGCGAACAACAACCAGTTAAGGTCTATGTGAATAACGACCAATGAAGGTCTATATGAGAAAAATAATCATGTGTTATGTACAAAATATTTACAAGTGCTATGTACAATGGCTAGTTAAGGCATGGATGAGTCAGTCTAGAGAAGGTCTAAATGAACAATGGTTAGTTAAGGACTAAATAAACAACAAATAGTTAAGACCTATAATAATGTATATATAGTGTAGTATGATGGTCAGTCAAGGCCTATATGAACAAGATGGTTGATGACCAGTTAAGGCCTAAATGAATAATATGGTTAGTGACCAATTAAGGCCTAAATGAGTAGTGGTCAGTGAAGACTTAGATTATAGTGCTTGTATGTTGTGATGTGTTTTGTTGATGTGTTTGATTAGTGTGATATTGTTATCTCTTCTTTAAATTTGATAATAAATTAATGGTTAAGAAAATTAACATTAGGAAATGATGCACATTTTTTAGGAGTAAAGTCATATGTGAATTAGCAATTGGTTTTGGAAGTAATTTAATATTGTTAATGAATGCCTCTTATTTGGAAACTTTTAGGTATAGATTGTTTTATGTGACTTTAGCCAAGTTTTCAAAATATTTTTCTAAGGAAAAAACATAAAACATAGATGGAATTGGTTTAATATTGTATAATAAAGAGGTTTGTGACTATCTAAAGGGGTTGGACAATGTTTGAAAAGATTCTTGATTAGTAGGTTAAGGGTAAAATTATTGGTTTTGGGAAAATTGAATTATAGATGGTTTATTTTTGCATTCTCAGGTATGGATCTGGTTTGTGGATACGTTTGAATGATCTAGAGGTGGTTTTCCTAAGGTTACAAAGAGAAGTATTTTTCATGAATTTAGGTATTTCATACAAGGTTTTGAGAGGTGTGGCCACAAGTGGCTTTAGTAAGTGAATCTACATGTGTGGTATTTTGAGGATAAGGATGAAATAAGAGGAAGTCAAAGGGGGTGATGACCTGACAATTGGAAAAAACCCTCATTACCATTTTTGGAACTTGAGGGATAGTCATAGAATAAACAATGGCCTATCATACATAACATATGTTAGGTATCTAGCCTATTTTATGCCCATCTATCAAAAGTCAAAAATACTAACAAGAAATATTAGGGTAAGCAAAATGTAGGAATGAGAAGGCAAGTGTATATCCCTTGACTTGTTGAGATAACAATTCTAAAACTTGCATAGTCAAGGGATATACATGCTTAGAATATGACATATGAGTGGAGGAAAAAAAATGGGTAAGATGAGATGGTGTGGTTAGATGGTCCAATTTTAAGGTTTAAGTTTGGAATGCACCAAGATTTGTTCAGTTTTATTGGCCTCTTAAGCGAGGTTCTTAAAATGTTAAAGCTAGGTTCATTGAAGAGCGTAAAATTATGATGCGCTTAGTATGTGCAAAAATATTCAAGGTAGAATAGCCCTTCTATTAGAGTGCATGAAAAAAATTGATAGCTTTGTGATTGCAAAATTATGGACTCATTTAAGAGTGCTAGATAGAGTGATGAGAAAAACTTATGGGATCATTTAAGAGCACAAGAAAAAGAGATGAGAGGAATTATAGGCTTATTTAATAGTGCTAGATAAAGAGTGGGCCTCAAGGTGAAAATGGATCAATTAAGAACATGAAAAAAAACTTGATAGCTAATTGGAGCTCTACATGTGTGTTTTTTGATGAGAACACACATGGAGAATGTGTAGTTGTAGTTAGGGCTTCTAAAATAGATGAATACATTGAGGATGCTTCTTAAACATGGTAAAGATACCTTTTAGAAGGAGTCTTAAATGGATGCATGCTTTAGATAATTAGATTTGGACCACTGGTAGTGGGTTGATGAGATTTTGGAGATAGAATATCATTTTGCAATGTATAGGGTGAGTTGTTCCTTAGAAGGATTTATGTTTTGTCATCAAGGACAAGTTGATCATATATATGCTTTCAAATTGTTTGCATTGATTGGTTAAATGGGCATGACCTTGATGAAAAGGACAATATTTGCATGAATATTATTTTAAGATGTGACAAGTTTGTGGGATGGGAGATTAATCATTTTGGCTTCTAGTAACTTGGTTAGAATTTGAGCAGGGGGTAGACCTAGTTGTGTAGGTAAGGGTGAGTTTTTGTTGAAGAGGAGGAGAGTTTATATATTTCCCTACTTTTAATTGCCCTCTCTTCTTAAGGATCACCTCCACATGTTTAAATAAGTCAATTGCTTTTTGGAGGGTACAAACCCTAGCTTTTTATAAAGGATAGACTAGTTTGTCATTGAGGCTTTTAATGAAGATGTTAAGAAGTTCAAATGGAGGAGAGATGTGATTGAAGTTTTCTATAATTGTGTTCCACCTAATAAGAAAATATTTAAAGGACTCATGTTCAAATTGTTTTAGTTTTAAAAGGTCAATAAGGTTAAGTTTTTGTTCAATAAATATGGAAAAATATTGTAAAAATGGGTCAAAAAGGTCACTTAAAGGTTTAAGTGAATATTTTGGTAAATGATAGTACCACTTTAACGCACTTCCTTTAAGGCTTTTAGGAAATTTTTTGAGTAATAATATCTCATCATGTGCAATTTCATCACAATTCAAAAAATAAACAACAATACATGCACTTCACCCTTTTATACAGAGACAAAGCCTTAAAATTTCACTGCTAAATAATCTCTTATCTTCCACCCTAAGGCTTGGACTACCCAAAGGTACTATTATCCACAAATAAATTTAACTTTTGCCCAGACCAGGGCTACCAAATACATTTTCTTAACTAATGCTTTACTTTTGGAGACATGGTAGTAGTAAAGACGATTCTCGCCTTGCACGTACTTGAATCAAATATGCTCCGGTTCGCCCAACGCAGCTCCAATAATTTTTGTGAGGATGACAGCTTGAACAGGGAAAACTTAGATGATGTCAGGGATCAAACACGGATCTTTAAATATGAATATGCAATATTCTATTATGCACACATGCAATTACACTAGAAACACTTTAGATAAATTGACCTATCTCCTTACCCGATATTTCCTAAAATTTTAGAACATGTTTCCACAATTTAATTTATTTAATTCATCAAGAGATGCCTACGGTTTTAAAGAGATATAAATCTATAATTTTTCTCTTTCATTCTCTTTCAGATGGTATGCCATTCATACACTGCACCCATCCCAACCTCTCTTCTAAATATTATCACATTGTCACACAACAACATAACAAGCTATTCTTATTTACATTCAAAGCAACACATAACACAACAACACATTAAATCATGACAATGCAGAATTTATCTATGTTTACCGGTTCCTTAACAAAGCAACAAACTTATCAGCACTACATGCCCCTTACAACATGTGTTATATTTTTATTTCTATATGGTAGAGATATTTCAACACTTCCATTGCTTCATTTGCCTTCTACTTTCACATTATATAGCAATGCAATTACAGTGAAGAGTTTTTTTGACATGGTAATAATTTACTAACTATTCCATAGCTTCCAATTACCATTTCTTACTCTAACCATTCAGCAATAGCACACAACAACACAAAAATTCAATCAACCATATTTAATCATGGTATACACATATATAGACCTAGTTCACATGCTTTCTAACCGGACCTATTTGCTGATATTTTCAGTCTCCCTCGGCTCTTTCTCCCGTCCGTCTTCTCCTACGCAACTTTTTTTTTAAAAACAAACCTTACCTTTTTGTTTTGTTCTTTCATCTCCCAAACAATACGTGAAAATTACGTGAGTTGTTTTTCCTTTTCTCCATGCACAATGCCAAGTTGTTGAGCTTCCACTTCTGCTTCATGCGTGATTCAAGTAAATATTGCCCATTAATCATTTCACATCACTATATTAACTAACCTTAAGCATAAATGCATTCACCACTTGGAGGTTTTAATACACATAGTTCTAACACTTCTAATTATTTCCTTAATATTCAATATGAAGCTATCTTCACATTAGTGGGGACCACTTTATGCGTAAATTAAATAAAATAGAATAAATAGCATTATAGCCATTGTCCTATATTTCAAAGCAAAGTAACAACAGCATTTGTATAGGTTTCCCTACATGACAACCTAATACCATATTAATTCAAAAGATCATTTTTAAACAATATCCTCACACATGATTTAGCAAGCAACCATACACACATGTTATTCTTTAATAAATTAGTGGCTCCCATCATCATTGCCACCTAAAACAACATTTTTCATTCCTTGCCAAACAAGCAATACTTGAATCAATTTAACCCACGCAAAGATGCAATATACAATGCTCCTATATAATATGCAAGCGCAAGTTTCCATGTGCTCGCAAACTGAATAATCACCTCCCTGTCTCACCTTTTTCCCTGACTAGCTTCCTTCCATTATTGTCACGCAATTGTCCTACACTCACAAAAACTATCAGCAGTACCATAATTCATAGAAAAAAGGTAAGTATATACATATTTTACTATCCTTCAAAAATCATACAAAAAGGATCGTTACAAAAACCAACTACCTTACACAAACTGATAATAATAAAAATAAATAAAATAACTTTATTAAAATCATTACAAACTATCACATTTATATTAATTTTATTTTATTTTTATTTCTTTTCTTAAGAGAATAGTAAAATATTTCCTTTTCTAAGAGAATAGTATAAATTCTAAAAGTGATCTCAAAGCTAAATGTTGTATGGGAGGGAGGAAAAAAGGAAAGTTCGATGATGCCCATTTTCCTCTCCATCAAAGTTTATTTAAAATAAATGTAAATAGCATTCCATTAATAATTAAAAATTAAAATAAATTACGAATTGAAGCCTGACTCGACACATTGTTAAATAATTTCGTTGCCGTTTTTTTATAAATCAAACATATTGCACCTACCCATTATAAAAATAACATGGAATTATTAAGAGCTAGTGTATTGGTAATTGTTTTATTTTATTATACATTTATTAAGAGCTTTAGATTTAAATTTGGGGAATATATCTGTTGTAAAGATATTAGTTTAATTTGAATCTTTTGAGGGCATGTGAGATAGTAACTTGATGTGAATTCTTTGAGTGCATGGCAAATTGATGATGACCATATAAATATATCGGTGGCCCTCTCATATAATTTTCGAGCCATATAATTTAAACCTACCACTTGAATGTAACCAACTCCTTTATATATAAAAAACAAAATTAAGGTTTTTTAAACCTACCACTTGAATGTAACCAACTCCTTTATATATAAAAACAAAATTAAAAAAACATTACATGACACATAATGAATTGAAAATGAATGTAATCAACTCCTTTATATATAAAAAACAAAATTAAAAAAACATTACATGGCACCTGATGAATTGGAAAGAAAAATATCAATGATTTGACACATCTCATAAATTGGAAAGAAAGATGTGTCTATAAGGAAAGCATATATTTGCCTAAAGTTTCATAAGGATTTAGGCGTTACAAGTTGGAAGCCTTGATTAAGACATATCCCTGCTATGCTGGAAACCACTTAGGACAAGTTGCTCTACAGGTTGTGTTTATGTACAAGGGACATATCAATCAATTGAAGTTGTCGCCAGATTCAATGCATGTGAGATCTATCCTTTTCTGTTCGAATACTCACTCTTTACCAGCCCGTGAAGTGTTGGGGGACCATTTCTTATGTGTTTGCTGTACTCAGCTGACACATGACTATATATCTTTTAATCCCTTGAACCTGAGTTTTCAAAGGATTTTGAAAAAAAGAAATTTGGTGTACTAAAATGTGCGGCGAAGCCATTATCTCAGAATTAATACTCGCCTCTTCTCGCAGAAGAAGAGCGAATGCCAAAGATTTATGGGCTACTTCGGGCAAAACTCCCGCTTATTCTCGGACGCATGCCAATTTCGACGATGAATTTCAATATGGGTCATCAGAGAATAGTGGAAATAAAAAGAGGAAATGTAACAAGCAGCACCCTTTTAGAGGTGTGAGACGACGTCCGAGGGGAAAATGGGCCGCAGAGATAAGAGACCCCATCAAGGGGATGAGGGTCTGGCTGGGCACTTACAACACTCTCGAGGACGCCGCTCGTGCATATGACCGTGAGGCTTTCAAGATAAAAGGGAGCAGAGCCAAGCTCAATTTCGCTGCCCCTTCCCTGAATCCTACGATGTCTGGACAGTCCACGGACGAGGTGAGTGTGCAAGGGCAGACTGTGGGTTCAGATTCCAAGCCAGCTGGACATCTGCTAAATTTAGAGAATGTTGTGAATCAAAAGGGGGACGTTGATGAAAATGGCGCTTTGCCAAATGTGACGCGGGATTATATGCAATACTTGGAGACGGTGGTGGAGCTGAATCGAGAAAGCAAGGCTTCTTACAAGAGATATGAATATTCCTCCCCGGATGTTGGATGTTATGGCGATGATAAGTGTCTCTCTTCCATTTCAGACCCCGGATGTTTGTTTAATAGGTATGAAGACGAGGGCAAAAGCTCCGGCTCTGTTTGTGAGATGATGGATTGCAACAAGTTACCAGTGGAAGAGAACAATGTCTGCAATAGTGAAGATGATTGGATAATGAATTCGTTGATATGGAGTGATCCACCATACTACGAGTGGGACGCACCCTATGATTTGAATGCATTTCTGTTGATGTAAATTTTCATTTGCATTTCTGTATTTAAGTTGCATCTATGATTTTCTGTCGATGTAAATTTTCTTTTACACATGACCTGATTGTACAAATACTTAAAAATAGGCACTGCTCTAAAGTTTTTTCTTTTTTATCTTGATCTTTTGATCTTTTGATTCTTGGAACTTTCATACATATGGAACTTTTATATTTTCCGTCCTCTAGTGTGTACAGTTGGCACAATGAAAAAGGAAATAAAGGTGTATATGCGTATTGAAGTAAAATTTGAACGAACAACGTGTCTCTCTAGATGGAGCAGGACCAAGTATATCTAAAGATTTAGGTCTGCCTAAAATGTATGTTGTTGCTCATCATTTGCTGTGCCAACATGTCGTCCTTACGAATATGATTTTGATCAATATTTTACTTAGTGTTAGTTTAGTTGAACACTTATCAAGAAGAAATCCAGATTCAAACTTTGGAGAATCAAAAGTAGTAGTCTAATCAAACCTTTTGAGTGTGCTTAAACAGACGATGATGGTACCAAAACAACGAAGTGTTACAGATTTGATGGATGCAGCCCGTGTGATCAACTACTAAACATAATGCAGTTATAACAACTTCCCTATAAAAAGAAAGATATATAATTTTGCAAGTTTTTTTAAATGTCTCAATGACCATTGTTATCAAGCAAAAATAAAATAAAATAAAAAATAAATACTCTTTTCAAGAAAAAGCATATACATATAGCTTTGCATTCAATGTTTTTTAAATGTCTCAGCGACAATTGTTTTAGGCTATTTTTATAAAATTTTAATGTTAATATCACACATTCTATAAGTTAATTTATCGAGGAAAGTTTTTTATTTTTAACTTAATTTTTAAATATATTTTATTATATTAAATTTTTATAATTTTAATAATATTTTTTAATTAGTTATATTTTTTTATTTGGTTAATGTGAGAAACTTTTATGACCAACGTACAGGGTTGAGCAGTCTCCTCCCAACCATGATCCCTTGTAAAGTCGAGAGTTGTACTTATCAATAGAAAATTTAACACAAAATCACCACATACCCACCCCTCACACACTCGCCCACGCCGCGGTTTGAAACTTGGACCTCCCGAAGAAGATCCAAAGCCCCAATCGTTGCGCTGCACCCCCAGGTGCTTAATTAGTTACATTTTAATTATGTTTGTTTGAGATTTGTTTTTTTTATATATTTTTTTTTTCATAATTTAAATGGTGTTTTTATTGTCACAACCTGTTTTCCTTAAACCCTTTCAAAGCATATTAATTGATCTAAGGAATCAATTATTACCTATTTAAGGGGTTGTTAACCCTTAAAGATTACTACAAAATTTTAATTAGGGGATTTTGTAGGGTTTTGGAAGAAAGTAATTGGGTTTGATATTTTTTTTGGTAAATAAGATACTTTATATTATTGGTAGGGTTTTTAAGGATCCCTTAACCTATTTACAAAAACAGCCATGATGGCAATGTCATAATAAAAGATAAGCTGAAAGACTTTAGCAGGGTATATACTGACATAAGCAAGATATGAGGACGCAGCCTCAGACTTGAAATTCCAAAAATTATAGCAGTAACTAGAAAATGAGGACGCTGCCTCAAACTTGAGGATTCTACCAGAATAGATACAATCTTTAAACAAAAAGCTATGACTAATTATGTGCATACTACCACGCAGGAAAGACAAGAAAACAAAAAGACTTATAATAGCCGAACCAAACCAGGTAGTCGTAGGAACAACAAAATAAGGAATGAGGAAATTAGTCCTCAGTTGAGGTTTTCTCCTCTTCCTTGGTATCATTCTTCTCGGTGTCCTCAGGCTCATCTTCCTTGGGTTCAGTCTTCACCGTGACCTTATCCGCTTCAGAGCCTCCATCCACTTCCTGACTAGGTTGGCCACTATAGAAGAGTTTTTGTAGTCCTTCTCTGATGTCCATCATGTAATTTACCATCGAGTTCATCATTGTCGTGGTGGAGGAAATGATGAAGTCCTTCAGTTGTTTGTTTTCGTCCTGCATTTCTTCTTCATCATTCGAAATATCTATGATGTTGCGCCTGGTGGCCAGGTTTTGAAGCCTAGCAGACTTCCTCACCGGTTCTTCAGCACTGTCAAAGCTGATGCTTTTCCTTACCCTCAATTTGGCAACATTTTGCATAGCCTTTTTCTTCCTCTCAGCAAGGGGAGGTTTGACCACGGGGGATTTAGCAGAGCTGGCCATGATAGGGTTAGGCTTAGGGTTGTTGGCCAGAACATAAGTATAGATAACTTTGTACATACCCTGATGTCGGGGGAGGTCATGGTTTTTCTTGTCACTACAGGATGAAATGGCATGATTCATGGAGTTGAGGAAGAACAGGGGAATGTTGAGGGGGTTAATGTCTCTGAAATGATTAACAAAGGCCAAGTGATAAGTTTTGAAGGCTTTGTCAGGGTTGTCAACTGTAATGAACTCCATGATCGGTTTCATCACAGAGTCCCATGGAGAATTGAAGTCGCTCCTGAAGATGTCGGGGCTCTTGGCTTTTTTAAGGATTTTATCATTCCCTTGAAACTCTGCTAATTCAACCTCCCAATTATGTTTGTGGCGGTGGATGGAACGACCCTCGGGGTTTTGGCCAGTAATGGATGCTAAAATATGGACATCCACAATGAAGTTTCTACCATGCACAGAGACAACCCCATTGTCCCAAGTCTCAAGGAAGGCAATGGTGATGTCAAGGTCATTGCCAGAAAACATATGGAGGAAAGGGAAAAAGTTTCTATCCTGGAGGACCTTTTCTGCTATGGCATCACAGACAAGGGAGTTGGGCTCGATGAATTCACTCGACATGGTGGGGGTGGGAGGGTGGCTAGAGAGATGCAGATGGGGATAGGAAGAAAGAATAGAGATGGGGGGACATGAGCGGGTGAAGGGTGAAGTGACAGGATTTAAAAGGATAGGGAGATGGGGAGGGGGCCCAACGAGGTGGTGGGTGATGAAAAACTTAGTCGAACAAAGCGTGGAAGGGGAAGACCAGGCATGGAGGCAGACGAGAGGTGGCTCATGGGAGGTAGGGGGCTTACACGCATGACAAGGCAACCACCTCATGCAGGGACTCACATCAAGGCAAAAGGTGGGCTTAGGAAACCTGCCACTATCAGGAGAAACCATCGGGAAAGGTGTAGGGGGACTAGTAAGGAATGGCACACATCCCAATCTACTAGAGGTTAAGAACATTAAGGAGTGTGAATCCAGCCTATCATGACCATTGGCCAAGGTGGAGTTCATATTGTTCTACCACATCATGCCACTATGAGTGTGGGAAATGCCCTCATCATGGATATCTATGGTGAATCGATAATTGGAGATGTTCACACCATAGGAGGTGTGGTTCTGGCTCTGGATCTTGTGTGAAGTATTGGAAAAAAGTGCATCTTTGGACATCTTCACGCTATCTGTATTGGAAACCACAAATCAGGACCTACAAAGGTTGAAAATATAGTGCCAAAATATGACAAAAAGGTTAGCATGCATTCCAAATAAAGAGGCCCAATGGGGGATGGCAAGGTGGCAGCAAGTGAAGAAGAGGTGAAAGTGGTGGGGGTAGTGGAGGATGACATGGACTAGCCAGTGGGAGATTAAATAATGATGAATGGGGGTGGAGGGGATAGGCAGGTGGATACGAGGAAAGTGGTAGGGCATGTGGATGCTGAGGTGGTGGTCAACATTATGAATGACGGGGGTAGATTCCCAACAACCATGATGAATAGGAATAATCACGTGGAGCATGACACTTCCTACTAACCTATTAATATTAAGCATGAGGATAAGGTTGGCCATCCTGAGGAAGGACCTCCTACTGAGGAAGGTTGATTTGTTGTCTCTCTTGATCTGCAATGGCTTGAACTTCCTCTGGGATGTTATCATACCAGATCTGAGAATTGGCCATGTTGACCCCAATGTTAGCTAACTTATCAGTGACCCTATTAGATTCTCTGAAAGTATGCTGAAAGATAGCTTCTTGCAGTTCGAGGACTAAGGTCCTAGCTTCCTCAATGTAATA
This sequence comes from Wollemia nobilis, assembly GCA_028583015.1. Taxonomy (NCBI): domain Eukaryota; kingdom Viridiplantae; phylum Streptophyta; class Pinopsida; order Araucariales; family Araucariaceae; genus Wollemia; species Wollemia nobilis. Next base: position 807,480 of record JAQPPZ010017009.1, on the reverse strand, counting down.
TCTGACTCTCCATGAAGGTCTACAATTTTTGTTCTTGAGGTAATTGATAATGTTAAGGGAATCACCTTCAACTATTAGTTTGGTGCAATAGTTCTTGGAGAAGCATAAACCTCTCCACATGCTTTTGGCTTCAGCATCATGGTTAGTCTGATCACCTAGCCCTTCCACAAAAGCTAGGATGATTTCTCCTTTGTGGTTTCTTAGGACACCTCCAGCCCCAGCCTTTCCTGGATTACCTTTTGCAGCTCCATAAAAATTGAGTTTGTGCCATCCTATCGGAGGAGGTTTCCAGATAGACTCAAGATGAATGTTGGCAGGAAGGTGGAACTCATCTAAGGGCAAACCCAACTCTATGCCAAGGTCGGACTCAGCCTTGGAGGGAGGCTTGGAAGCTGGGGGAATAAGAGAGGCATTTTCCAATGCAAAGGCCAAGATTTTAGAGGAAATGAGCTTAGGGACCTTGGGCTTGCTGGAGAAAACTCTACTGTTTCTTTCGAGCCAAACTTGCCAAAGGAAATGGTGAAGGGAAATATTCTAGAAGAACTTGAGGTGGGGGTCATGGAAGGGGGAAGGCCAATGGATGAAAATATCTCTAATGGAGCAGGGTCTAACCCACTGAATGTGGAAGGAATGGAAAATGGAATCAAGGATGGAGGAGGAAATAGGGCAATGGAGGAAGAGGTGGGAAGTGGATTCCAAAGCATAGTGGTAGAGGTAGCATCTATTAGGGATGGGTAATCCTTTTTTCATGAGATGGTCAATGGTAAGGATTTTCTCTTGGATGGCAAGCCATGAAAAAAAGGAAATCTTAGGAATGAGATGCTTGATCCAAACATAGTCAAAAGGAAGCAACAGATCCTCATTGTCAAGGAGGAGAAGATAAGCTAATTTAACAGAGAATTCTCCACTCTCAGTAAGTTCCCAAATGAGTTGGTCCACACAATTAGATGAGGGAATGATAGTGGAAGAGAGGAGAGAGTTCAATAGATTGGACTCAATGGGAAAGGTTGGATTGGAAATGGAGATCCACCTTGGGCTCCTACTCTGAGCATTAAGGAAATCAGAAACCTTGTGTCCTACCCTGACATCAGTAAAGGGTTTGAGTTTGGATAGAATCGGATCATTTAGGAGGGGTTCTTGGGTAATCCATTTGTCATTCCAAAAATCAATGTTTCTCCCATCTCCCATTTTCCACCTTATTCCTTTCTTAATGAGGTGCTTAGTACCAATTATGGAGTTCCAAAAAGCTGACCCCCTGCTAGGAATGTTCTCACTGAGGAAGTCGCCATTCTGGAGGTACTTCCTTTTGGCGATAGAAATCCACTCATTGTTGTCTCCTGAAACCAATCTCCAAGCTTGCTTGGCAATCAAAGCGGTGTTGAGGGAATGAATTCTTCTTAGCCCTATTCCTCCTTTGTTTTTGGGTTTGCAGACCTTGTCCCAGGCTACCATATGGATTCTTTGTTTGTTTTCAGCTCCAGTCCATAGAAATTTTTTTTGAATTTGCTCTATCTTTAAGGCAACTGTCGTTGGAGCTTTGAAGATGGATAGGAAATATACAGGGATGCTTTGTAGAATAGTAGTGGTCAGAGTACTTTTAGCAGCTTGGGACAATAGGTTTCCTTTCCATCCTACAAGTCTTTTTTGGATGCGCTCTGTAACATTGTTCCACATAGAGGTTGCAGGTTGCCCACAAAAGAGAGGCAGGCCTAGGTAAGTGGTTGGGAGGTTAGCTATAGAGCAGTCTAGAATCCTTGCAATCTTAATCTATCTTTGCATGGGAGTATTGAGGAAGTACAATTTGCTCTTGTTGAAGTTGACTTTCTGACCAGCAACTACTTCATAGACTTGAAGGATATATTTGATAACTTTAGCTTCAAAAATGGATGCACTTGTCGACAGAATGGTGTCATCCACAAATTGTTGGTGGGAAACTAGATTAGTCTAGGAGGAGGCCTTGATCCCTGATAGCAAACCAGTTCTACATGCAGCTTGAATAGTTCTACCTAATGCTTCGACTATGATGATGAATAAGAACGGAGATATTGGATCTCCCTACCTGAGACCTCTGCTACTTTTGAAGTAACCTGTTGGAGAACCATTGATGAGGACAGAGAACCGAGGGGAAGATATGCAACTTCTGATGAGGTCGACCCATTCGGGATGGAAACCAAACTTATGGAGAATAGCTAAAAGGAAGTTCCAGTTGACTCTATCATAAGCTTTATTCATGTCAAGCTTGAGGATGCAAGTGGGATTTTTAGTTTTGGAAGCAAAATGTAGGGCTTCATGTATGGAGATGACTCCATCGAGAATGGATCTACCTTGAACAGAGCTTCCCTGGCAAGGGTCAATAATGGTGGGTAGGATGGTCTGCATTCTAGTAGCCAAGATTTTTGTGAGGATTTTGTATGCGACATTACAAAGGCTAATGGGTCTGTAGTCAGGAAGGGACTTGGCGGCTAGACTTTTAGGAATGAGGGCAATGAATGTGGAGTTGAAACCTCGAGGAATTATTTTGGAGGACTAAAAATCTTTGATAGCTTTGCAAACATCAGGACCAACAATATCCCAGAAGGTTTGAAAAAAGTGAGGGGGAAAACCATCTGGTCCTGGGGCTTTGTCAGGATTCATGGAGAAAAGGGCAGCTTTAATTTCATCATCCTGGAAAGGAGCAATAAGAGAGGAGTTGACCATTTTAGGAATTGAGTTAGAAGGAATGTGGTGAAGTAAAGCTTCTTGGGCTGCAACTGAGCAAAGGTTATCATCCTCAAGCATATTTTTGAAATAAGTGCTAGCTTCATTCTTGATTTCATCTATGTCAGTCGTGAGGTTGCCATCACCTTTAGTCAGTTCCTTGATGCGATTGTTGCTTCTATTTCTAAGGGTGGACACATGAAAGAATTTAGTATTTGAGTCTCCTTCTTTGAGCTAGAGAGCTCTAGATTTTTGGCGCCAATAAGTCTCTTCGCAGGCAAGAACATTATGATACTCAGCTAGGATCTATTTTTCCTCATTCCTGATGTGGACATCTGCTTCTCCATTTTGAATTTTGGTCTCGATGTGATCTAATATTTCTTTGAGAGATTGTTTGTTGGCAAATAGATTGCCAAAAACTTCCTTATTCCAGATTTTTAGATCTTCTTTGAGGCTTTTGAGTTTCTGGGCTAGTTTGAAGGAAGGAAGTCCTTGAATGTCTTGTTGCCAACTGTGAGATACTCTCTGATGAAGATCAGGATGATGAAGCCACATAGCCTCAAATATGAATGACCTTTTATAGGGGTTAGATTTGTCAATGTCCAGGATAAGAGGGTTGTGGTCTGATCCAATTTTTGGAAGAGGATATAAAGCAACATCTCCAAAATATTGAACAACTTCCTATGAGAGGAACACCCTATCTAATTTGACTTGAATGTGATGTGATCCAGCTCTTCTGTTACTCCAAGTATATTTAGCCTTTCTGAGATTTAAGTCCATTAAACAATTTGCATTGACAAACTCATTAAAATCCTCCATGCTTTTAGCTGGTGTTTCGGAACCTCCTTTTTTATCTGAGGAATAAATGGGGGTGTTGAAATCACCTGCAACAATCCAGGGAATGTTTTGAAAGGAGTCTTTCATACTAGTCAGGTTATCCCACAACTGAGCTCTCCCAGAAATAGTGTTAGGAGCATAGACATTGGTGAGAATCTAGGATGAGTTGTTGTTGACATCATGAAAGAGGATGCTAAGAAGCCTATCACTGGAATGGAGAAGACGTCCTTCAACTAAATTCTTGTCCCATAAGCACATAAGACCTCCTGACGTACCTCTAGCATCACTGACCACTACACCTGCATTCTTCCATATTTCTTTAGCTACTGAGGTAGAGCTGTTGGCATTGATTTTTGTTTCTTGCATGATAATGATTGAAGGTTTGATATCCTTTCTCATAGACTTTACAAGTATTTGTTTGACTGGCCCATTGAGGCCTCTCACATTCCATGATAGAATCTTCATTTAGAATATTTTGGGGCTTTCCTGCCTCCTCTGCCATTATGGTGAGGGGGTTTGGAGCTTTTACTCTCTTCCTTAGACTGAGATGTAATGTTAGGAAAAAGGGTTTTCTGAATTCCATTTGCAATGTCGTCTACTATTTGGGAACTCCAGATTTCCTCTCTAGATGGCCTGCCTCTTTTCTTTTCACTACCAAAATCTACGGGAGATTTGGTAGTACTTCTAGTCTTCTTGGGGCTGAACTTATAGGGAATGATTTGTTCCAAAATAGGGCTCTGAGGCCTGATAGTCTGGCTTAGGCTAGGTGAAATTATTTCCTCCATAGGATTCTTATTGGATATGGCTACACTTTCATCCCGAGGGCTGCGAGATGGTCCTGATTTGGAAGGGGTGTTGACAAAACTGAGGTCAATGTTCAGCTCAGGGGGAATTTGAGGATTTGGCTAAAAATTGAGATCGGCTTGGATTTTCACAAGAGGAAGGTTTTCCTCTTGTTGGCTGGGCATAGAAGATAAATGGATTTGAGCAATGACAACAACAATATTTTGAGAATCCTTTTAGGAATGTTTTGGAATAGGGGGAATCGAGGCATTTCCTTGGAGAAACTTATCAGATTTGTTTAAGATATTAAACCTGTTAGGAGACATGAAAGGGTAACTTACTTGATGGAGCTCCGAGTTCGTCATTTCCTTACCTTTGAGAGAGTGAGGCCCTTCTTGATATTTAAGGGGCTTTTGCTATTGTTGGTAACTTTTTCCTGCCTGACTTTGTTGCTGCCATTTCTTCTGGGTTTTGGAATACCCACTGTTGTGTGAGTTTTTGCTACCTCTGAAATGATCAATGTTGGCCCCGTTGGGTTGGGGTACTCCTATCTTCTGCCCAAGATCTTTGTTCGAGTGAGTCTGGGTTTTGAGGACAGGGCACTGGGACCTCAGATGTCCCTGGGTATGGCATTCTACATAGAAGGCCGGTTTATTTTCATATTCCAAGGGCTATTTTTTGCAGAAAGACTTATGAGTTAGATTGACATATGTTGGTAGCTCCGAGGCCAGATTGGCATTCACACAAATTCTAGCCACGTTCATACGCTTATGGGCTCTGGTCACAGGGTCAATGGCAAGGAGTTCTCCTATAGCATTTGCAATGGATAGGAGGATATCATCATGCCAACAATGGAAGGGAAGGTTTGGGATGCGAACCCATATAGGTGCAAAGTTTATATCCTGGGTATCAGGATCAAAATCTAGGTCCCATTTCCTTAGAAATAAACTTTTGCACCCTAAGAACCAGGGGCCTCCGGTGAGGATGCGTTTCATGTCCTCATCGTTGCTCAATATGATGGTAAAGAAACCTCTGGACAAGACAACCAGTTCCATGTCACCTAGAGTTTTCCATTTGGTGACAGCCCACCTGTGGATGGTCTCGATATCAGGCCTTCCTCCAACGAACTTCCCCACCAATGCATAACGTTCCATGGCAAGGTAGCTATCAGCAATATCATTGGGGATGTTTATATTTTGACCATCAAGAACTATTGAAGTGGTAGGATGTTTGTAAGGACCTCGTCCATTGTTGGACAGAATGTTGGCATAGGAAGTTGCCTTGGTTTTGTCAACAGTGGGACCCTTGGCTATTAAAGGAGGGGCCCTAGTGTCAGGAGGTTCATCTCCCTAGAAGATGACCGTATCTGAATCTTCCTTATCCTTAGAGCTTTCATCCTTGTCCTTGCTGGAGTCTTTGGTACCTGAGTTCCTACCTTCCTTACTTTTGATGTCTTCCTTGTGACCTATCCTGTTGCCATTGTTTTTGGCTGAACCAGTCCTCCTTCCATATTAACCCTGCTTCAATTGGGTTTGATATTAATTAATCATGTTGGATTAGATTAATTACATTTAATTATGAATGCAATTAGATGTCCAATATTTTTTGTAAGTTAAGTTTATATACAAACTAAGTTTTTTAAGAGGATCCCAAAACCTTATAACAAAAAGGGTCGTAGCACCGAGTTCTTAGGCATTGCCTTAGTACATGAAAATAAACATAAACAGAAAGGGAAAAAACCAGAAAAAACCCTTGATCTAGCAGAGAGACCAGATTCTAGTACCAACTAGTGAGACCCACTTCACCAAAAAACACCATCCTCCCATTGCTGTCAGTCTGGGATCCACCCGGGGTGGATATAGTACACCTTAGATCTTCAAAAAAAACTCCCCATCAGACCACAACAACATGTGAGCAAGCCATATGGAAGGTTGAGTCCCACTCAACCTGCAACGGGAAAAGTCAAAAAATTTGAATTTAGAAATTTGGAGAGGATCCCCACCTAGGGATGGCCCGGGATGCAACCCAGGGTGTAGTAGAGCAACAAGCAGTCATGCGAGCTAAGCAGCCAGCAGCAACGAGATACAGTCCAGGGTGTAGCAGCGGGACAACCTGGGAAATGGCATCAGGACCCTCAAAGAACCAAACATGGAAAGCCTCCATTTGAGCCTAAGAAATGGAACAACACTACTAGGGATATCTACAGGCCAATATATCCCCATGCAAACCAATTTGAACTACAAGGAAATCGAAAGGAGCCAGGAACAATAGAATCAGGTGCAAAGAAAGGATTCTCAAAATCCAAAACTAAAGGAGGAGGGAGTGACCACAACTGTAAGCGCACCGGTCTCCAACCCAAGACTAGAAAATGTAGAAGAAAATCCCAAGCATTCCAACAGAAAGGACTAGGAACCCACCATCCTTGCTCATGAACAGTTCTAGGGAATTGGAACTGGGACTGGGAATAACTCAGGAATAGGATGAGGCCCACCCCAAGGCCAAAAACATGCTCTGAGAGTCCATCGAGAAGTAGGACCAGAAAGCAAAAGCCCCCAAATAGGAAATTGACATAAAAAAACCTGTAGATGCCAAGCGAAACGTAGTAACAGGTACAAATATGGGATCCATGGAAGCCCAACTAAGGGAGCTAGGGGTCTGCATGTATTTATCATAGGTCCCCTCCCCAAGATCGAGATATGAAGTAGATAACCTTAAGCACCCCAGCAGGATGAACCAGAAATCCCCCATCCTTGCTCACGAACAACTTCAAGGAACTAGGACTAGGACTGGGAACAACTCAAGCACAGGAAGAGGCCCCACCAAGGCCATGCAAATGCTCTAAGCGTCCACCAAGCAGCAGATCTAGCAAGAAGAAGCCTCTAAACAAGAACTCAAAAAGAGCCCCATACAAAGGTACGAGGCCGCCTGCAACCAAATGCATCCTAGAGAGGAGTCACTGGCACAGAGGAAATTGGCCCCCCTAGACCAACCTCGATGAAGTGAGGACCTCAAAGGATGCACCATAAAGCAGTCAAAAACCCAACCTACAACCACCATCGACTGAGAAAGCCCTAGGAACTATAGCCAAGTAAAAAACCTGCAAAAAACCCTAAGGGAAAGCCTAAGGGAGATCAGGGAAAGGATCCCATAAACATGTAGGAAAACCAAGAAAGCCCTAGGAATCGAATCCAAGCAAAACAAACCTACAAAAAACCCCAAGGGAAAGATTGAGAGAGATCATGGAAAGGATCCCAAAAACATGTAGGAAACCCTAGAAGAACCCTAGGATGCACCAGGCCTCGGACTCAAGCAGGGAAACCCTAAAACTACTGGGAAAGGAGTGAAAAGAGGGCAAGGATATCCCCCCAAGGAGATCATCTACTACAAAGCATTCCCAGAGTGGGATGACCCGGGATGAGGCAGGAATTGGGCAAGAACCAGGGGAGGGGGAGCAGGGAGAGGGAGCAACTCCCTCCCCTCTCCCTCAATTTCAAAAATATTTATATAAGAAAAGTGGTTTGATGTTTTTATAATGCTTCGTCATCACAATTAGATGTCCAATTTTTATTGGACCAAATTAGGCACTAATATTATTTAAATGTTGAATTATTATTTTAATCATCTCATGGTCCAATATGCTTAGTGGAAAGTAAAGAGATATTCTTCCCTTTATTTTTAAATATGGTCAAGAATGTAGTATTTTGGTCATAATGGGGACACAAAACAAGTAGGGGCATGCACCCACCTATCTTGGAATTTTTACCAAATTATAAATGAATAAAATGATTCCCAATCACATGGGAAGGTGATGGATTAGTATAATAACACCTCTTGCATAATATTTTAATAGGCCACTAGTTGGCTTATGAGAGGTGGAGTGTCCCTATAAATAGAGAGCCTCTTGACAAGAGAAGGGGGTCTAGGAAGTCTTGGAAGCCTAGGGAGTATGCTCTCCACCTTGGTGGATCAAAAATCAGAAGGCTTGAGATATTTCTTAGTTGAAGAAAGAGGTATTCTTGGAAGACTAAGAGGGAAACACTTAAGGAACCCAAGCCAAACGAAGGTTAAGGTTGGAGACAAGCGAGGACGGTAAAGGCTACAAGATTTTAAGGTTCATGATTATTGAACTCTTGCTTATGAATTATCTGAATGCCATTGATAAGTGTTTATTGGATTGTATACATATATTTTGTAATGCTGCTAGTATATGATAAAATTCTTAAAGAATTTATAGGATGACTTATTAAGCATGATGGATGGCCACTAGAATTGAGGTCAGTTTATTGGGTCTGTATGTGCATGCTTAGGCTTTAATTAATGCCTAAAATGAATCCCATCATAAATATGAAATAAAGCGTGAAATGAACTTAAGGTTGGTCGTCATTGGGTGATAAACTATATGCTTCAGTAACGAATGTCATCACCTGTGTATCCTCACCAAATTTTGTAATGTACAGGTTTACATTATGATCTCTTATATCCTCATTATACCAGTTTATTAGATGTCTTTATTTCATGGATAGGCGGTAATCATAGGTTAATCCTGACCAAGTTGTTGATTAGATCATTGGTTGAATTTTGGCAACGTCTGATGCAGAAAATTTATTGCCATTCCATGTTTTATGTATAGACGAAGTGTGTAGTCAGAGGTTTACTTGTCGTAATGATAATTTAGAAGAATGTATACCACACACTATAGCTAACCTAATATTTAATTTATCTTATGCTTGATAAACCCCCCCTCTATGCAGAGAATGCTAATTAATAAACTAATTTATGTCGTCCTATTGAAAAGGAGTCATTGTTGCAGAGTTCACTTTGCAATCTATTTTTACCTTACTAAAACTATTATTTCGATGTCGAGTGGTAGATCGAGTCGCTCTACCTTTAATTGTATAACTATAGTCGAAGAGCAGTTTTGCAAACCCGCCATGTGTAGCGTAGACGTGTTGTTTTAATCTCTACAAAAGTCTTGTTTACGTCCTTGCCGCATCAGATCGATTTGTGAGGATAAATCCCAGATCGAGCTCCTTGGAATACTAACTAGAGTTCATTTTCACCTACAAAGGAAAGCTTAGAAGGGTTGTGTTAGGTTTGTGGTCTTCTAAAAGTGGATTCAATCAACAAGGGTGTTTCAGTATGTTTCTAGCTCACTCAGGTGAGAGCCTACGAAAATGCTACCCCAAGAATTATCCCACATGGGATATGCTTGGGGTAAATATATCTTTAAATGGAGTAAGGCTCCCATAGGTTATCAACCACCAAGTGGTGGTCAAGGTAGTGCCAGTTGGCGGCATCAGAGGCTAGACCTTAGAATCATTAAAGTTTCCATGTGTCGAATCCTTACCCAATGTTTACCACGTGCTATCATGTTACCTCTACTATACCATGTCATTTGTTACCCTATGATTTATTGTTCATATGGTCGGTGTTACTTAACCAATATTTTAATCTATAAATTGAGTGTGGAGAAGACCCTTATAAAAAAATGACCATCTATTTATGAAAAGTGGTTAAACCTAGTTGTTACCCTATGATTTATTGTTCATATGGTCGGTGTTACTTAACCAATATTTTAATCTATAAATTGAATGTGGGTACTAAAGGTATTTATAAAGGAGAATACCCTTATAAAAAAATGACCATCTATTTATGAAAAGTGGTTAAACCTAGTTGAGGTATTTATAAAGGAGAAGACCCTTATAAAAAAATTACCATCTATTTATGAAAAGTAGTTGAGGGTATTTATAAAGGAGAAGACCCTTATAAAAAAATGACCATCTATTTATGGAAAGTAGTTGAGGGTATTTATAAATGAGAAGACCCTTATAAAAAAAATGACCATCTATTTATGGAAAGTAGTTGAAGGTATTTATAAAGGAGAAGACTCATTAAAAAAATGACCATCTATTTATGAAAAGTAGTTGAGGTATTTATAAAGGAGAAGACCCTTATAAAAAAATTACCATCTATTTATGAAAAGTGGTTAAACTTAGTTGTTAGGTTATCAATGGTTGTGCGCAATCATTAAAAGGTGTTTGTTGTAATACATGATTTGACCTATGATGGGCCTATAACGAGAATTTCGATTGGTAGTTTGACCTCCATATTTTGTGGTCCAATGTTTTGGAATGTAAAACACCTTTAAATGTATTATATAGTAGCTTAACACACTTTTAAATGTATTAGTCTAGAGGGTAATTTTGGGTATAGATTACTTGTTAGTTAATAAAGAAAAGCCCTTGGACTAGAGAAAGAGAATCGATTGTTCACACTTTTAAATGTATTAGTCTAGAGGGTAATTTTGGGTATAGATTACTTGTTAGTTAATAAATAAAAGCCCTTCGACTAGAGAATTGATTGTTCTATGTAAGAGATTATGCAAAGGAATTATTTAAAGTTAGTATGATTAATTAGAAGAATTGGATAGAAATTAAATGCATCCATGTTAGTCTTACAATGGCACTGAGAGGGGGGGGGTGAATCAGTGTAACTCTTTTAATCTTGAATCTATAGCTCTTAAAACAACATCAATTAAAACTTATAAACAGATACAAAAAGTATAGCAAAAGAACATCACACAACACAAGATTTACCGAGGTTCACCAATGTGGCTACTCCTCAAAAATGACTGCTTGGACTACCATCCAAATCCAACCTTTGCAAAGCTACAACTTTACAAACAATTTACCAGCACCCACTGGAAGGAGCACCAACCCCTGATTTACCAACAACTACTGGAAGGAGCACCAACCCCTGATGCCAAGCTGCAACCTTTTTGTTCTCTGCACACTCTGCTCTCTCTATGCAATAACTTCACACACTCTACTTCATCACAGTCAAACTTCACGATCGTCTTCTCCCTCTCTGTGCACTGCGACTTAACTTCGCACACTCTGCTTCGTCACAGTCGAACTTCATGATCATCTTCTCCCTCTCTGCGCACTATGATCGAACTTTGCACAATCTGCTTCCTTTGCAAATTTCACACTTAGCTCCATTCAACATGACTTGATCTGTACGCTCTTACGATCAAACTTCGCACACATCAACACACATTCAACGATCTATTCAACACTTAACAACTTTTGCAAATAGTCCTTCTTTTATAACAATATTTTCAAGATGAAAACTCTAATCTCAGTCGGCTGTAAACCCTACTCTTAGTCGACTGCAAACCCTAGTCTTCGTCAGCTGCAAACCCTAATCTTCGTCGGCTTACATTGGTCTTCGTTAGCTTCAACTGCCCCTGTAACTCTTTTGTTGCTATTGCTGCGAAAACACAACATGTCACGATATTGCGACACTTTCACCTCTATACGCTTACTCTTAGCTTTGGCCCGCGAGAATACAACATGTAGCGATATCGTAGCACTTTTTTGTCCGTACGCTTTCTCTTAGCTTTGGCCCATGAGAATACAACATGTAGCGATATTGCGACACTTTTTCGTCCATACGCTTTCTCTTAGCTTTGGCCCGCGAGAATACAACATGTAGCGATATCGTGACACTTTTTCATTCGTACGCTTTCTCCTAGCTTTGGCTCACGAGAATACATGTAGCAATATCACGACACTTTCACCTCCTTGCTACTTTTCTTGGCTTGCACCCGCGAAAACATAACATGTCGCGATATTGCGACACTTTCGCCTTCGTACTCTCCTTCTTTACTTTTGTCATGAAATCGCGACACTTCTGCCTTCTTACTTTCTCTCTCCTCCTTTAGTCGCAAAAATGCGACATGTCGCGATATCTCGACACTTTTTCTCCTTAGCACTTTATCTTGCCTTTGGGTCGCGAAAACGTGACATGTCGCGATATCGCGACACTTTTTCTCCTTAGCACTTTATCTTGCCTTCGGGTCGCGAAAATGTAACATGTCGCGATATCGCGACACTTTTTCTCCTTAGCGCTTTCTCTTGCCTTCGGGTCGCGAAAACGCGACATGTCGCGATATCGTGACACTTTTTCTCCTTAGCACTTTTTCTTGCCTTCGGGTCGCAAAAACGTGACATGTCGCGATATCGCGACACTTTTTCTCCTTAGCGTTTTTTCTTGCCTTCGGGTCGTGAAAATGCGACATGTGGCGATATCGTGACACTTTTTCTTTCAGACTCTCTCTCCTTCAATATGTTGTGAAATCGCGACACTTTTTCTTCCGTACAATCTCTCTTGCAATATGTCGTGAAATCGCAACACTTTTTCTTTCGGACTCTCTCTCCAGCAATATGTCGTGAAATCATGACACTTTTTCTTCCATACAATCTCTCTTTCAATATGTCGTGAAACCGTGACACTTTTTCTTTCAGACTCTCTCCTGCAATATGTCGCGAAATCGCGACACTCTTTCTACTTGTCTTTTTCTCTTCCAGCATGTCGCAAAATCGTGACACTTTTTCTACTTGTCTTTTTCTCTTTCAACATGTCACGAAATCGTGACAGTTTTTCCACTTGCTCTTTTTCTTTCCAACATGTCGCAAAATCGTGACAGTTTTTCTTTCTTCTTCTTTCTCTTCCAACATGTCGCAAAATCGTGATAGTTTTTCTTTCTTCTTCTCTCTCTTCCAACATGTCGTGAAATCGCGACAATTTTTCTTTCTTCTTCTTTCTCTTCCAACATGTCGTGAAATCGCGACAGTTTTTCTTTCTTCTTCTCTCTCTTCCAACATGTCGCGAAATCGCGACAGTTTTTCTTTCTTCTCAAAATGTCGCGATATCGCAACAATTTTTCCACTTGTCTTTTTTTCTTTCCAACATGTCACGAAATCGCGACAGTTTTTCTTTCTTCTTCTCTCTCTTCCAACATGTCGCGAAATCGCGACAATTTTTCTTGCCTGCTGTATATGTCGCGATATCGTGACACTTTTCTTGTCTTTTTCTTTGATCTTTTGCAAGTGGTCCACTTCGGTCTTCTTGGAAAATAATTGTACATACTCTAAGTAGCCTTTGAACTCCTATCTTTTGCATCTGACTAGCTTTTGCACTTCCTGTCCACTACATCAACAGATCTATCTGACTGTGTTGACAACAATGACAATACTGTTGATGTACCTTGCTCAACAATCTCCCCCTTTGGAATTGTTGGCAACACACGTGTAATTTCCTGTAACTCTTCTTCCCCTTTGACAATAATACCAAAGGGCTACTGTAGACTCCCCCTGAGTCCATGCACAACATTCTTAGGCACAATTTATTACACTTAGCAAAAATCATGAACATGAGCAAAAAGAATAATCAAATACTTAAATGCTCCCCTTGAGAATGTGATCCCTGTAGCTAGTCAATTATTGGGAAGTGTGACCACTCCCAATTTATTTCGAAGGTACTCAAAAATTTCCTTGGGCAATGGTTTTGTGAAAATGTCTGCTACTTGCTTTGTAGTTGGAATAAAATCCAACTTAACCTCTCCTTCCGCAACTTTGTCCTTCAAAAAATGATACCCGATACCAATATGTTTTGTGCGTGAATGCATAATCGGATTCTTGGAGATGTTAATTGCACTGGTGTTATCACACTTAACCGATATTGGCTCATTGAAGTTAATACCAAGATCTTTCAAGGTTTGTTTCATCCACAATACCTGTGTACAACATGTTGTTGCTGCAATATATTCTGCCTCTACTGTCGATAGAGAAACTGACTCTTGTTTCTTATTGTGCCATGCGACCAATCTGTCTCCAAGATAAAATGCACCTCCACTTGTACTCTTTCTGTCATCTACACATCTTGCCCAATATGCATCTGAATACAAAATAAGGGTGAAGTCTTTTCCTTTTGGATACCATAACCCATACTCCATAGTACCCTTGAGGTATCGAAGAATCCTCTTCACTGCTATCACATGAGTCTCCTTGGGATTAGCCTGAAATCATGCTACCATGCATACTGCCTGCAAAATATCTGGTTTGGTGGCTATTAGATACAGTAAGCTTTCAATCATAGATCTGTACATGGTTTGATCAACAGTTGGAGATTTGTCATCCTTGCTCAACTTGCAACCTGTTGTCATGGGAGTGCTAACTGGCTTACAATCCTCCATTGTGAACTTCTTTAACATCTCTTTCACATATTTAACTTGAGAAATAAATATGCCCTTCTTATTTTGATTAACTTGCAACCCAAGGAAATACGAAAGTTCACCAATCATTGACATTTCAAATTCTTTCTCGCATCTTATTTGCTAAGTCTTTACATGATTCATCTTTGTTGCTGCCAAATATGATATCATCTACATAAACAACAAGAACAATAAAATGCCCATTTTTTGTTTTGACATACAAATTACTATCCACCATACCTTTCTTAAACCCTTTTGAGTGAGATAGTTGTCTAGCCTTGCATACCATGCTCGAGGTGCCTGTTTTAAACCATATAATGCTTTCTTCAATTTGCACACAAAGTTGGGATCATCACCAAGTTGGAAACCATCTGGTTGTTCAATATAAACCTCTTCTTCAAGTTTCCCATTTAAAAATGCTGATTTTACATCCATCTGATAAACCTTGAAATTCTTGTAGACTGCTAAAGCCAGAAACATTCTGATTGCCTCTAGTCTAGCCACTGGTGCAAAAGTCTCCTCAAAATCAATGCCTTCAACTTGAGCATAACCCTTGCAGACCAATCTTGCTTTATTTCTAACTACCTATCCATATTCATTCAATTTGTTTCAAAAAATCCATTTAGTCCCGATTATATTTTTATTTTCAGTGTCTAGGTACTAACTCCCAAGTTTTGTTTTTCTCAATCTGATCTAATTCTTCATTTATTGCCTTCATCCAACTTTCATCTTTGCTTGCTTCAACAAAATTTTTGGGCTCAATGCTGGATAACAGAGAGTAGTTACTACTCTTCTTCTTGTATGAACACCAATTTTAGGATCTCCAATAATTTACTCTTTGGGATGATTTTTCTGCCAGCTGCCTATTTTGAATTTATTATTTTCTTCCACTTCGAATCATCATCTCGAGTCAATTTTTTGTATCTTTTCAATTTCATTTTCCTCATCTCCTTCAATAACCTCTTCATAAATTGGGTAGTTCATTTCATAGCTGATTACTCGTTCTCTACCTTCATCAAATTTAACATCGGCACTATCCACAATTTTCTTTAGCTTCTTGTTGTAGCATTTGTAAGCTTTGCTTTTTGATGAATAACCAACAAAAATACCTTCATCCACTCTATCTTCAAACTTACCAAGATTGTCTTCAGTTCTTTTGATGTAACACTTGCTGCCAAACACTTTGAGGTATTTTGTTGTTGCCTTTTTTCCGAACCATAGTTCATAAGGAGTTTTGCTTTCATGTGTTCTCAACATGTACCTATTTTGGATATACATCGCAGTATGGATCGCTTCTTTCCAAAACCTGTCTCGCTAGATCGTTTCATCCAAGCATAGTCCATGCCATTTCTTGCATTGTCTTGTTCTTTATTTCAACCACACCATTTTCGTCGAGGTGTCCTGGCTGCTAAAAATTGTCTCCTAATACCATGTTTTTCACAGTATTCTGTAAACTCATCTGAAATGAATTCTCCTCCTTTATCTGATCTCAAACATTTGATCCTTTTTTCTATTTCATTCTCAACCTGGTTTTTAAAAATCTTGAACATACCAAAAGCTTCTGATTTATGCTTTAAGAAAAATATCCATGTCATTCTGGAATAGTCATCAATACACAACATAAAATATTTGTCACCATTTATGCTTTGTGTTCTCATGGGTCCACATAAATCAGTGTGTATTAGTTCCAGAGGTTTGCTTGTGTAGTACTCTTTTGTTTTGAATGTGACTCTAGTTTGCTTCCCCTTTTGGCATGAAGCACAAATGTTGTTTGAAGGTTTGATGATGGTGGGAATGTCTCTTACTACCTTCCTTGAGCTGATTTTTACTAGATTATCAAAGCTAATGTGACCAAGTCTCTTGTGCCACAGCCAATTTTCTTCTTCCTGTCCAATAAAACAAGCTCCTTTTGAAGTCTCTCGAGAGCGTGTACAAAGTTGCCCGATGTCCTTAATCCAGTTGCTATCAATTTTCCACTTTTTGTTTTTCTCGACTTCACAACCCCGCTTCTTGAAAACTACTTCATGACCTTTATCACAAATCTGACTTACACTCAATAAGTTATGTTTCAACCCATCTACAAACAGGACTTCTTATAACTTAATTTTTTCGTCACTAATTTTGATAGAGCCTTTGCCAACTATCTTAGCTCCATCATTGTTTCCAAACTTTACTGAACCACCTTCATATTTCTGCAACTTCTCAAACTTCTGTTTGTCACCTATCATATGACTGGAGCATCCACTATCAAGTATCCATGGTATATATTTATTTTGTGCTCTAAATGTTGTTTGAACTATTAAGGATTCCTTTTCTTCCTTAAGTCGCTCCTTTTCTTTCCACTCCGTTTTGATAGTAGAATTGAGCTCTTGTTTAGTATTTCCCTTATCAATAGCTTGTGCTTGTTTTTTTGGAAGTTTTCTATTTTGTCTCATCCTATTTGGTTGAATTTTTCTTCCCTAAAATTTATTTGAAGCAAATGTACTTCTACAGTTTCTTGCAATGTGCCCAAAATTGTGATAGTTATAACATTCTACTGTATAATTCATCAAAGGAGAGAGCATTTCTACTGGTGAAATTCCTTGGTCTTACAATATATTTGCAGTCTAAGGTTTTATGTCCATAGTGTAGACACCAAAACAGCACCAATCCGATTATGTGACAACAAGCACTGATCACACTAACACACACAGCCCCCAGGGCAGCCCTCAGAGGTTAAACAGTGGTTCTAACCACTCACACAGCAGTTTTGCAAGTCAAAAATCAATTTGGCACCTTTTAGACACTCTATTTCTTATTCGTCCCACCCAGGGACGAGTGCGGATTTTTACTCGTCCTACCCAGGGACGAGTGCGGATTGATACTCGTCTCACCCAGAGACGATTACCAGCGCTCGCTTCGGGGTGGGACGAATGTCAGGTTTGATCGGCAAAAAGTCAAATCTCGGCATATAACAACTCAGAACTGCCACTTAGCTTTTCCTGCATGACATAGGAGTGCGAGTGAGTTCTTTTGACAACTCATATCTGCCAATTGACTTTCCCTTCACTGCATGGGAATAAGAGTGAGCTTTTTAAGACAACTCGGATTTGCCACTTAGCTATCCCTTCATTGCATGGGAGTGCAAGTGAGCTTTTCTAAAACATACAAAGACATGCACAGAGACAGTTAAGAATCCCTTGATCAAGAAGAAGTCTTCTTTTCACACAAAAAGCATTCATGCAAAGAAACACTTTTGCATGTTAATTCAAAGAGACCCCTTGGGTCTATAAAATGGTGAGTTTCCTCACCCAAAAGATATACCGAGAAGGAGCATTTTGAGCGACGAAGTGTTGCTAATTCATTTACTTGCGATTTGTGTTTTCAACATCCATAATCTCTTAATCGAAAGAGAGGTTATTGGGTGACTTTTGAAGGCACGAATCAAGAACCAACACCGATTTTTTGACCACAATATTCTACCAATTTTCCGACAACACATCACATCAGGTTTCGGACCCATCCTAAGCGGATTGGTGTCGAAGCAAAGTTTCACCCGCGGGTGGTTTGCCTTCGGGCACCCCCCGCTTTATTTCTTTTATAGTATTTAGCTAGTTTCATGTTTATGCTTTTGTCAAGTTTTCATTTCATTTAGATTCATTTTAACCATCGTTAGATTTATCTTTTATTTTTCATACACAAGTGCTACTGATTCTTTGTTTGTTTCTTTGAACGCAGATTTGCAACATTGGAGGAGCAGCGAGGAATCGACCTTTACCAACGCAAGCGGCGACGACGTTTTGGTTCGCCCATCTTATATGTGGGCACGCGGAAGAAGGAATTCTGAAACAAGTTGTAAAAGAGCAATATTTAACGCTCCTATCCCCTAAAAAGGAAGGAGACGCATTGTAACACGAATTTGCAAAGCATATCAATAAAAGGGCCGATTTTTATATTGCTTTAATATCTTGTGTTCATGTTCTTCCTTTTTATGCAATTTTCAATAACATAGGGTTTAAGCGTTATTTTAGTTTCATTTACATTGCAATTTTAGTTTATCCTTTTTGTTTTCGGAATCTCGTGCTTTCAATGGCGATCACGGTGGGACCTCTGTCCTCTATTTTTTTTTAGGTTAAATTACTGATCTAAAATTGCTTGTTTTTTTACAGGTACCTATTTTTCAACATCGGACTGTTATTCGTCTCTGCAAGTGACGATTACAGAATTGGTATTCGTTTCACCCCGGGACGAATAAACTATTCGTTTCACCCTGTGACGATTACGGTTCTGATATTCGCCTCACCCAGGGACGAGTATAATTCTGTGCAATTTTCAGAGCAAATCAGAAACATCCGATTAGGCAGAGAAGAGGTAGGGGTTTTTTACAGCTTCTGTCAAATTTCTGTTTTTCTGTTTTCTGGTTTTCGGTTTTGTATGGCTTAGGGAAAGATTTCTTTTCGTTTGCCTGTTTCAATTTTGCAAAATTAAAATGAACCCCACACATCACGTGGTATTTTAAACCAAGGCGTTGGTCGTAAAACCCCAACCCTTGAGCAAGACCAAAGGTGGATTCCATTATCACTTTGGCTTGAGATATTGCATCCATTACCTCGATCGCGACTGTTGCTAGACGTAAATCCTGACGAAAGCTGACCGAGTGTAGCTTGGGGTGATTCCCAACACGCGAGGATAAGTCTTCTATGGTAGGTGTCATAAACAGAGCGATTCCCCTTCCGTACCGCCTATGTTCCACGTATCATCTGCTCTCACGTACCTATAGTCTCCCTCACGTAAGGGCGGGTATATAGAGAGGTTGGTATATCGGTCCGACAATGGTATATTGAAGGGGCGACCATTTTGGGAGTCATAAGAGCCTTCATAATTGCATTTAAACGTTTCACAAAATTTTCAAAAACAAAACAAACAACAAAAACACACTAAACCAGATTTAGGGCACACTATTAATCTTTAAAAGAGATAATCATTGCTTGTGTGTGTATGCTATTTTCTGTTTAGACAAAAAAATCATAAAAAGAAAATCATAAAAAGAATTTTTGCATTTTTAGGTTAGCATTACCATGGTGAATACTCGTAGCCAAGCCCAATCACGGGCAGAAGCTGCAAAAAATGCACCAAGAGAGACAAATCGTCTCCGATATAGCCTTGAAGACTTGGCCATCCCGCCTCGACGGCGGGGTACACCAGTTAGTTCACACCATGCAGAACATGGCTCTAGAGGCCCCTCCTTGAGAGGCACTCCAACCCATACAGTTATAGAACATGGTTCTAGAGGCCCCTCCTTGAGGGGCTCTCCAAGTCAGGCCTTCAATAGACGAGAATTTAGAACCCCCTCCCTAAGGGGAACTCATGAGCAACAAGAATCTTTTCAAGAAAATAACCTATATGTACCACCTGGTCTAAGCACGAGGCCTCCTTTGGAAGTTCATTTTGGGTGGCCTAGTGATGAAGCATTGTGTACTGCTATGGAACAACAAAGGGTCCAAAAGGAAGAACCATATGATTTTGTGGTTCCTAATTTACCCCCAATTAATGTCGGACATAGTAGACCATATCCAGAACATCAGGTTCTCCCGACAGGGCAAGACAATTCTGCCCGCACTTTTTATGCATATCATAGAGAGAGAGAGAGGAAGATCACTACATTCCTCCAGAATAGTATCCAGTGTCGAAATGATGCACGTCTGCACCTGCTTTATATCCAGATCACTTATTGAGACCAGAGTTTCAAGTTAATGCGGCCAACCTCGACAGAGGGAAGCAACATATAGGGGTCTCAGAGCACCATGATCGAAACAGATATGTAGGAGAGACATCTAGGCCTATTAAACAAGAGACAACAGAACAAAATGACTTGGCATTTACACAACTAGCCGCCCGCCAAGCACAAATCACGCGGCTTAGGCAAGAACAACAGGAATTAGAACATTTGTGTCGCCTTGATCAAGAGCGCATTCAACGTCAGACAGCTGAATTGCTTCACAACCATGCGCCTGAGAAGGCCCCAGTCCCTCGTGCACAACAATCTGAGATGTATGTGAGGCACAACCCCTTAGTGCGAGACAGGTCTCCACGACTTCAGCAAGCACTGCCTCCAAGACCTCTTAGACCTGAGCGGGAGGCCATTCCTCGCAACCATGATGGGCATCCTCCGCGGGCACCCGTCCATGTTTATAGGCCTAGGCCAAACACTCCTCAAGAAGATTATGAGGATTATTACCAAGAAGAAGAGCGGGCTGAAATGCCCTATCAAGGTAGAAGGGATGCTACCCATTTATCCATTCAAAGGCCTCAAGTTCCCCGCAACCCACAGCGGGAACAAACTAAGGAGGAGGAGATTACATCCTCTGATGCATACAAAGTGTTGTTAGAACGCTTAGAGACTATGGAACTCAAGACTGCTGGGCCCCAAAAGCCTACCTTACGCCAACTCCGTAGTCATCCGATACATCCATCAGTGCCAACACCTCCATACCCCGAACATTTCAAGTTGCCCCAGTTGGCACTCTTTAAAGGGGATGAAGATGCTCAAGAGCATGTGACACGATTTTTGAGCCAATGCTTTGGTATACAAGACAATGATGCATTGTTATTGAGAACATTCATAACCACATTCGCAGGATCTGCCTCGGATTGGTTTACCCATCTACCGAAGCATAGCATCTACAACTTGGATCAACTAGTGGACGCGTTCCTAGAACGTTTTGCTTTCAATACAAAGAAAAAGGCGTCACTCAGTGATCTAGCTAGCCTCAAACAGTATGAGGAGGAGTCTATGGTAGCATATGGGAATCGATGGAGGACGGTGCTTTCAAAGTTGTCCTACCTCCCTCCTATGTCCGACCTAACTCAAATGTTCGCAAAGAGTTGTTTGCGATCGATCTCTGTGCTATTGCAGCTGCAACAATACGCCACTTTAGAAGAAGCTCTGGCGCAAGCTAGACGTATCGAAGAGATCAAGATACAGGATGGCAAAATTGCCAAGCCTAAGAAAAAAGAGTGGAACAAGAGCACCAAAATAGGGAATACGCAACAGAAACCCGTCGCGGTCAATCAAGTTGCTATTAATGCCCCTACGCCTGCCCAAGCAACACAGCCTCCAAAGGCTAATTATCAGGCGGTGCCTCACAATAATTATGAGAAAGATAACAAAAAGCAGGATCAAAATCAGCAGCGTCGCCCTAAGCGACAATTTACACCATACACTGAGTCTAGGGATTCCTTGTTTGACCGTTTGTCAACGGCAAACTTGATTAATCTGCCAGATATTCCAACAATTGATCCCAATGCGCCAAAGCCTAAGGGGTATAGAGAGGATATTTTCTGTAGATTCCATAGAAGGAAAGGGCATGACCTTAATGTCTGTTGGACGTTTAAAGGTTTAGTGCAAGATCTCATTGATAATCACACATTGGTAGTGGATAACCCCATCGCACCCAACAACCAACAAATGGGTGTTTTCAAAGATCCTTTACCCACACATGATGCACAAACAAAACCTCTGCATGTCAACGAAGTGCAACAGAGTTGCCCCATGGAGGGGTATGTTGGAATGATTAGCATTGTGACAAGAAACAAGAGACACCCAGGAGTTGTCCCCGCGACAACCACTAGGGAAGCTCCATCCACGTCACAACATCAACCGAATCCTACACAGTTGCCCCCACCTAGACCAGTGGCCACGATTCGAACTAGACTTACTCAAAGTCTACGGACCACATCGGCTAGGCTCTCCATTTATGAGCTTATTCAACAATCGGTGCCCCATCGGGAAGCTCTTATGGAGATATTAAAGGCAATTGAATTGCAACCCCACGAAGCGGATTCGTTCAACAATTTTGTGGGGCATGTCAAACAGTGTATTGAACCAGTCATTACCTTCAGGGAAGATGAGCTAAAAATGGTGACTGGAGATGTAGCGGATCCACCCCTACACGTTATTGCGCGGGTCAACGGGACTCCATACAAACGGGTGTTGATAGACACTGGTTCGTCCAGTAACCTTATTACAACCGCTGCACTGAAACATTTGAAACTACCAGCCTCTCACATTGCACCTTCCACTTATACCCTTCGAGCATTTAATGATGCGATATGCTCGACAGTTGGCACAATTGTCCTGCCCATACAAGTGGGACAAAAGACCATTCATACGTTGTGCCACATTTTAGAAGGTGAGATGGCTTACAATATCTTGCTTGGGCGGCCTTGGATCCGGGATATGAAGTGTGTCCCTTCAATTGCTCATCAATGTTTGAAGTATACATTTGAAGGACAAGTGCACGTGGTCCCCGTAGATTTGGAACCTTTTAAGTATTGCAACTCAGTGCAAATCATGCCGCAGTCGACCCTTCCTTCAACGCACGTGGATTTCCAGTTAAATCCATCTAAACGGGGTCCGACTAAGCAAGAATCTCCATCACCAAGTCAATCAAATTCTCAGGCGGGATCATCTTCTTCATCCAGTCCTCCCACAACGACGCCACCTACGGTGGCCACACCAACGGACAAAGGAAAGAAGCCCCTGGAAGCGGAACCACCTTTAGTCTCCAACATCTCTACAGAAGAGACGCCTAATAGAATGGAAGTTGAGACGCCTAGTTCACCCCACATGGAGTGGACTCAAGGAGAACTCCCATTCGCTTCCCCTCAATCGCCAACGATTATTGTTGAGATGTCTAACACAGGCATGGGGGAGTATATAGTGCGCAATGTTGTTGCAACGCCCACACTTCGATCTATGCAAGACATGGGAAGACCTCGACTCCCCATAGGCTCCGTGGTTCCTTTAGGCTACCCACCTAATCAGACAAACTTTATTTTTGGGGGCCTGGATCATGGTGTTGAACCTTCCCGAAAAGAAGAGGAAGATGAAGATCCCTTTGTGGAAGATGTTAACTATCTGGCTAACCTCGACTTCGCATTACGATATCTTAGCCAATGCAATTGGCATGGATACGGGTTAGGCCGGTATGAACAAGGAATGCGTGTTTTGTGTCAACCAAGATACCAAATGCCTTATGACAAGTCAGGAGTAGGGTTTAATCACCCTTTGCCCCTCGACATCTTGGTCGAAAACATGCAAGGCCTAGGGATAGGCAACAAGGATGGGTTGGCATCAGATCCATATGCCAATCCAAATACAACTTATACATTGGGGGATTATTTCCCATTACAAACAAATAACCTTGTTGACCTCAACAACCCTTTCCCTATGGCCGAACAAGGAGAAACCTCATGGACTCACCCACAAGGGGAAGATGGACAAGACCACGAAGGGTCTTCTGAAGATGAGTCGAAGTACGATCATTCGCATGAATATCCAATGAATGACGATCAGGAGGACTTCTTGATGATGTTCCCATTGAATGATCCTAGTGAGCATAGGCTACCTCAACAACAACAAAATCCTTTGGACATAGATGACATGTTTGAACACTTACACATAGATCCAAGACCTAGGAGGCATTTCAACCTGGCGTAGTTATAGCAATTACTGCACCCGCCACTCCAGGCATACAACGAGCATCTTTCACCTGGAGACCCTATCAAACCATCAGTACCTAGGGCAGACCCTATTTGTCGGTCCACGCATAGGGCTGATCCCTTTGTGCCAGTGCCTACAGAGCCAGATCCAAAGCACCAAGAACATCTAGAATGTCAGAGTTGTCACATTTGCGGTAATGGAGATTACAATCATTTCATCAACATGGTCTCCATTGACTTGACCGCCCCCATCCATGATCCAGCCAATCCAACATGATTATTGCATCTAGACATAGAAGCTATCGATTGGGATCACGCTGACACACCACCATCTCCATCAGAGTATTGGCCTTGCGGTGGGATGTTTCATTTCACTCCAGGACAGACTCAGGATGTCTTCCATGCTGAAGAGGAACTTGACGTTCCTAATGATGATCTTAATTCAGCAAACGATATCCATCTGATCCCAATTCCACACCAGTTGGAAGACGGATCCCATATGTCAGTTGAAGCAATGACTGATGTAGACATCGGCACAGATCCAATGAATCCATGGATTCTCAAGCTGGGGGTAAGTCTTTCCCCTGAAGAGCGAGCCGATTATGTTGCCCTTCTTAAGGAAAAGAAGGAGGTTTTTGCATGGTCATACAAGGATATGCCGGGACTAGACCCACAACTAGTCACGCACAATTTAACGCTTGATCCGACAATCAAGCCAGTCAAGCAAAAACTACGCAAGATGCATCCAACAGTGGCCTTAATGGTAAAATATGAGTTACAAAAGTTGTTGGATGCCCAGTTTGTCATCTGTGTGGATTATCCGCCATGGTTGTCTAACATGGTTCCTGTCAAGAAGCCCGATGGGAGGATTCGCATATGCACTAATTTTTGAGATCTTAACAAAGCGAGTCCTAAGGATGATTTTCCCTTGTCGAGCATCGACGCGTTGGTAGACGCTACAGCGGGCCACGAAATGCTTTCCCTTATGGATGGTTTCTCAGGATACAATCAGATTCGTATCAATCCTGAGGACCAACTAAAAACGGCATTCACAACGCCTTGGGGGACATTTTGCTATAAGGTCATGCCTTTTGGCCTTAAAAATGCCGGAGCTACCTACCAACGTGCCATGACGTACATCTTTCACGATTACATGCACAAAACTTTGGAAGATTACATGGATGATTTGTTGGCCAAATCTCTTTTGCGCCCGGATCACATCGGTGACTTGAGCAAGGTCCTTGATCGCCTCATTGAGCATAAAGTCAGACTAAACCCCAAGAAGTGCGTCTTTGGCGTCACCTCTGGAAAGCTCTTGGGTTTCATAGTCTCCAAACGAGGAATTGAGGTTGATCCAAACAAAGTCAAGGCAATCCTTGAAATGCGTCCCCCAACCACCATCAAGCAGCTCAGGAGTCTGCAGGGAAAGGTTGCGTCGATCAAGCGCTTCATAGCGTAGTTATCTGACAAATGCCGACCCATGAATAAATTATTGCATAAGGGGGTCACATTTCATTGGGATGACGAGTGCCAGTCAGCCTTTGACGACATTAAATAGTACTTGGCTTCGCCGCCAGTATTGGCACCACCCAGACCAGGAGTGCCATTCTATTTATACATCTCAGCCACTGAGGTGGCACTGGGCGCCATGCTGTCCCAGAAAAATGAACTTCACAGAGAACAGGCTACATACTATCTTAGCCGCACCCTGGTCAGTTATGAACTTAACTATGCATATGTTGAAAAACTCTGCTTGGCAGTGGTGTTTGCTACCAAAAAGCTACGCCACTACATGCTTAGTAATAAGACGTATGTTGTGTCTAAGGAGAATCCATTGCGATACATGATGAGTCGTACTTATCATAGTAGCCGCACGACGAAATGGATCATGTTGTTGACGGAGTTTGACATAGAGTTCATTGGACAAAAATCTATAAAAGGTCAAGTCATCACCGATCAACTAGCTGAGGCTCCTCTTGAAGACGATCAGCCTCTGACTTTTGAACTACCTGATGATGGGGTCTTCCATGTTTCAGAGTCGCCAGATTCTGATGAGCCTGAGTCACAGGCTGACATAACCCTATTCTTCGATGGTTCTAAATGTGAGCAAGGGGGTGGTGCGGGAATTGTATTCTTCACTCCACAAGGTGCTCCAATGCCCTTGTCATTTAAATTAGACTTCCCATGCACCAACAACAATGCAGAATACGAAGCCTTGCTCATAGGTCTTCAGACAACAATCACCATGAACATTAAACGATTGAACATCTTTGGTGATTCGCTGTTAATTGTCAATCAAGTAAAGGGGATATACCAATGTAAATGTCCAGTTTTGCGGTCTTATAAAGCCCTTGTGGACAAATTCCTGGCACAACTTGAATGGTATGACATCGAGGCACTCCCTCGATCATCAAATCATTTTGCGGATACTATGGCCTCCTTGGGGTCACTCATCCCGCAAGACCCTTCTGGTGAAATGACAACCATTCGAGGTTACAACATTATCGCAATCTACGATGGAGCGTGCAAGCTCTGATCTGACGCCAGGAATCCACATGATCCAGATTGAACCATCTCCGGATAAGTTCTCTCGAATTCGAGATTGTTTGATTCAAGCCAACTGGGGGTCCTTGTTCTCCCCGACCCCTCTTACTAGCAACACCACGTTGTTTTTACAAGTTCTTTCCTGCTCAACTTTTGTTCGGGATAGACTTCAAGAGGGATTGGCCGTTCATACTATCGAGGTTTCTGATCAGCAAGATTGGTACACACCCATTCGGGATTACCTCAAGCTAGGTAATCTCCCACTTGGATTGACACAAGCCGCGAAAAGATCATTCAAACAGAAAGCGGCAAAGCATGTCTTGTTAGGAGACATTTTGTATCGTCAAAATTATGAAGGAATTCTTCTTCGTTGTTTGGACCAACAAGAGTCCGCTTGGGCGATCACCCAAGCTCACGATGGTACATGTGGTGGCCACTTCAGCGGTATGGCCATCGCAAAGCGCATTCTTCGCATGGGTTATTATTGGCCATCTTTAGAGCGAGATTGTTGCGCATATGTGAAGAAGTGCGTGAAGTGTCAGCACCATGCTAATTTGACACACGTACCTTCTCAGGCCTTGCAACCGATTCAATCGGTTTGGCCTTTTTCGTAGTGGGGCTTTGATCTAATTGGAAAGATCTCCCCTACGTCGTCTGGTCATCACACGTTTATTTTAACGGCCACAGAGTACTTTACCAAATGGGTGGAAGCAATTCCGTTGACCACTACGACTGGAGCCCGCATTGCGGAGTTTATTTTGCATAACATCATATGTCATTTTGGTATTCCATCCAAAATCGTCTCGGATAATGGGACACCATTCAAGAATAAAGATGTGCGTGCTTTGACCACAAAGTACAAGATTCAGCATAGCTTTTCAACACCCTATTATCCGTAGGCAAATGGGCAAGCAGAGGCGTCAAACAAAATGCTAGTCGCCATTCTCAAAAAGATAGTTGCAGACAATCATAAAGACTGGCACATTCAGATCCCGCTTGCCCTATGGGCTTATCGCACCAGCATTCGGACGCCCACTGGGGCAACTCCATTTTTGCTGGTGTATGGCTCCGAGGCAGTCATGCCTTTTGAGTTGGAAATTCCTTCCCTACGCATTTCAATGCAAGAGTTCATCGATGATGACACTACGCGGTAGGCCCGGTTAGATCAACTGATGTTGCTCGATGAACGACGCGTTAATGCTCTCGAGCATTTACGTATCTATCAAGAGCGACTTAAGAAAGCATACAACATGAAAGTCCACTTCAGGGAATTTCAGGTTGGTGACTTGGTCTTAAAAGAGAACCAACAGAATTCTAATTTGTCGTCCCATCTACGGGACAAGTTCGCAGCAAACTGGTTAGGTCCTTACATCATTGACAGTAAAATAGGACCTGGAACATACCGGCTTGCCTCTCTTGAAGGAATCAAGGAAATAGAACCCTTGAATATCATTCATTTGAGGCCATTCCACAGCTAGAGAGCCATAGTCCAACAAAAAGCTCCAAGGATTACCACAATCGCTTGGTCAACCCAAAAGCTCCAAGGGATTATTCAAGAATAATTCAAGCCAAAAGCTCCAAGGATTATCATAATCGCTTGGTCAACCCAAAAGCTCCAAGGATTATCACAATCACTTGCTTGGTCAACCCAAAAGCTCCAAGGATTATCATAATCGCTTGGTCAACCCTAAAAGCCCCAAAGGTATCTATAAACCCTTTGGTCAACACCAAAAGCTCCAAGCATTACCATAACTGCTTGGTCAACATAAATATTCAAAAATCAACAAAAACAACACAAAAATCAAAATCACAAAAACAATTGCATTTCAATTCCATGCATTCAAAAAAAAAAAATCAAAATTACAAAAACAATTGCATTTCAATTCCATGCATTCTCATAAAAATCAAAATCACAAAAACAATTGCATTCCAATTCCATGCATTCTCATAAAAATCAAAAATACAAAAATATAGGTTACATTAAGCATTGCATCCATACATTGCATACTTCGCTAGGTCATACAAGTCAAAAGCACCATAGGCTGTCATTATTTGGCAATTCCATCATTTCCACCTCAGATCCATTTTCATAAACGCATACATCCAGCATATCACCCTTTTATTTTAGCATCGTCAGTTGTCGCCTAATGTATATAGGGTTTTCGTCATTCAGATGTCTTTAAATTTCTAGCCAATAACTGTACATAGTTAAGCAGATTTTACATGGGAAAGTTTTACTTGGATCCCACCTTGGTACGTAGCATCCCAACACAAATTAACACACATAAAATAATTCCTAAGTTGTGTGAACGAAAGATGAAACCTGCACCGTAATCCCGGTTACCATAAGCGAAACGGCTATCTTGCTTATCCCCCTATGCAAATGACCCTAGGAATGCTGAGAGTTGGCAAAAGGACAAGCATCCTCCCTACCCAATTCCCCATGAATCCCAAGTTCTCAAAAGTTGCAAAAACATCAAAAATTTGCAAAACGTCAAAACACTAAAATTTGACATCCTACAGTGCACACATCAAAAGGCACAAATAATAGTGATTCTCATCACTCCATATTCAAATCCCTTGCTCAAAAAAAAAAAAAAAAAAATAAAACAAAAATAAACAGTGATTTTATCACTATAAAGAGCAAGTATCCCAATACCCTTGAAGAAAAGAAGGGAGTCGAACTTGAATCCCTGGAACTCTCAGTATTTCGACAGGTCATGAGGCAAGCTTCAGTACCGGTTTGGTTGATAGCCTATTGGTCATCGGCGGTAAACCTCCCGCATGACGATATATCTGTCACATTAACTTGTGTGCAGATCAATGTTTGCATGTGGATGAGCTAGCTTATGGTATCCTAGATAACATCGCAGATTAATCTGACTAAATACAATAAAGGAGTTAGTGGAGCTAATTAGGTGATCCTCAATACAGGTTTGGTTGAAAGCCCATCTGGCATTGGTGGTATCCTGATGAATAACACATAAACGAACTCAATTGCACACACAGGGATGTGAAATAACTTGGTTAAATTCAAGTCGGATTTATACCTTGTTCAAAAAGTCTTGCGACATAAATGTACAGTCTTGGCTAGTTAGTTAAAAATATCTGCATCTCAGAAAAGCTTAACTACATTTTCAAACAACCGATACATTTCATTCCATACATCACCATCAAAAAAAAAAAAATCGACAAAATACAAAAACAAAGTTTTCACATGCACAAGCATTCCACAAAGTTATCCCATTACTATAGCAAGTCAATCCAATCTTGTACAGTCTATGGTGCATCGACAAATCATCAACAATTCATTTCATTCATTCCATATGCATACATCATACAAATTAGAATCATCACATTCATAATCGCATATGCATACATCAATGTAAAAACATGTACATAAAAATAAATCATGAAAAATGATAAACACCAAAAAGAATAATCTGTATATATATCATAACAAAAATTGCCCGTAGGCTACAATGCACTGGTCCTCGGACCTCCCTCCCATCATCCAAAATCTCAAAAACCCCCAGCCTAGGGCATCGGCCACCATGATCACGTAGGATCGGTGCGACGAGAGCTACCCCCTACGGTATCCGTCCTCTGAGACCTCTCAGGGCGACTGCTCGCCCCTGCATCCCGACCACTCGCACCGCCCTCCTCTCGTCGCTCGTCGAGATGATGCCGACTACTCCGATCCCGCTATCTCTCATCCTGTACGACGAGCCACTGGTCGGAGGCTCTAGTATTCACCCACCAAGGCGGATAATCTCACCCTCCATCTCCGACCGATGTCGCCTCCACTCGACCTCTCACCTACGGTAGTACGCGATGGCATCATCACGCTGTGCTAGCTGCACCCGTAGGAGATCCCTCTCCCGTGTAGCATCCGTATCCCCCGCCTGCTGGTGAGACGTAGCCCCTACGCTCCCCTACCCTACCAACTATGTCCATAGGAGATCCCTCTCCTGCGTCATCTCCGCAAGCTCTCCATCCCACCTCTACAGTAACCCCGTCAGACGTGCTACCTCAGCGCGCAACCCCACCTCTGTCTCCCCCGACCCAGCCTGCTCTGGAGCATCCTGCATCTCCGGCTGCTCCTCCTCCTCAAAATCATCTCCCGCATCTGCCACCTCCACCATCTCCACATCCGTAGGAGCTCCCCAACCCTCTCCTGGTGCCTCTGCACCCTCTCCGCCTCCCGCTGCCTCCTCTCCTCCCAATGGCCCCTCACCTCGCCACTACCGCAGCGTCCACCACTCCTGATACTCGACCGTCACTCCGACGTCATCTACGTCTAGAATGTCCAAAATGTATCAGACTCCTCCCCCAATGGCTCGAGGATCGACGCAGCTAAGGTCCTCTCATCACTCCGACGTCGATAGACTATGGGTTCCCTAGGCAACCCCTGGCGTACCCCAAACTGTCGTGTCACTCGAAGGTAGTGGAAGTACTCCTCTCTGTCCCATGCCGCCCAATCACCCATCTCCCCCTTCGAACCCATCGAAGCCAATCATCCACCTCTGGCCATGCGGGACAATCCTGATATGGCCTCCATATCACATCCTCGGGAGTCAGTCATGCCAATGCATCTCTGTAATGGTCCACGTCTCCCGTGAACCGTCGACTCTACCCCCGCTCCTCCGACCGATACCATAGAGCACCATACCCAATATCTCTGTCCACCATGTCAGCCCGGGTAGTCCAGGGTAGCCCTCGTGGTCGCTCTACGGCTATATGTTGCCATGCCCAACACTGCAACAAGAAACTGCAGCCAATCCCCTTCCCCTTCGACAGCGGACCTCATATAACTCATCATACAACTATGCCAAAAGCGTCTGACCCCATCTCATAATCATCGGCTCTGTCACCGGACACTCCACTAGCTGCCACACTACCTCCAATAGGTTCCATGGGAACCTCGCTCCTGACGAGTCTGGCAAGAGCATGTTGGAAATGAGGCTCATGAGTAGTGCATGCCTCACTCCCAACATTCCCCTCGCATACCAATATCGCACCAAGATCCCCCCAATATGGCAATCCAACTCCGCCCTCTCCAACGAGGTCATCCCATCCTCATCCTCTCCATATCCAAAGTACCGCGTCAATACAGCCGTCCTCTGGCCTCGTGGAGTCGTCCGAATGGGAACCCCGTCTATCGGAATCCACAGAATCCGATACACGTCCTCTAAGGTGACTGTCATCTCCCCTGTCGAAAGATGGAAGGTGTTCGTCCGAACATCCCATAGGCCGATCAATGCTGTGAGGTATGCCCGATCTGCCACAACTGCATCCAACCGAGCCACATGCTTGAGCCCTAAGGCATCAAGCCAATCCCAGTCCTCAGCTGTCAACGCCTCGTGGGCATTCAAAAAAATCGTCGGCACTCGATGTCGACTCTTCACCACCTGCACATCACAGAAAACAACAAACATCAAAAACATGCATCAAATTACCATCACATGTACAAAAATGCATAACTATACAGTAACATCTTTCATTCACATGTACATCCAAAAAAAAAAAATTCATCATTTATTTATTTCATAAAAAATAAAAATTTGACATGGTTTACCTACGGTTTTACCTAAGTTTACCATTTCAACCAAAAAAAATCATCTTTAATTTCATCAAAAAAAAAAAAATTTGACATGGTTTACCTATGGTTTTACCTAAGTTTACCATTTCAACCAAAAAAATTCATCAATTTTAATTTCATCAAAAACGATAAAAATTTGACATGGTTTACCTACGGTTTTACCTAAGTTTACCATTTCAACCAAAAAAAATTCATCCATTTTCATTTTAACATCAAAAATGACAAAAATTTGACATGGTTTACCTACGGTTTTACCTAAGTTTACCATTTCAACAAAAAAATTCATCAATTTTTCATCTTTAATTTCATCAAAAACAATAAAAATTTGACATGGTTTACCTACGGTTTTACCTAAGTTTACCATTTCAACCAAAAAAATTCATCCATTTTTCATTTCATCAAAAACAAAAATTTGACATGGTTTACCTACGGTTTTACCTAAGTTTACCATTTCAACCAAAAAAATTCATTAATTTTTCATTTTTAATTTCATAAAAAACAAAAAAATTTGACATGGTTTACCTACGGTTTCGACCTAAGTTTACCATTTCAAACAAAAAAATTCATTCATTTTTCATTTTTAATTCCATAAAAATAACACAAAAATATGGGCATGGTGTACTTATGGTTTCGACTTAAGTTTTACCATTCACATAAAAAAACAAAACATTTTTAACCATGGTTACCCTAAGGTGTTACTCTAAGTTTCATTTTGGGTTTATCCTATGGTTTTCCATCTAAGTTTCCATTGGTTTGCATCCATGTTTCATTTGGTTTCATTCATTCACCTTTTAATTTAATTAATTAAGGTTTCATGTTTTAAACAAACAACAAACAATAAAAACACATTTGCATTTTTCAAATTCACAATCGAGGAGATAGTGCACTTACTGGTCTCGCCTCGGCTCCGCCGCTCGACGACCCGGTCTGTGCACTCATGGTGGCTAGAAAATCCGACAGCGCTTCGCGTCAGAAAATCTACCTCCTCCTCCCCAGAGCTCCAAATCGCAATCGATGAATAGTGCAAATGAGCCAAATCCGTCATTTTCGCATATTTATACTTTTTGCCAGCTGGTAATCGTCCTCGACCGGGACGAGCGCTTTTCGGCGCGCTCGTCCCACCCCAGGACGATTACCACCGTGGCGCACTCGTCCCACCCGGGACGAGTACCATCATGGCACTCGTCCCCCCGGGACGAATAAAAAAAAAAAAAAAAATCAAAAATAACCAAAACATAAAAATGACAAATGCCAACAAAACCACTAAAAATTGCCGGACAAAAGTGCTCTTGCACTTAACCTCTTGGCATAAGAAAACTGATGTCGGGGTCTACCTTGTCGTTATCCTACTCCCTAAGAAGGCTACCATAGCCGGACCGCTCCACGGGAAGACGGATTTTCGCCAATGTTAACCCCAAATGGCATCTCAAAATGGGTTCACACTCACCAAAAATAGGTCAAAACAATCGGGAAACTGCTCGAGCATGCTTAGCGGTAAACCATCTAAAGGCACCCTTGCACAAGTCATCTTGGGTCAAGCGACTCGTCGCTTTTCTCATGTCGGTCATTCCCTCATCGATTCGTCGCTTGAGGGGGTAGTCACACTTAGTTGCCAATCAACACCAATATACCCAGTCTTGGAAATGACACGCATTCAAAGGATCATTGCAAAAGACAATCGCGCCCTGCTTGGGGCAGCAAACAAGCAATCATCACAAACTGATCATATACTTGGCATTCGTGAATCATGAACTCAAGGTTCCCACAACAAAAGGTTGCGCCCTTTGCCTATTCATGACTGATCAATGTCTAAGTTCAAGTAATACCTCACCGAACCAGGTTAATACTTGATTTAAGTTCCTTAGCTCGTCAGAAGCAAGGATTCAAGAATGCGTGCCCTTTCCATACTTGGGGCATCAAGAGTTGGTTAGGTTACTGAGAAACCCTAATCATTAGTGCTTTGGTTATATATTTTTGCTCAAGCACTGCACCATGTGCAGCGCTTCCCAAAAAGGGGCATCTGTAGACACCAAAATAGCACCAATCCGATTATGTGACAACAAGCACTGATCGCACTAACACACACAGCCCCCAGGGCAGCCCTAGAGGTTAAACAAGTGGTTCTAACCACTCACACAACGAGTTTTGCAAGTCAAAAATCAATTTGGCACCTTTTAGACACTCTATTTCTTATTCGTCCCACCCAGGGACGAGTGCGGTTTTGTACTCGTCCTACCCAGGGACGAGTGCGGATTGATACTCGTCTCACCCAGAGACGATTACCAGTGCTCGCTTCGGGGTGGGACGAATGTCAAGTTTGATCGGCAAAAAGTCAAATCTCGGCATATAACAACTCAGAACTGCCACTTAGCTTTTCTTGCATGACATAGGAGTGCGAGTGAGTTCTTTTGACAACTCATATCTGCCAATTGACTTTCCCTTCACTGCATGGGAATAAGAGTGAGCTTTTTAAGACAACTCAGATTTGCCACTTAGCTATCCCTTCATTGCATGGGAGTGCAAGTGAGCTTTTCTAAAACATACAAAGACATGCACAGAGACAGTTAAGAATCCCTTGATCAAGAAGAAGTCTTCTTTTCACACAAAAAGCATTCATGCAAAGAAACACTTTTGCATGTTAATTCAAAGAGACCCCTTGGGTCTATAAAATGGTGAGTTTCCTCACCCAAAAGATATACCAGAGAAGGAGCATTTTGAGCGACGAAGTGCTGCTAATTCATTTACTTGCGATTTGTGTTTTCAACATCCATAATCTCTTAATCGAAAGAGAGGTTATTGGGTGACTTTTGAAGGCACGAATCAAGAACCAACACCGATTTTTCTGACCACAATATTCTACCAATTTGCCGACAACACATCACATCAGGTTTCGGACCCATCCTAAGCGGATTGGTGTCGAAGCAAAGTTTCACCCGCGGGTGGTTTGCCTTCGGGCACCCCCCGCTTTATTTCTTTTATAGTATTTAGCTAGTTTCATGTTTATGCTTTTGTCAAGTTTTCATTTCATTTAGATTCATTTTAGCCATAGTTAGATTTATCTTTTATTTTTCATACACAGGTGCTACTGATTCTTTGTTTGTTTCTTTGAACGCAGATTTGCAGCATTGGAGGAGCAGCGAGGAATCGACCTTTACCAACGCAAGCGGCGACGACGTTTTGGTTCGCCCATCTTATATGTGGGCACGCGGAAGAAGGAATTCTGAAACAAGTTGTAAAAGAGCAATATTTAACGCTCCTATCCCCTAAAAAGGAAGGAGACGCATTGTAACACGAATTTGCAAAGCATATCAATAAAAGGGCCGATTTTTATATTGCTTTAATATCTTGTGTTCATGTTCTTCCTTTTTATGCAATTTTCAATAACATAGGGTTTAAGCGTTATTTTAGTTTCATTTACATTGCAATTTTAGTTTATCCTTTTTGTTTCCGAAATCTCGTGCTTTCACATAGCCATTGCATTTAAAATAGAAACCAGAAAATGGATAATTGAACCTGCGTGATGGTCTTTGCCATGTTGTCGTAGGAGCCCTAGGTCTTCTTCTTCTTTGATGAGTGACATTGGTGAATCCATCATTGTCAATTTTCCTTTCGTGCTTGGCATTATTGCTTTCTGTTGCATGAGATGTTTTCCTTGATCAACCTATTTCTTATCTTCATTCTTTATGGATTTTACATTTCTGGCCTTTGATCCATTAGATGATTCTCCTTTGATGAAACCCAGACCAAATTTGATGCTTGCAGGCCTTTGGTCATTTATGATCTTATCCAGCTTCATAGAACTTTCTTCACGTTTGTGATAGCAACTGATTTTCTTATTCCTCTCTTCTAGCTGCATTCTTAACCCAACAATCTCTTCTTCTAGATTGCTGCAATGATCTATTTTCATGGTTATTTGCACTTCCAGATCTTTGGAGATTTTATTGGATTCTTCTATCTATACTTTCAAACTGGATATGATTTCATTTGCATCCTCAAGCCTTTTTGAAAGTTTTTTATTCTTTTTCCTCTCTATTTTCCACTCTTCAAGTGCAGAGATCAACTCACCTTCTAGATCTACTTCAGCCTCAAGGTTTTCACCACATACTTCAGAGTTCACTCCTTCCTTTTCTTCTTCAAATGCCATGAAGAGAGCTTCACCTGTTTCTTCTTCAAAATTCTCATCGGAGCTATCTTTTGATGAACTGGTATTCCTTGCTTTTGAATTATTTTCAAACAGTTTCATTTCGTCAGCCTCTTTTGGAGGAGTGATGGGTATTGTGTATCTCCTGACTACTGAATCCCAGATGTCGTATCCCAAAGCATGGAGAAATGTCTGCATCCTGATTCTCTAGAACACGTAATTAGATCCGTCAATTAATGGTGCTTTGTTTGATGAGAATCCTTCACCACCTGTCATTGTGTTACTTCCAATATCACCCTAATCAGTTAAGCTTGTACAGGAACTTAGCTCTGATACCAATTATTATTCTTACAATGGCACTAAGAGGGGGGGGTGAATCAGTGTAGCTCTTTTAATCTTGAATATACAGCTCTTAAAATAGCAGCAATTAAAACTTATAAATAGATACAACAAGTATAGCAAAAGAACATCACACAACACAAGATTTACCGAGGTTCACCAATGTGGCTACTCCTCAAAAATGACTGCTTGGACTACCATCCAAATCTAGCCTTTGCAAATCTACAACTTTATAAACAATTTACCAGCACCCACTGGAAGGAGCACCAACCCTTGATTTATTTGCACCAACAGAAAGGAGCACCAACCCCTGATTTACCAGCACCTATTGGAAGGAGCACCAACCCCTGATGCCAAGCTACAACCTTTGTGTTCTCTGCACACTCTGCTCTCTCTACGCAATAACTTCGCACACTTTGCTTCATCACAGTCAAACTTCACGATCGTCTTCTCCCTCTCTACGCATTACGACTGAACTTTGCACACTCTGCTTCGTCATAGTCAAACTTCATGATCATCTTCTCCCTCTCTGTGCACTATGATTAAACTTCGCACACTCTACTTCCTTTGCGAATTTCAGACTTAGCTCGATTCAACAATACTTGCTCTCTACGCTCTTACGATCGAACTTCGCACACATCAACACACATTCAACGATTTGTTCAACACTTAACAACTTCTCCAAACAGTCCTCCTTTTATAACAATATTTTCAAGATGAAAACTCTAATCTCAGTCGGCTGTAAACCCTACTCTTAGTCGACTGCAAATCCTAGTCTTTGTCGACTACAAACCCTAATCTTCATCGGCTTACATTAGTCTTCATCGACTTCAACTGCCCCTGTAACTCTTCTGTTGTTGTTGCTGCAAAAACACAACATGTCATGATATCATGACACTTTCATCTCCGTACGCTTACTCTTAGCTTTGGCTCGCGAGAATACATGTAGCGATATCGCGACACTTTTTTGTCCGTACGCTTTCTCTTAGCTTTGGCCCGCGAGAATACAACATGTAGCGATATCGCGACACTTTTTCTTCTGTACGCTTTCTCTTAGCTTTGGCCCGCGAGAATACAACATGTAGCGATATCGCGACACTTTTTTGTCTGTATGCTTTCTCTTAGCTTTGGCTCGTGAGAATACAACATGTAGCGATATTGCGACACTTTCACCTCCTTGCTACTTTTCTTGGCTTGCACCCACGAAAACATAACATGTCACGATATCGTGACACTTTTGCCTTCATACTCTCCTTCTTTACTTTTGTCACAAAATCATGACACTTCTACCTTCTTACTTTCTCTCTCCTCCTTTAGTCGCGAAAATACGACATGTCACGATATCGTGACACTTTTTCTCCTTAGCGCTTTATCTTGCCTTTGGGTCACGAAAATGCGACATGTCACGATATCGCGACACTTTTTCTCCTTAGCGCTTTATCTTGCCTTCGGGTCGTGAAAACGTGACATGTCGCGATATCGCGACACTTTTTCTCCTTAGTTCTTTCTCTTGCCTTTATGTCGCAAAAACGTGACATGTCGCGATATCGTGACACTTTTTCTCCTTAGCGCTTTTTCTTGCCTTTGGGTCACGAAAATGCGACATGTCGCAATATCACGACACTTTTTCTCCTTAGCACTTTTTCTTGCCTTCGGGTCGCAAAAATGCGACATGTCGCGATATCGCGACACTTTTTCTTTCGGACTCTCTCTCTTGCAATATGTCGCGAAATCGTGACACTTTTTCTTCCGTACAATCTCTCTTGCAATATGTCGCAAAATCGTGACACTTTTTCTTTCGGACTCTCTCTCCTGCAATATGTCATGAAATCGTGACACTTTTTCTTTCGTACAATCTCTCTTTCAATATGTCGTGAAATTGTGACACTTTTTCTTTCGGACTCTCTCTCCTACAATATGTCGCGAAATTGCGACACTTTTTCTACTTGCCTTTTTCTCTTCCAACATGTCACGAAATCATGACACTTTTTCTACTTGCCTTTTTCTCTTTCAACATGTCACGAAATCGCGACAGTTTTTCCACTTGCTCTTTTTCTTTCCAACATGTCACGAAATCGTGACAGTTTTTCTTTCTTCTTCTTTCTCTTCCAACATGTCGCGAAATCGCGACAGTTTTTCTCTCTTCTTCTCTCTCTTCCAACATGTCGTGAAATTGTGACAGTTTTTCTTTCTTCTTCTTTCTCTTCCAACATGTCACGAAATCGTGACAATTTTTCTTTCTTCTTCTCTCTCTTCCAACATGTCGCGAAATCGCGACAGTTTTTCTTTCTTCTCAACATGTCGCGATATCGCGACAGTTTTTCCACTTGTCTTTTTTTTCTTTCCAACATGTTGCAAAATCGCGATAGTTTTTCTTTCTTCTTCTCTCTCTTCCAACATGTCACGAAATCGCTACAGTTTTTCTTTCTTCTTCTCTCTCTTCCAACATGTCGTGAAATCATGACAGTTTTTCTTGTCTGTTGTATATGTCGCGATATCGCGACACTTTTCTTATTTGTTTTTTTCTTTGATCTTTTGCAAGTGGTCCACTTTGGTCTTCTTGAAAAATCACTGTACATACTCTGAGTAGCCTTTGAACTCCTGTTTTCTGCATCTGACTAGCTTTTGAACTTCCTATCCACTGCATCAACAGATCTATCTGACTGTGTTGACAACAATGACAATACTGTTGTTGTACCTTGCTCAACAATCCATGAGATCAATTTGGTGGGAAAACCTTTAAATGAGAGTAGAAATTATGGATCTAGGTTGGTAAGGAAGTTGTATCAAATATTGGAGACTTTTGTAAACCAATTATTGCTTAGATTCAGTGATATTTAATGTTATCTTGGAATAAATATTTCCATCCAAAAAACAACTTTATGGTAATTCAATCACTATAAGAAAGTAATTATTGATAGATAAATTGATGATAATTCTAGGCCAAATTTGTATTAAAAGTATAACAAGCTTATAGGCTATTTTATAAATATTTTAC
Source organism: Wollemia nobilis (assembly GCA_028583015.1). Lineage (NCBI taxonomy): Eukaryota > Viridiplantae > Streptophyta > Pinopsida > Araucariales > Araucariaceae > Wollemia > Wollemia nobilis. The sequence continues at coordinate 767,999 of JAQPPZ010017009.1, read as the reverse complement.
CAATATGTGAAAGATATGTAGGAAGATAGGTTTATGTATAATCAAAATCTAGAAAACACTCTTGGTAGAAAGGGATGTAACCAAGGGGGAATGAATGGAAAATTCATTCTCGAGAGAATTAATGGGGTTCCCTCTGGTAGTCGATGATATTTCTCCTTAATATGTGTCCAATGATCATTCATAAACATATATAAGAATGTGTAAGATTCTTAAGTTTTAGATTGATGACTTAGAGAAAGGAATTGGGAAATTCCTTAATTGCATCATGATCTAAAAAGGAATAGTGGGTTCCTTAATTGTATAATTGATTGAAAGGGATTCGTGGGATGCCTTCTAAATTGTAACTATGATATCTTAAGTTTATGAAATGAGAGGAGAAACATATTTTGGAGGTTGGGTTTATTCCCCATGAGGGTTCCCAGGATATATGTTGTGTCTACATTTTGTGGTTTGCAAATGATCTTGATTAAATGTTATGGATTACTTTCAATGCTATGTATGAATGTTGTATTTGGTTTATCATGAGATGATGTTTAAATGTTAATTGCTTATGATGGAATATGCTATGCAATCATGCAATGTTAATGGAATAATGTTACAAGTAAATGCAATTGTGTTACTTATTGCTTTATGGATAAATGAGTTATGAATTAAGATTGTTACTCTTATCTCATGATATTGTAATTAGATGATGATACTATTATGGATAATGGGTTGATTAAATATGTATGATGATTAACTCTGATTGGTTTATAAGTAAATCTAACTAATGCCTTAATGAATAAACTAAATGGCAAATTGAATATTCAATTAACTAAAGGTATGGGACTTTATTTAATTGATGAAGGAAACTTACTTATCCATTTGAAATATCTTCATCTAATATGTCCTTCACTCATGATTGACTAGTGAGATATGATTGATTAAAAAAATTGAACGGTTGAGTAGTGACAATTGGGGTTGTTACAGTTGGTATCAGAGCCCAGGCTAACTAGTGGATTCTTTTTAGATCTAGGTTAGCAAAAGATATGGGCAAGGAAGAACCATAGGATTGGTTCAAACTTATTGATTGCTCACTTGAGCTATGGTGGATTAAAACCATTAATTAACATGTTAATTACTAAAATTTTCTAGGCTAAATGGTTATAAGCATACCTAGAAATTGAACAATGCATGAATTGGTGCAACATTGATATTATCTAGGGAAGATAATATATTTGATAAATCATGGGGAGTAAGTAAATTAACCCCATTTGGAAATATTATTTCCTGCTATATGGCAAGAGTATGATTGACAAAAGTTGATTGTAATAATGTTTGTTTCAAAGGCATATCATTGTGGAAAATGATATGAGATGAAAATGAGATTTTCAGTCTTAGGAAAGTATGGGATTTCCTTCCTTTGAATGGTGGATGCTTTAGAAAATTACATTATGCGGAATGTATTGTGTCTAGTTGCATTCAGTTGGAAAAATTATTACATATCATTACTTGCCTAGAATAATCATGAGGGAAAATATGAATGTTATCTCATTTCGTGGAGATTATAGTTGAATAAATCAAGTAAGGTATAATGGTAGACATTCACAAGTCTATGTGGGTTTGTGTGATAACCCCCTTAGCTTACTATTGTTGATATGGTATAGCTAAGCATTGCAATGATTGTTGTTCTATCCTTAAGGAAGAGCAAGCTAATATTCAAGGCATACGCCTAATGTACGGGTTGAAAGAGACCTAACATATGGACTAGTTTAATGTTTGATTTAAACTAGTAGGGAAAAGGGCATTTCCATTGAAATAGATGGGAGAATTCCCAATTGCAAGGTAAAGAAACCTTACCTACAGATCATTATAGGGGTTGGCCACTCCTATCCACGGGATAGACACTGATCATGTTGGATTCCTGTGAAGTGCAGCCTTGGACTTACTTGGATACTCATCTATAAGAGAACCACATGAAGATACTTTCAATTTACTCATGCATTAGCCACATTGATAAGAGTGTTAAAAAATCCTAAGATTGGTTGATATTGACATATGGACTAAAGTGAATAAGAATTGAATGATAAACACCTCACTTGAAATATAGCCACTAAGCTTAGGATGAAATCTTATAGATGTCTTGGCTATTTTGGTTATATCCAAATTTGGCATATTATGGACACAAGACAAACTAAAAGAATATTTTCTTTAATTAATTCTTGTTACAATTTGGCCTTTGGCCAAGAAGCTGAACATCTCAACCATGACAAATTCTGGCGGATTGCTATTTTATTTAGCAATAGTTCACCTAGAGATAGCCACAACCTGAACCTTTACCACGGTTAAAGATATCATCTTGCTTTGTCGTAATCTAGTAGATGCACTTTGCGTTATTTAAGCATAAAAAATTGGTGTGAAGCGACGCATGTGGTATTAATAAAAACTGATGATAAAAGCAAAAAGATAAAACTCTAGCTGAGAACGACTAAATTCAGTTTGGAGTCATTAAAGATCAAGCATAACCTTGAGAGGAAAAATGCTAAGGAAAATCAATGGAAAATTATGGATCTAGTTCCTTCATGGAACCAAGGAATGAATTGCTCAAATAGAATTTCATAATAAAGGCTTGCATTTGTGGAATCATGGGAACGTGATGTCATGTTTTAACTACCATCGAGAGGATGGGGATAATTAAACATTATGCCTGAACTTCGGTCGGTATGACCTAAGTTGGAATATAACTTAAGTTAGGGTTATATTATTATTATAGCATTGTGGTCAAGAATTTCTAACATTCAGGTGAATGGAAGAAATAGAGGGTGACCACTGATGACATCCTTATACCAGGATGGTAATAAGGTAAACCCACAATTTGAAATAGGAGGGTTACTCCTATTCACTGTTTATAGTGAAAGCAACCTTGAAATACACTTGGGTAAACTCTTCCTTAGTTATGAGTGGAAATTCATTTTATAAGATCCTTAATTACTCTCTAAATGATTCTTGATTGTTGAGGCTAAGTTTTGGCTAAAGTTAGAGTTAGCCTAGAACTTGGAACATATCAAGTAAATCCAATTAATTTGGACTTAACACCCAAAAGAATATTTTATATTATTAATTATTGGATTGAAGAGACCAAGTAGTCTCTTGAATACAAATGTGGCCATTGGCCAGAGGAAGAATTGAACACCTCAGCTATGGTGAAGGAATGTAAGATGGAGAACCACCATATCTGACTCATGGTCACCATCCAACTGTCATCATCTGAAACATCACCATCGCTAACTTCCTCAAGTATCCCAACTCCACAAAAATGTATACCCCGGATGATTGCCAAGTCTGTTAGTACGGTATACACTATATAAATACAAGATAATCCCATTGCATGGTGCATGTGGTATCAATATCTAATAAGAGGAAAGTGGTATCAGAATGGATACAGATGATAGTTAAGTTAATCCAGAATGATAAAGGACTAACTGCATATAACTGACTTCACTTTATGCTAAGACATTATTGCATTATTAATAACACGTAAAACTATGAAAAGACATTCTTTGGATAGACACGTGCAATAGTGATCCTTACCATTAAAGGCAATATATAATGATGAGACGTGTGAGGATATTAAAATTGTGTACGAAATGACTGGTGGAGTCATCCAAAGGGTAAGAATGAGGTAACTTGTATGAGCCCATACTAATTAAGGCACAGAATAATATCTCAAGCATGGAGATGTTAGTGCCTCAAAAATTGAAAAAGTGCAATAGTAAATGACTTAGAGTCGATCGAAAAATGATCTACGAAGGGTGATTGATTGGACAATTGGATCAGGACCGGTTTGATGGTCGAATAAAATAACTATTGGGCACTGTAAGATCTAGAACCAGGTCAAGCTTGAATGAACTTTACAGCAAAAAAAAGAGAATCAAATTATGAAGATCAATGAGATTATACTCGCGTTTGGACTATTATTACTTATAGCAATCCTGTTCGGAACAAGTCCCATAGTGAAATTCTTGATTCTGTTATTCTTGATCATTGATCTGCTAGTGCACACCCTGTAATTAGAGAAAGAATATGGCCTCAAATAATGTTGGAACAAGTCATGGGGGTAGGACAGAAGAAATAGAGCCATTAAAGGTTATTAGACCCTGTTCTACCTCTAGGCCAATATTTCAAGGAGCGAGGAGTGCATTGGATGCCAGTGACTGGCAATGGTTGGGTAAAATAGGTTTAGCAGGAGTTGCTTGTTTAGAGCCAATACATGTGGATAAATGTTATCTGGCAGCCCTAGTTGAAAGGTGGGATCCCAGTAGAGGGACATTCCAGTTACCCACTAGAGAAATGACTATTACGTTAGAATATGTGTATAGGATATACCGGATATCGGTAGAAGGTCACATAGTAACCATTGCTAATGAAGCTAAAATGGGGCATATTTTGAAAAGAGTGTTTGAAGAAGAATGGAGAAGTGTGAACATCGATAAGGGTCGTATAGAATATGAACTACATTATGTGAAGGGTAGTTTGACACATAGGCATGCTATAGTAATGGAGCTCTTATCGGGTGTCATTCTACCTAAATCAAGAGGTGCACGGTTTCCCTAGAATTTATTGGGAATAGTGCAGGATTTAGTTGAGGATTCAGTTGTATATGCATGGGCACCAGCATTGTTGGCTCAAACCTATAGAGAGTTGTTTGAATTATGAACAACGATGAAAACCAGATTGAGTTGTAGTACTCTACTACAAATCTGGGCATGGGAACACATAGCGGTAGCAAGACCCCAAGGGCTACCTTACGATGCACATAAATTTATGGGGCCAGAGATACCCTATGCATTAAGGTGGCAACAAGAAAAGGAGTGGTCTAGCCATAGACCACTTGAAGGTAATAGAGAGCGATTTCGCTCTATTTGGGAGAATCTGCACTCCCGAGACGTTATTTGGAGACCTTGGAGAGAGGGCCCAGTATGGGCAGAATATGGATTACAACTCGCTTGTGTAAGATGAGCAAGGTGGTTGATTGGATGTACAAGTATGCAATATGAGTATTTTTAGTATACTCGGGTATTGCGATAGTTTGGTATTATGCAATGGATACCGGACCCATCCAAGGTTTATACTAGGAAGGGGTGAACAATAGTGATACCTCCACCAATGGAACCATTAGCCTTAGAACCCGATGAGGCTATATGGACACCAGAGGAGGATGATGCTAGCACAACCCCTGATTTTGATATTTGGTGGGCTGCACAACGACAACGCCAAGAGGAAGATTTTTTGAGGAAGAAAATAGTAGAGAAACAACCAAGGTTGTTGAGGAAGAGTGTTCATATAGAAAGGGATATGAGGAAGAATCTCCCCAAAGATGTGTACACCAACAGATGGATACAAAAGTAGGACCATCCAACCTAGGAGGAGATGAATCCATGATAAAAGTGCAACACAAAGTGAAAGCGCTAATGGATTGAATTTGACTATTAGAGGCCCAATAATTGAAACTAGTAGACAAATGGGCACAACAAAGGTTTAAGTTGGAAATTGAGAGAGAAGCTACCATTTTAGAGAAGGAGAGGCTTCGGCTAGAGTTAGCACAAATGCATTACTAGAGGGATACAGCAGTAGCAACCTTGCAAGCACAGAATGCACAGTTTCAACAAGCAAGGGATGACTACAAAGTTGCATTCTTGACTTCTTGTTTTAATGCACTCATAAGCCATGGTTTACTTCTCCCATCTCAACCAGCTATGGATGTACAACATGAACATGGAAGTACAACTCGAGCAACTTAGGAAATAGCCCAAAATAGAACTCGAACCACTTCTCGAGCAATTCCTCCAGTAGTTTCTCAAACTAGTAATGTAGGTGTAGCTCAGACTAGTGAAATATCCGAGGGACAACAACCTTGAGATCTGAAGCCACTACTTTGTGGACTATATGGATGTGTAGTATGTATGCCAAGGGATTTGGCAAAATGTAATTAGAGAACATTTGGATTACACACTTATATTTTGTGGAAAATGAAATACTTTGTGTTCATGATAGAAATAGAAAATGAATATTGTGTGTTCATAGTGAATGAATTTAATTAGTTTAAAGTTTTTATTGTGAAACTCAGAGTAGCTTATTAATATAACCAATAAATGTATGTGACTTATAGATTTTTGTTTGTTTTCGTAATCATGAAAGTGAACTTATTTAATGAATTTGAAGAATGGATTGGTGTCCATTCTAGAGAAGGTATGGGACTTCTCCATGATTTTATGTTCACTAAGGATGTATACCAGAGGGCATCAAGGATGATGCACTAGTAATGGCAAATAGGTTTGCCATAGTGAATTTTAGGATATATAAGTATCCTAAAGTGAAGATTTATAACATTATATTTTATCTTTAATGACACCTGAGTCTAATGATATATCTCAATGGATGATGTATAAATAATACTTTGATGTAATGGTTTATATGCTTTACTTTTATGATTATGTATAGTCTTTCATTAAGATTGAAAGAAGTTGATATATAAGCACTGGTGAATGCTTTAATCCATGTTTGAGTTGGAGCTCAAACAAAGTTTTTACATTCTGAGTTGTAGCTCGAATGTACATGCGGGTTGTAGCCTGCATATGTTTGGGTTGTTGCCCAAAGGACAAGAATTTTAAATTTTCCTCTGTGAGAATAATTTGTAATTCTTTAACTACAATATACTATTGTAGTTAGTTTGCATTGAAATATGTTTCAATAATCTGATTTTTGGATAAAAATTTCATGTATTGATGGTATTTCAGTACTTATTGTTTATGCAATATAGATGTTTTATTGCTATGAGGACATGGTACTGCTGATATTTTATATTTTGTAGGACCAGGTACACTCATGGATGGAAGGTGTTGCTTACCATCAGGAACGAGATACTGGGAACAAGGAAAATGTTGATGATTCTGATCATTTTGTAAATAATTATTATTAGTTATATTTCCTTTATGCATTAACCCAACTAAAAATAGCAAGAAACATAGAGGACTGTGTTATTCTAAGGGGGGTGTATGTCACAACTCGTTTCCCTTAAACCCTTTCAAAGTATATTAATTGATCAAAGGGATCAATTAATACCTATCTAAGGGGTTGTTAACCCTAAAGATTACTACAAAACTCTAATTAGGGGATTTTGTAGGGTTTTGGAAGAAAGTAATTGGGTTTGATATTAATTAATCATGTGGGATTAGATTAATTACATTTAATTATGAATGCAATTAGATGTCCAATTTTGATTGGACCAAATTAGGCACTAGTATTTTGAATGATTATTTTAATCATCTCATGGCCTAATATGTTTAGTGGAAAGAAAAGAGAGATTCTTTCCTCTATTTTTAAATATGGTCAAGAATGTAGGATGTTGGCCATAAGGGGGACACAAAAACAAGAAGGGGCATGCACCCACCTATCTTGGACTTTTCCCCAAATTATAAATGAATAAATTGATTCCCAATCACATGGGAAGGTGGGGGATTAATATAATAACACCTCTTGCATAATATTTTAATAGGCCACTAGTTGGCTCATGAGAGGTGGAGTTCTCCTATAAATAGAGAGCCTCTTGGCAAGATAAGGGGGGCTAGGAAGTCCTGAAAGAATCTACCTCTTACATCTTGACTATGGATTAATGGGTCCTACAAATTCTATCTCCTATTTATAAAATGGATCAATATGGACATGTGGTTGGAGTGGCATCTCATCTCTGAGAGTAGGTCTGTCCATCCTATGACATTGATCACACTGGATCACATGTTTTACTGCATCTTTGAATAGTGAAAGCTAGTAATAAACAACCTGAAACACTTTATATGCAGTCCTTTTTCCTGCAAAATGGCCACCACAAGGTTCATCATGGCAAGCCTTTAGTATTTTAGTTATTTTTGTAGACACCAAATACTAGCCACTTGTCCACCACCCCCCTTTCCCATAATTCAATTGGCCATTCCATGCCTTTCCCGCCATGTAATGGCTCACTTTAGCCCTTTCCCACCATTTTTCGACCTCTATTTGACTCATTTATATTTATTTTATATTATTTATATTTAAATATAATATTTTATATTATATTTTAATATATTTATTATAAAATATATCTTTATAAGCCAAATTAACTTTAGTCGTCCGATCCGGTCTAATCTCAGTCGTCCATCTTCCTTAATCTATGTCACACTTAAAGTTTAATATCAACCTTTGGATTTGCTTTAATAGTAGCCACATGATCAATAATATTAAGCTAAAACCCTAATAAAACCCTAGGCTTGATAATAAATAGGAGCATTCTCAATGCTCAACCCCTGAATCCCTTGAATCCTCAAAGGTTCTCTTCCTAAGTCTTACCCGGATCCTAAGTTTTCTAAGGGTTGAATTTCCCCAAGTCCTTGGAATCCTTGATTCCAAAACCCTGGCCATATTAAGTGTCCTGAGGCTACCACACAACCTTATGTGCCCTAATAACAATCCTTCTACTACATTTTGCACACCTTTTGTTGCCGCCATTGTTGTTCATCCATCGAATCCTTCGTAACCCTCGTGAGCCCTCATTATTATTACTAAATATTTGGTGTTTCTTTATATGCAGATTAGACAATACATCAGAAGCATTGGATAATTGTTGAAGTTGGAGTGGACTAGTTACGAATAGAAAGAATCCCACTCAACTCTGTTGGGATCAAAGACACGATTGAAGATATTGTAGCATTTGTCATTAGGATTTCGAAGAACCCTCCATATTTGTAACATTGTATCAACAAAGGATTGTGTATCATCTTGATCTATAAAAATGGAGTTTATAAGCTCCCCCCCATTAATATAATACATATATTTCATGGTTGTGCATTTCTGGTTTGATATATTCATTTGTTGTTTTCTTTTAAGTAATAGCTATAGTGTTGTGTTTTTGTATTCACAAATGGTGATCACGGTGGGAGATCTTCAACCACTTCTCTTGAACAAGATCTTCAAGAGCTTAGATTCAATGAAGAAGAAGATCCCCTAAATTTTTCCTACCCGCTTCCAGATTTCGATGATGAAAGTTATGAAGAGTATGAACTTATGTCCAACGCTTCTGACGATTCTGAAGAGGAATTTTAGCCCATTGTTCCCCTTACCCAACAAGATGAGTTTTACCTCAGACTATTTTCCATCCATCAGCCCATATTTCGCTTGCTTCTTCCACAAGAACAAGTTGACCCACCTGGTGAACCACCTCCCACATGAGTTCCATTGAGCCATTCAGCCAAGCCAAAATTTGTAACATATGTATATAAACAAAAATTTAAAAAAAATCAAAACATTCAAAAAAAAAAAACAAAATTTTTCTTTGCATGTACATAGCATTTAATTTCATGTTTTTTTGTTGCTATCCAGGGTTAACAAGATTCAACATCGATTCCAATCCAATTATTCCACCCATCCATTCTTCCAATCCATCCTCTCCTACTAAGTTAGTATGAATCCTATTGACTTATTCACCCCACTCCGCAATCCATACAACCTGGCTAAGCCAATTCCAATTGACATAAGCCTTGTTGACATGGACTGAATTTCTTCCCCACCCTCCTTTTCGAATTTCATCCTATCCGAGGAATTGTTAAGGGCTTCTGCCAACTACATTCCTCCTTCCCCTCCACCTTCACCTCCATCTTCCACCAAGAATCTCGAGGTCTTTCAGGTAGAGTTAGATGACGATAAGTAGGAAGAGTTGGATGACATATTAGATGACATTCATCTGATCCCAACACCACATCAACTTGAGGAAGGTTCACATATGTCTATTGAAGATACCATCGAAGTAAACCTTAGTTCAGATCCTGACAATCCCCAAATTTTCAAGCTTGGAAAAAGCCTATCATCCGATGAATAAGAGCAATTCATTGCTCTCCTCAAGAAGAAAAAATATGTGTTTGCATGGTCCTATAAGGATATGCCTAGTCTTGACCCTAGTCTTGTGGTCCACAACCTCACCTTACATCCCGATGCCAAACCGATCAAACAAAAGCTTAGAAGGATGCATCCTACCGTGGCCCTCTTAGTCAAGGAAGAGCTTCAAAAAATTCTAGATGTCAATTTCATTGTTCCTATTGACTATCCTGAGTGGCTTTCAAACATGGTACCCGTTCGCAAGCCTAATGGGTCGATACGCATTTGCACTGATTTTTGAGTATGATGTTTATATGTATATATACATGGCTAAAAAAAAAAACAAACAAAACAAAAATAATTCACATAGGCATGTTCCCATTGCATACATCTTGCATTTACATATAGGCATATTTACATGTATTTTCACATATTCCATTTGCATTCATTCCACATGCATTCCATTGCATTTTACATCTCACATGCATTCCACTACATTCCTTCATTTTGCAAATTGCATTCATCCCATCCCACGTTCAATGATATTTTATAGTAGTGATGATATGGCCAAATAAAAAAGTCAAGTTTCCACGATTGGGGGTACCTATTTTTGGCATTTATGCAATTTTACCCAATATCATAAGCCAACAATCCCATTTGTCAAAAATCATAAACCCCAAGTTTTCAGTCACTCAACCACTACTAGTGTGTCTAGCAACCTCCAAAAAGATGTCCAATTTTCTTTAGGACCAAAAACACTTTTTCACATTAAGAAAATCTTGAGTCTTGTCAATTGATTCCAAAAATAATCTTGCACCAACCACACTTCTTCACATCTTAAAAACATTTTGAGTCAAAGAGGGATAACACCATACTTGGGTGGCACCTTGAAGTGAAAAGGGTATTCCTCGCTTGTCCTATCATGCAACATAGTCCAAAATAAAAAATAGTGGTTTTCACCACTATCACAGTTGCTCTCCAAATATAAACACAAAAATATAGAGTAGTAAGGATAGGGTCACATTCTCATCACACTTCGGTTGAGAATCCGATTCCCCAAAGCTCTATCCAAAGTTAACAATTTCTATGCACACACCACAGATCCCTAAAGTTGTAAGGATCATACTACATTTCCCTCAGAAAGTTATGTAGTCATCCCCAAGGCCTAAATATCATATCATTGGACTATGGAGTGAGTCTCCACCGGGGCTATAGATGCTTGACTGGTAGTGGAGTAAGCTCATGCGAGGTGACATGTCTCTCTTCCAAAAAAGGAGACCTCTGACCGCACATACGGACAAGCTAGCTTCTTGGTCTTCTCCATAATAGGTCATGCCTAATTTACTCATAATGGGTTAATGAACTTCACGTGCACACACATTGGTTCTTGATTGCCTAGGGTCATTGTCATGCTCAAGATTTGGTACATGAACTTCACTTGCACACACATTGGTCCTAAATAAAGTTAGACAACATTTAGTGAGTTTGGTTGATAGCACTAGTCTGTTTGAGTCTCTGAAAATCCTTCAGTATTCCATATCAACATCCATATCTTCTTCCATATCAACATCCATATCTTCTTCCATGTCAACATCCATGTCTTCATCATGGATCAACCCGCATAATGCCACCAAGTTTGGTGCCCCCAATTGCAAAACAATGAACAAAAATGGCCAACAAAATTCTGAACTATAAATGATCATTCGAACATCATGCATTCCTCTCATATAGTTTGCATTCATTATTTCATATACATGCCATTTCACTTGCATTAATCATCCATATAAGCTATTGCATTAATCATCCATATAAGCACTATGCATATACATCATGATTAGCTTGCATTAATCATCCATATAAGCACTACGCATACACATCATAATTAGCTTGCATTAATCATCCATAAGACATGCATAAAACATTTTCATAAAACATGCATTGCATACACATAAAAGCATTCACACAAAAGATAACACAAACATAAAAGCCATGTATATATATATATATATCATAATATCATATGTACAATGAATGCCAAAAATGCTACAATGGAGCACCAAGGCTCATATACAAAAGTGCATCTAAGCACTAAGCTAATGTCTATGAGAGGACCCCTAAGACCTAGTAGGAGCCCTAGACCTAGAACTCTGCCTAGATGTTGTATGCCTCGATGACTCAATCCTAGAGGACGATGGAGGATCCAACAAAGGAATATGATTAGCCATGCACAAATCCTCCAAGGAGTGTACATATGTCTCACTAGCATGTAGTCATCGCAAGTCAATCTGATGACGATGCTCTCTCACCAATATCTCTGCTCGAAGCCTCATGACCATCTCTTGATCACCAAACCCATCTGCCTTCCACTCTACCTCCATCTAAGCTATGGTAGCCCACAACCCAGCTATGACCCCATCTCATCCTGCTAGAGACTCCCTATGAGCCTCCAGCGTAGTCTCTCACTCCTCGTGAAGTTGCTCCACCTCAGCCCATAGCCTAGCCACCTCAGAGATCTCCCCCATCTCCTCATCATCCTCCCTCTCATCCTCCACTACCTCCACCTTAGGAGTCTACTGGGCTTCTCCCCTCGATCACCTCTAACTCATCGATCATTGAGACCTCATCCTCTTTGGAGTCATCCTCGACTCCATAGCTACCGCATCCCCACCCATCACCACCTTTGGCACCCATACTGGTTGGGTACCAAACCATGCTACATACTCTAGAGTCACCCTAACATCATCTAAATCTAGGACCTCTAACTGCTCATCATCCTCTATCTGAACCCTCCATGGCTCTACACATGGAAGCCCCACCTCATCCCGTCGATGCCGGTACAACACTGGCTCATCCGACACATCCTGAGGTAAACCGAACTACCTCAACACCCACGAGTACTGAAAGTACTCCACCTCCTCATCTCTCCTCCCAACCAACCATCATGCCTACCTCACCCATCGTAGCTGCTCCTCATCACCCTCCCACATGGCTCCCCACCATGGCCTCCATATCACCTGAGCTAGAGTCAACCCTACCCACATATCCCTATACCACTAGCTGGTATGCTCCTCCCGACTCGGCTGCACCTCCTCAACCACTGCCCATCTCCTAGCATAGGGCTCACCCATCTACCATGCCTGGCAAGGTAACCCCTCTGGCCGAGCTACACTAAAGTGCTCCCATGCCCAACACTGAAGAAGGAAGCTGCATCCAATCCCCTTCCTCCCTCTCCATGTAACCTCATATAGCTCTCGGTATAACTGCACCAATAACGTAGGAGCCCATGCATACACCCTTGGATTGGTGAGTAGGTCACTCACCAATCCCAATAGGTTCCAAGGGAACCTACACCCCATGCTATTGGGGAGCACTATGTTCACTAACATGAACATGATCAAGGCCGGGAGTGCATCCAACTCCTTAGCCTTGTACATGCTCAAATAGCAAATCCCCCCATCTCCCATCCTCGCCTCCCACCATCGCTCACCAAACATCTTCATCATCTTTGCCTTCTTATCATGCCCAACCATCACCTTCACACCCTCCACTAGCACCTTGAGGATGCGGTATACATCCTCAAGGGTGATAGTAGCCTCCCTAGTCGATAGCTGAAAAGTCCCCCTATCCGAGTCCCATCTCTCTATCAAAGATGAGAGATACCCATCGTCCACCCTCACCACATCCAACCGAGCCACTCCCTCCAAACCCACCTTCTTCAAAAGCTCCCAATCACCCTCCGTAAGCTTCTTCCTCATCCCAAGAATGAGAGGAGAGAACCGATGTCGAGGCTCTATCTCCCGCAACTACAACAACAAAAATTTTACATTAGTATAAATTTCAAAAAAAAAACTTCAAATTTTTTGCACAAAAGAACAAAGTGTTTTTCAACATTACCAGGGCAAATCGTGCCTCAACTCCACCAGCAGCATTCACTCCCTCCGCCGCCATAGCTCCCATGCAGATTTCCACCAACCTCACTTCCCTCACCAATGCACTCCACTCCTCAGGCGCAACTTCACAAACTCTCAAGCGCACAAATGAGCCTCAAAATCCACCCTACAAGCTATTTATAGCTGTAGCTAGCGCACTCAGGCGTAGGGTGGCACCTATGGGCCACAGGCGCACATGGGCGCTTGCAGGCGCACCCGTGCATAGTCGGGCACCTGCAGGATACCGCAGGCGCAGTAGGGCGCCTGGCGCCAAAATGACATGAAGACAAAAGGGATCAAAATAGTAGCTTGCCCCCTCAAAATCTCACCAAATTTCATCCACACATCATGCACATCATAAAATCAGGTTTTGTGAAAACAAGAATCATTTTGCACACATATTTTTTGAATACGACACAAATTTGTAAAATACACAAATCGAGTTACAAAACACATCAAACGATTCCAAATTTTTACAAAACTAACACTCAACTCCTCCACTCCATATTCTTCATCATCCCACAAATTTTTACAAAAATTGGAGTTGATTTGACCATTGAATCAATTGTTTCCATCCAAAAAGTGCAAAATCAACCACTAAAAGCTCTAACATTTACAAATCGACTCCAACTTTGGCAACATCATCACATTCTTCCATCAACATTCTTCCATTATCATAATCCACCATCATTTCTTCCAACACGTGTCAAATTTACAAGTGAATCTCGTATATAGTGGTTTATTCTATATACTTGGCGATTGCAGCGATTTGCATCCATGCAATTCGGTAAGATGAATGAATTACCATAAGAACACTTGGTCATCATCATCATCACTTATCTCCTTGATCGAGATCACAATCACATTTGGTACTTCACATTTTGAGTGAAACCTTGCCAAGAACAATTTGCACAAAAGCAGTCATTGATGTCCTTTTTCGTGGGGCAAGAAAACATGGATAATTAATATCACAATCACTCATTCATTTGACCATAGTCACAAGATAGGAAAAACCGGTAGGTTGATTGGTTCCATGATGGAATTACATGGAGAATTTTCCACAGTCACTACCCCACCTCTACGTTGACTTTGTCATCCTGCATCTTCATAACCTGCATACTCAATGATGCCAATAAGGCATTTTCTTCAACAACATCGAATCACCCCAAATTTGGGGTAACCAAAATTTGATTTTGATCCTCCCACAATGGGATACATCTTACATGATCATGACATCTACATTTGACACAACCCCCTTCCACCATTGGGGCAAAAATGGTATCACATTTTACATCATTCATATCATCCACATCATATCACATTTTACACCAACCCCCTTCACACCGTTGGGGCAAAAATGGTATCACATCATTCATCATTTGCACAAATTTTTCAATTGGCTCGTGAGATTCATCCATAATCTCATTCACCAATTGAGGGGGTAAGCTACACAAATTCCAAAATTCTTTATTCTTTTGTCTTCAACATTATTGCTCAAAAATCCAACAAGAGAGAGAAGTTGCTTCTGCGCCCAAAGCCCAACCAGGTGTCTCATATTTTTGCACCATATTGTGTTTCACGCAACATGGTACAAAAAGGGGCATCTGTAGACACCAAATCCTAGCCACTTGTCCACCATCCCCCTTTCCCGCCATTCAATTGGCCATTCCATGCCTTTCCCGCCATCCAATGGCCCACTTTAGCCCTTTCCCACCATTTTTTGACCCCTATTTGACTCATTTATATTTATTTTATATTATTTATATTTAAATATAATATTTTATATTATATTTTAATATATTTATTATAAAATATATATTTATAAGCCAAATTAACCTCAACCGTCCGATCCGATCTAATCTCAGTCGTCCATCTTCCTTAATCCGTGTCACACCTAAAGTTTAATATCAGCCTTTGGATCCGCTTTAATATTAGCCACACGATCAAAAGTGTTAAGCTAAAACCCTAAGAAAACCCTAGGCTTGATAATAAATAGGAGCATTCTCAATGCTCAACCCCTAGAAAACTTGAACATTGGAGCTCTAATTTACTTGTGAGGCCTAACCTTGTTGAGAGATTATTTCTTGTGAGTAGGTTGTGCCCTAGCCTATCCTTCCCCAAAACCCTAGCTTGCCCTAGGATTTTTGGATTCCAGCCATCTTCGCAGCCCATTTCCACCACCACCATTGTCGTTCATCCATCGAGCCCTTCGCATCCCCTCGATCTACTTCTGTAGATTTAGCCCTAATCCGTAGGCACAGTCGAGCACCTACCTCATCCCACAGGTGTAGTAGCATGCCTCTGCATTCTATAGGTGCAGCACAGTGCCTGCTATCCCCACAACCACAGACTAGAGTTTACCACATAAGATCATCAAGTGCCATCGGGGCACCCTGCCATCAATCTGCAACGGAGCAACAAAACAACAAAGTAAGTATTTTATGCATTTTTATTTGATGTTATTTAGATTCTGCATGTTTTGTTTATTCAGATCTAGGGTTTTTAGTTTGCATTTCTGAGGGTTCACACTGTGGAACCCTCATTTTGTTTGCTAACGACTCTATGTTTGTTGTGTGTGCAGGATCAGGTAGCATTCATCAAGGATTGTTGAGTAGCTACTGAAGCTAGAGTGGCCTGATTACGGATAACCAAAAGCCCACTCACCCTGTTGGAAGCAAGATACATTGGAGACACTACTTGTTTTGTAGCTAGGGTTTCAGAGAACCCTAGCACCTATATTTATTGTATCAAAATAAGTTCTTTTGAACAAACATATTGTAACAAAGGAGTTTCTTAGCTCCCCCCCATTTATTGAATAAAATCATATTTTGTGCAATCTCTTGTTCATTGAAATTATTTTACTTTCATATTTGTTTTAGTGTCATATTTTTGCTTCACAATTTCATTCCCAACAACATATCTTCTCATGAGCTGATCAAACCCTATTTTAAATAGGCACCCATCAATCCATGAGAAATATATAGTTTTCTCAATTAAAGTTTATTTTTCATGAGGTAAAAGTGCATGGGATACTTTACCAGTGGCTAAATAATTAGCCATATCTGCATACCAAGGTATCTGATCATTTAGAGCAAATAAATACTCATCTGGAAATTGGTCCTCTATAGATGCATAGTATGGAGGTGTTAATCTGGACAAGAAATCAGCTACCACATTGTCCTTTCTCAGCTTGTCCACTATTGTCACATTAAATTCCTGCAAAAGCAACAACCATATGATAATTTTACCACTAATCCCAGGTTTGTTTGTCAAGTATCTGATTGCTGAGTGATCAATGTATACAAAAACCTGATATCTTATGATATAATGATGAAATTTGTTAAGAGCATGTATTACTGCAAGAAACTCCTTCTTTATGATAGTATAATTAAGTTCAACACCTATGAGGTTTTTACTAACATAATAGATGGCATAAAAATTATCACAATATTTCTATCCCAGTACTGAGCCTATTGCATTGTTAGATGCATCAGTATATATGTGAAAAGGTATGGTCTAATTTGGGCCTCTCAGCACTAGAGTAGTAATTAGTTTTTCCTTTAAGGTGTTGAATGCTTGTTCACATTATTCAGTCTAGACAAAATTTATATCCTTAGTTAACAATGTGGTAAGAGGTTTAGCAGTTTTGCTAAAGTATGATATAAACCTCCTATAGTAATCGACTAATCCTAGGAAACTACGGATATCCCTCTATGTTTTAGGAGTAGGCAGGGTTTGGATGACTTCTATTTTCTTTCTGTCTACTTTGATCCCATTTGCAAAAATGTGATGCCCTAAAACTATCCCTTCCTGCATCAGCATATAATATTTCTCATTTCTTAAGGACATGTTAGTTTCCTCACGCCTTTTAAGTGTCTTTTCTAGATTTTCTATGGTAGTTTCAAAAGTTTCTTCTTATACAGTGAAGTCATCCATGTATACCTCCACAATCTCTCCAATCATGTCAAAAAACATACTCAAAACTTCCCTCTGGAATCTGGCGGGTGCATTGCATAGACCAAATGGTAAAACTTGATAAGCAAATGTCCCTCATGGATAAGTGATGGTGGTTTTGTCTTGATCTTCCATTATTTGGATCTGATTGTATCCACCGAACCCATCCAGGAAAGAAAAATACTTCTTTCCTGCTAAGGTGTCAAGGACCTAATCTATAAAGGGTAAAGGGAAGTGGTATTTCTTAGTTGCTTTTTTCAAAAACCTATAATCAATACAAATTCTCCACTTTCCATTTTTCTTTGGCACCACCACTAATGGTGACACCCACTCACTATCTAAAATGGGGTAGATAAATCCAACTGTGAGGAGTTTTTGTAATTCTGTTTTGACAATATCTTTCATAGTCAGGTTCATTCTCCTCTATGGTTGTCTTACTGATTTAACCTGGTCTTCTAGATATATTCTATGAGTATAGGTCTTAGGAGCTATTCCTCTCATGTCAGGATACTCCCAAGCAAAGACATCTTGATATTTTTTCAATATTTTTTTTAGTTTGGTTTGTTGTTTAGTTGTCAACTTGTTATCTATATTCAGCATTCTACCAGGTGCAACTTCTATTTGTTGAATATGATGGTCTTTTCGTCCCACTAATGGAAAATTAGGATAAGGAAAAGAATGTTCCCCTTGGAAAAATTTTGATATTACCCTATCCTCATTATTTTCATCTTCCAACTCATCAAGTGTCATGATAGGTTGGACCATTGATAGACCACAAATGTTTTGACTCTCATTCTTAGGTTCTCCTAACAAATCTACAGACTATACAAGTGGATGTATGATTAGTTTCTTTATATGATCACCATATGAAATGGTCATTTGCCCATCTCTACAGCTTATGTAAGCATCAGTTATTTCTAGCCAAGGTCTACCTAAGATTAATGGGTATCCACCTAACCCAGACTTGGATTTTAGCACTAAAAAATCTGTTGGATACTCCCATGCATCCACTATAACAATAATATATTCCAGTATTCCCTTAGGGAGCACTATAGACCTATTTGACAACTGCAACACATTTTTAGTGGGCTTCATATTAGTCAATTTCAATTATTGCATGGTCTCCTGGGGCATGACATTGATGGTAGCCCCCAAATCTACTAGTGTATTGGGTATACTGCAACCTTCTATTTTTATAGTTAACATAGGGCTTCCTAAATCTAAATACTTCTGGTTGTAGGTATTCCCTAACTTAAAGTCAGCTAATTGACCTATCAAACTAATTGATTTAGTTGGTTTCCTCCCTGGTTTCTTGAGGCACAACTCTCTTATGGCCTTACCATAGATAGGTATGTCTCTAATGGCCTAAAAGAGAGGGATTGTGACTGTTAAGTTTTTTAAACTAGAGAGAATATCAAACTCTATTTGTATTGGTTTCTTGGGTTCCTACAACCTTTGTGGAAAAGGTGGAACCCCTTATTTGCTATTCACAAGTGTTGATTCTTCTTCTACTTCCTCTATAAGGGGTGATTCCCATTTTCCTATTTCTATGTGTTCCTCTTCTTCTACAAGAGGAGTGACTTCTACACCTGATTATTTTCCTGATCGTAGCTAGATCGGATCACAATCTATCTTAATATTATACATAGGGTACATCTCATTTTCCATCTGATAGACTCATTGTTGTTTGTTGTTTGGGTTTGCTATAGGTTGTGCTGGTAATTGAGGAGTTTTTAAATTAGGAGGTGCAGGCAAACTTGGTTGTAGTGGAGTTGGAGCAAGATGTTGTGCATACTGATTCCAATAATTATAGTTTCTCCACTACGACCCAGGCTGCTAGTATTGCATCCAAGGGTAAGGTTTGTAAGGATTTTATTCTTGGAAAAATGGATTTCAAGGTTGTTGCCCATACCAACCCATATTGGGTGGCTAGGCTTGACCTTGGTTTTGGTAATTACTGCCCCCATAAGATGGCATTCCTAATTGCATGTTGTTACCCATAGGAGACTGTTGCAAGTTTCTCCTATTACCCATGAAGTATGTTTCTGTTACTTAAGTTTCATCTTTAGATTTCATTAAATGTGGACACAACTTGGTTTTATGATCTTTTTTACAGACAACACGTACACAAACTTTATTTTTTGGACACTCATTTCTAGGGTGTTTGCCTCTACATTTAGGACAAAAGTAGACCAATGTTTCCTCATTTTCCTGCTTATTCTTCTGAAGCAAAAGGGTATCCATTTGAAGAGCTAGAGATGATAACATCTCGCCCTTAACGTCTTCAAGCATATTGCCTATTTCTATTTTAGTGACAGTGGTTGACTGCTTAATATTTCCAAGGGTGAACTTACCTTTTCTTCATGAGAAGTTTTGACACAATCGTTGAATATCATTCATTTGATTTTGGTAAATATCCCCTCCATAGATCATGTTTAAGGCTTCCAGGGATTCATTTGTTAATCCTTTTAGAAAATGCTTCTTAGGGATTTGTCTCCTAGTTTTGAATGGGGTGATTTTTTTAAATTGAAGCTGAAACTATCTCAATATTATTCCATAGATTTCCCTTTCTTTTGTGTCATGTCTAGGACTTCTTCTATTGCATATCATGCTCTACCAAAATCTTGATATTGATCTAGGAAAAGTCTCTTCAACTATTCCCAGGTAGTTATCTGTTTATCCCCCAAGCTGATGAACCAGCGCAAAGTTGAATCATCAAGAGTGGAAGGGAATAATTTTAGTTTTTGAGCATTTGTGGTGTAATCCATAGATTTGCATAAAACATCAAATTTAAACAAGAACAGATCTAGATCTTCTTTTGGTAGTACTCTAAAATTTTGAAGGTGGGCAGGAGAGATGTGCTTCATATTGTGATCTTCTTCTACCTCTTCTATTGGAAAACTAAAACTAGTGGATGCTTCCTCTGGATTTTTTGCCATTCTGTCTGCTATTGGATTTTATACATCGGTTGCATTTAGAGTAGCTGAAAATGCTTCTAGTTCATTTATTTTATCCTTTAGAAGGATGGATAAGTCAGTATTTGATATGGTTCCATCTAATACTGCTTGCCAGCGTTCGACATTCAGTGAATCTTCCTCAGATTAAACTCTACTTATATTCGATCTTGCTCTAAGATTCTGTTGAATTGTTTTAGAAGGATCCTGTGCAAAAAGTGGGTTTTCTCGCCAATGCACAGGTGGAGATTGTGAAGGAGAGATTTCAGTCTCAGGTTTAGATTCTTCTAAAGCATAATTATTTTGAGAAACAACTTCTTTGTTTTTGATAAAACAACCATCCGATCCTCTATTCTTAGGTGGACTCATACAAAGTTTCAGATGAAGGTTTCTAGATAAAGTAGTCTAAACTACTGCAATTATGCTTCCTTCAGAATTGGAAATTACAATGGCTACTCCTTGACAATGATGCCAAAATTTTGGACAAAACATTGGTTAGTTTTTCTATGGTTCAATTAATTACCTCCATTTAATTATCAACTCGGGATAGCTTGTAGTCTTGTGAGCAGTCGTGCACGATATATGCTTATAATTTCTCCTTCAGAGATGAGTCCCTTAGATTTATGGTTTGGGGGGTGTTTGATGTTCACTGAATTTTTTATTCTAAATTCCAAACCAATAATCTATCCTATGTTTGTGAAAATATGACTAAAATACACACAAAAATTAAAACAGTACTTTGTTGGAAATCACATAAAATAGGGGAAAATAACAGGAAAATAAATTAATCTAGAGAAAATTAAATAACATAACACAGGGTAAAGTAAGGGAAAACTTTGTTGTAAGTGGGCCCACGCTTCCAGTAGGTTTTGCCCGCGTTAAATCTTCATTGGATGCTTAGACGATTTAACATGAAATAGATCAGAAATGTTTTATTAACAGTTTGTAGCAAAGAATTTATAGGAAAAATCTAGGGGTCTCGTATATGGCCTACATTTTATAAGATATGTGGACACACCCTGTTACAATTTTTAAAATAAATCTAAAATATGATTCGCTTTTACAACCGCCTACATGAATGAAGGAATCGGGTAAAATATCGAGCCTGATGAACTATTTCAGTGTATTTTGTTTCCAGAATACGTCTGATATTTGTTCTACCCAATTTACATAAATATTTCATGTAGCAGTTGTAAAATAGGTGGCTAGTCATATTTGATGTCGTCCCTTGTCTAGTTTCAACGTTGAAACTCAATTTATACTTGTTGAAATTTTGATCTACTCTATCGACCACTGAGTCGTGCTAGAATTTGGCTTTAGTGGAAAACAGGTGCCTCATCTGTAGATATCGGGAAGTAGACCCCTTGTCTGTAGAAGTTGAGAAGTAGGTGCCGACACAGGAGTCAAACGCCTAACGGGAAGCAAGCGCCTAACGGGAAGCAGGTTCCTAACAATTAAGTGTTGAATAGAAGTCAAACACTTCATATGGAATTGAGCGCCTAACTTCATACTTCACACCGATGTACCGTAGATGTTTTACCTTCATGAAATCACAAATGCCAGGTCCGAGTGGGACCTTGACGAAAGCATACAAAATATACACAAAATACACTTAAAGATAAATATTAAATAACATGTAAAATAAATTGTTATATATATATATATATATATATATAATTTTCATAAAACATGTACATCTATAAAAATAAGTGCCGCATTTTATAGGGAAAGAAGTACAAAAAATGAGCATTTCTAAGGCTCATCAATGCTTTAAAATCATGCCACATAAGAGAGGTCCCATGTTTGTAGATCTTCCATAATAACAACTGATGAGCATGGGTTCACAACTAAGTTGGAGCTAATGTAATATACCCTTTTTTAGGCATATAGTATAAATGGATGATATTATCCATCTTGGCCATCCAACCACATGGATCAACATCCTCAAAAGTTGGGACATCAATACATGGAACAAGAACATCATGAGGCCAAGAAAGAAAATTAGAAGTACCTCTTATAGAGGGATCAATATCACTAGCAAAGTCTGAGTTAAAACCACCCATACAATGAAGAGTACCCCTGGTAGCATAGGGAATGAACTAGAGGTTTATGACTAAATGATAACTATTGATAGATTCTTGTGTCTTGATAATGGTGTGCCTTTGTATTTGGTGTCTATTGCATGCCCTATGACTAATTCCCACTGACTTATTGAAACTCTTGGGTAGGGGAAGGCTCAAAAGGGACAAGATCAAGATAGTTTTGGATGTCCTCAAATGTTTTATTTATTTTTTCTTGAGAGTTAGAGATGGAGTTAGCAAGTTTTTCTTGGTTCTCAAGATAGGATCATAGACTAAAGTCAATTGTATTTGGAAGAGCATTATCAATTGTATTAATGGGAGGAGTGACAAATGGAGGGGTGTTGAGAGGAGACAAAGCCATAGCATTTATAGAAGAAAGAGCACAATGGTCAAAGCTATTTATTTTTGGTGGGGTGTTGTAACGCTTACCACAATTTCTAGTTTAACACTTATTGTTTCTCATACACACATCCTCTAAATGACCAATGTGTTGTAAACAATAAATCATTTGCAAGCAATTAATAGAAAAAGTAGGTTAGTTCATACAATAGAATGGAATGCAAAACTCGAAAAAATCCTTTGGAGCACTTCTAAAAAATATTATGAGAATACCCCTTATTTTGATTGGCCTAAATAGATAATCGCAATGAGATGGGTCTCTCCTAAGGGTCTTGGCACACCGATTCTTGAAAAGGTGTTGTTAGAGATGCCCCTTATATTATCTAACTTGAAGAGATGATTGTAATGATATGGATCTCTCGCAAGGGTCTCGACACACCATATTTTTATAATTTGCTTCAAAAAGGAAATAATAGTTAACTGCCAATATTATAGAAGAAAAATGTATTGGAGAATTGAGTAAAAAGAAGTTTGAGAAAAATTACCAACTGACAAAAGTAAAATTGATTGTCAAAAGTTTTGGAATGGTTCACATACACTTTGCTGCATTTTTTCATTGCTATAGGAAGCCAAGATCGATGCTTTGATACCACCTGTAATGTAACAATTTCCATTAATTTTAATATTAATAGTGACAATTCAATATTATACAAAAAGAACAATCCATTGGCAATAATAATTCAAATTCAATGTCAAAAAATCAATTATGCAAGAAATAGATTTCAAATTCCAGATCAATACAAAGCTTATCTACACATAGAGAGCAAAGTCTTATAAGCACTTTGAGAAGATAAAATCTTGTATGCTTAACAAAGGTGACTAAGATTCAAATGTGAAAATATGATTCCAACTATAACAAATATGACTAAGATTCAAATGCTAAAAAATGATTTCAACTATAACAAAGGTGACTAAGATTCAAATATAAAAAATAATAATTCTAACAAACATAATTCTTATTATTTACAGGTTAAATCACATAAACTCCAACCTTAATACTCAAAGACCAACTTATCTTAAAACCCAAACTAATAATAAAAAAAAACTGAGATAACTTTATGAAAGTCTTTATAAACTATTACATTTATATTTATTATATTTTATTTCTATTTCCTTTTCTAAGAGAATAGTATAAATTCTAAAAGTCATATCAAAGCTAAATGTTGTAGGGAAGGGAGGGAAAAAGAAAAGTTCCATGATCCATTCTCCTCTCCATAAAATTTTATTTAAAATAAATGTAAATAGCATTCCATTAATAATTAGAAATTTAAAAAAATTACGAAATGAAGCTTGATTTGACACATGTGGAAAAATAAAAGTTCCATGATGACCATTCTCCTCTCCATCAAAGTTTATTTAAAATAAATGTAAATAGTATTCCATTAATAATTAGAAATTAAAACAAATTACGAAATGAAGCCTGATTTGATACATTTGTAATAATAGGATACTTATTATTACAATTATTAAAATAAGGTCATCGAGGATTGAAGTCACATTGAGGTTAGGAATGAGACAATTAGAGCTTCTTTTTTGTTGTCAAAACTACACATTCAATATCATCAAGGGTGTATGGATCAAGCATGTCAACTTTCCATCGAATTTCATCCTCAAGGCCATGGCAAAAGGCTAAGACCACCACTGTTGTAACCAATTTATAGGTGTAGTTGAGCGAACTTGTGAAATTTATGCAATATTCCTCAACTAATATTGATTGCTTGGATTGCATCAGATGAACCACATATGATGTGGAAGATTCTTTGTAAAAATTGCAAAGGAACAATGCTTTAAACTCATGCCACATAAGATAGACCCCATGTTTGTAGATATTCCATAACAACAACTGATGAGCATGGGTTCACAACTAAGTTGCAGCTAATGTAATATACCCTTTTTTATGCATATAGTATAAATGGATGATATTATCCATCGTGGTCATCTAACCACATGGATTGACATCCTCAAAGGTTGGGATATCAATATATGGAACATGAACATCATGAGGCCAAGAAAGGAAATTAGAAGTACTTCCTATAGAGGGATAAATATCAATAGCAAAGTTTGAGTTAAAACCACCCATTCGAGGAAGAGTACCCCTGGTAGCATAGGGATCCATGTGACTGCCTATGAAACTAGAGGTTTATGACCAAATGATAACTATTGATAGATGCTTGTGTCTTGATAATGGTATGTCTTTGGATTTGGTGTCTATTGCATACCCTATGGCTACTGCCCACTGACTTATTGAAACTCTTGGGCAGGGGAAGGCTCAAAAGGGACAAGACCAAGATAGTTTTGGATGTCCTTAAAGGTTTTCTTTGTTTTTTTTTTAGAGTTAGAGATGAAGTTAACAAGTTTTTCTTGGTTCTTAAGATAGGATCATATACTAAAGGCAATTGTATTTGGAAGATATTATAAATTGTATTAATGGGAGGAGTGACAAATGGAGGGGTGTTGAGAGGAGACGAAGCCATAGCGTTTATAGAAGAAAGGACACAATAGTCAAAGTTATTGATTTTTGGTGGGGTGTTGTGATGCTTACCACAATTTCTAATCTAACATTTCTTTTTGTTCATGCATACATCCTCTAAATGACCAATGTGTTGTAAACAACAATTCATTTGCAAGTAACTAATAGAAGAAGTAGGTTAGTTCATACAATAGAATGGAATGCAAAACCTAAAAATATCCTTTGGACTCCCTTTCCTCGTGCTTTCAGTGGCGTAAAAGGTTTAAAATGATTATGGCATGGTGGTTATAGGGGCGGACTGCACGAAGATCTGTGTGGCGGCTTTCGGGGCGGACAACGTAGAATACTATGGCGGCCATAAAAGCTAGACAACCTGCCCGGATTCGTGGTGGCTACCGATTCCACCATGTAAATACAAAAAAAAAAATATCCTTTGGAGCACTTCTAAAAAATATTGTGAGAATACCCCTTATTTTGATCGGCCTAAAGAGATGATCACAATGATATGGGTCTCTCCTAAGGGTCTTGGCACACCGATTTTTGAAAAAGTGTTGTTAGATATACCCCTTATTTTATCTAACTTAAGACGATTGTAATGATATGGGTCCCTCGCGACGGTCTCGACACACCATATTTTTATAATTTGCTTCAAAAAGGAAACAATAGTTAACTAACAATATTATAGAAGAAAAATGTATTGGAGAATTGAGTAAAAAAAAAATTGAAAAAAATTACCAGTTAATAAAAGTAAAACTGATTGTCAATTTTTTTGGAATGGTTCACATGCACTTTGCTGCATTTTGTCACTGTTGTAGGGAGCCAGGATTGATGCTTTGATACCACTTGTAATGTAACAATTTTCATAAATTTAATAATAATAATGACAATTCAATATTATACAAAAATAACAATCCATTGGCAACAATAATTCATATTCAATGCCAAAAAAATCAATAATGCAAGAAATAGATTTCAGATTCCAAATCAATACAAAGGTTATCTACACATTAAAAAGCAAAGTCATATAAGCACTTGGAGATGATGAAATCTTGTATGCTTAAAGAGTTGACTAAGATTCAAATGTGAAAAGATAATTCCAACTATAAGAAAGATGACTAAGATTCAAATGTTAAAAGATGATTCCAACTATAACAAAAGTGACTAAAATTCAAATAAAAAAATTGTAACTATAAAATAATTCTTATTATTTACAAATTAAATCACACTAATTCCAACTTTATGTTCAATTTTTTTTTTGTTTTTTTAAGGTGGGTGGGTTCTTTTGTTTTGTTTTGTTTTTGTGTTCTTTGTATTGTTTTTTTTGTTGATCTTGTGTTTTTGTTGTTGTTTTTTTTTGTTTTTATATGTTTTTTGTTATTGTTCTTGTGTTTTTTTCGTTCTTGTTTTTGGGTTTCTCTTTGTTTGTATTAATTCGTGTTTTTATGTGTGAGTGTTTTCTATGTTTTTTGTTTTTGTTTATTGTATGTTGTTGGTTGTTTTTTATTTTTATTTTTATTTTATTTTTTAAATTTTTTAGGTTTTGGTTGTTTTTTTTTGGGTTGTCTTTGTAGTGTTCTGTTGTTTTTGTCTTGTTTGTGTTTTGTTATGTGGTTCTTGTGTTTTTCTATGTGATTCGTGTTGTGATTTTTTTGGTTGTGCTTTTGTTTTTGACACACTCAAGGAGCATGTTTTTATTTTATTTTATTATTTTTGTTGTTATTTACTTATTTTTAAATTGGTTTTGTGTGTTTGTTTGTTCCTTGAGTATGTCAATGATGGTAGGTTAAATCCGAGTCCTGAGCGTTTTTGGCAAAATGAATACCCCTGCCTCTGTTATCCGAAAGTGATATCTTTTTGGAATGTTTTCAACAAATCAAAAAAAAAAAATTATCTTAAAACCCAAACTAATAATAAAAAAACAACTGACATTACAAACTATTACATTTATATTTATTATATTTTATTTCTATATCTTTTCTAATAGAATAGTATAAATTCTAAAAGTCATCTCAAAGCTAAATGTTATAGGAAAGGGAGGGAAAAAGAAAAGTTCCATGACGCCCATTCTCCTCTCCATCAAAGTTTATTTAAAATAAATGTAAATAGCATTCCATTAATAATAATTAGAAATTAAAACAAATTACGAAATGAAGCCTGATTTGACACATCTGTTAAATGATTTCGTTGCCGGTTTTTTTTTGTTTGTTAAAACAAACATATTGCACCTAGTTTTACCCATCATAAAAATAACATTACATCAGTCATGTGAAACATCTGATAAATTGAAAAGAAAGATCTGTCTATAAGGAAAGCATATATTTGGCTAAAGTTTCATAATGTTATAGGCGTTACAAGTTGGAAGCCTTGATTAAGACGTATTCCTGCTATGCAGGAAAGGAAACCACTTAAGACAAGTTGCTCTACTGGTTGTGTTTGAGTACAGAAGACACATCAATCAATTGAATTTGTGGCCAGTTTCAATGTATGTGGGATCTATCCTTTTCTGTTCGAGTACTAACTCTTTACCAGCCCGTGAAGTGTCGGGGGACCATTTCTTATGTGTTTGCTGTACTCAGCTGGCACATGGCTATATATCTTTCAATCCCTTGAACCTGACTTTTTAAAGGATTTTGAAAAAAAGAAATTTGGTGTGCTAAAATGTGCGGAGAAGCCATTATCTCAGAATTCATAGTCGCCTCTTCTCGCAGAAGAAGAGCGAATGCCAAAGATTTATGGGCTACTTCGGACCAAACTTCCGCTTATTATCAGACGCATGCCAATTTCGATGATGAATTTCAGTATGGGTCATCAGAGAATAGCGGAAATAAAAAGAGGAAATGTAACAAGCAGCACCCTTATACAGGGGTAAGACGGCGTCCAAAGGGAAAGTGGGCCGCAGAGATAAGAGACCCTATCAAGGGGATGAGGGTCTGGCTGGGCACTTTCAACACTGCCGAGGACGCCGCTCGCGCATATGACCGTGAGGCTTTCAAGATAAAAGGGAGCAGAGCCAAGCTCAATTTCGCTGCCCCATCTCTAAATCCTACCATGTCTGGACAGTCCACAGACGAGGTGGGTGTGCAAGGGCAGACTGTGGGTTCAGATTCCAAGCCAGCCGGACATCTGCTAAATTTAGAGAATGGTGTGAATCAAAAGGGGGACGTTGATGAAAATGGCGCTTTTCCAAATGTGACGCGGGATTATATGCAATACTTGGAGACGGTGGTGGAGCTGAATCGAGAAAGCAAGGCTTGTTACAAGAGATATGAATCTTCCTCCCCGGATGTTGGATGTTATGGCGATGATAAGAGTCTCTCTTCCATTTCAGACCCCGGATGTTTGTTTAATAGGTATGAAGACGAGGGCAAAAGCTCCGGCTCTGTTTGTGAGATGATGGATTGCAACAAGTTACCAGTGGAAGAGAACAATGTGTGCAATAGTGAAGATGATTGGATATTTAATTCGTTGATATGGAGTGATCCATCATATTACGAGTGGGACGCACCCTATGATTTGAATGCATTTGTGTCAAGCAACTATTGGTATTAAGTTTGAATCTAAAATTTTCAATTGATGTAAATTTTCTTTTGCACATGACCTGATTGTATAAATACTTAAACAGAGGAACTGCTCTAAAGTTTTTTTTTTTTTTTAATCTTAATCTTTTGATTCTTGGAACTTTCGTACATAATGGACAGAAAACACATGGATGTCTCACGCATAATTATAATTATAGTTAATGTTGTCGTCTCTACTTATCCCGTCACGAGCATACTTTTCAGGTGGTAAATTGTCTCCCTCGAAGTGCAAAGTTTAAAGTTTGGAAGGTTGCATCTTTCCGCCGATAGCGTCCTACAATGGCAGCCACGCTGTAAACAATATTAATATTTTATTAAAAAAAGCCTCACATTAAGAAAATATGCGTGGATAGTAAGGGTTACGGTGGATTTAAAATATTTAAAAAATATTTAAACTATTTAACCTAAAATGGTATCCAAACTTTTTAATATTATTTGTTTCTCTCCTCAAATTTTTTTGAACATCTATAAAACCCTCAGTTTTTGCTTAAGCTCCTCGAGATTGAGTCAGCGTTTATAGATATATATATTTTATATATCTAAGCTAGTATATTTTAATAGATATTAATTTAAATAATAAAAATAATCCGCTCATGTAGAGGAGTTGGAGAGCAAGTGGGTAGTTAAAACTCTTAGTTATGGAGAGGCCCAGGTTCAAATCTCTCCCCTCACATGTTGGGGATATGTTGCATATAAAAGGTTCCTCATCAAAAAAATAATAATAAATATATATTTAATAAATAATTTTTTATAAAAATTCAATGTATACCATAAAAATATTAAACGTTAAAATCTCTGTTTTTTTATATAATATCACTGAATACGTTAAAAGCTGTTTACTTTTACTTATATTTTCCGTCCTCTACAGTTTGGCACAATAAAAATAGAAATAAAGGTGTATATGCGTACTGAAGTAAAACTTGAACGAACAACGTGTCTCTCTAGATTGAGTAGGACCAAGTATATCTAAAGATTTAGGTCTGCGTAAAATGTATGTTGTTGCTCATCATTTGCTGTGCCAACATGTTGTCCTTACGAATATGAGTTTGATTGATTGGAATTAGAATAAAAATGTAAATACTTTAAGGGTTGGGTTGGACGGGTAGATTAATAAGTGTTAGTTTGGTTGGGTGCTTATCGAAAAAAAGATCTTGGTTCAAACTTTGAGGAAGTAGTTTGATCTAAACATTTTGAGTGCGCCCTAAACCAAAGAGGATGGTGTGAATTCGGTGGTCCATTTTCGGTCGGGCTATAAAACATCCAGGTGGAATAGGTAAGGCTATAAAACATCCAGTGGAATAAGTTTGATAGATGCAATCCTTTTAATTTAATCCCTAGACTTGTCAACTATTAAAAATAGTATAATTATAACCAATTCTATTAAAAAAATATAAAATAAAAAATAAATACTCTTTAAAAAATATATATAAAACTTTGCATTCAATGTCTTTTAAATATTTCAATGAAAAAATAAAGTAAAATAAAAAATAAATACTCTTTGCAAGGAAAAGCGTATACATATAGCTTTGTATTCAATGTTTTTTAAATGTCTCAATGACCATTGTTTTAGGCTATTTTTATAAAATTTTAATGTTAATCTCACACATCCTTTAATTATTGTATAAGTTAATTTATCGAAGAAAGTGTTTTATTTTTTATTTAATTTTTAAATATATTTTATTATATTATATTTTAATAATATTTTTTAATTAATTAGATTTTAATTATGTTTGTTTTTTTATTATTTTTTTTCATAATTTAAATGATGTTCCTTATATAACATATGCCTCTTTAATATTTTAAAAAATAAATATGATTTGGTATATATAATAATATTTAGAAGAAACTTAGGTGGATTGGTAGTTGTTTTTTTAGTCATGTGTTTATTAAGAAGAGATCTAGATCTAGGTTCAAACCTTGAGGATATGCTTGTTTGTTTGCAAAAGTAGTAGTATGATCTAAATCCTTTGACCGACGTTACGAATCTTGAGCAGTCATAGATCTTGAACATCGATGGTCAACAATAACAAGGTGGCATAGACTCGTTAAAAGCAGCCCTATAACTTAAATCTTACACTTTCAGTCATAGATCTTGAACATTGATAGTTAACAATAACAAGGTGGCATAGACTCGTTAAAAGCAGCCCTATAACTTAAATCTTACACTTAACAGATATTAAAAATAAAAATAATATAGATATAACTAACTCTTTTTTATATATTTATATTTATTTAAGGAGAACATTTACAAATTACATCAACAACCATCCTCAAAGGATTTGAACACAAGATCACGTAAAAAACAACCATCATCTTAACCACTAGGACAACTAATATATATATTATTTTATTTTATTTTGCATAGATCCATTCATATCCCACCATCTAGAAGAATCAGACACGTGGAAAAGAGAGTTTTTTAAGTTAAGACAGTTGTACTATGAGGTATAATGGCATCATTATCAATTTCAATTTATTAAGTGTATTCAACGATTAATATAATATAATCTGATCTATACCATTTGATATAGATACAATTAACATTAGGTTAATTACATTAATGAGATCTTATAAGATATATTGTCATCTATAACTCTAGTTCGATGTATGTGTATGTACATTGGGCTAATTACTTCAATGAGATATCTCAATCTATTGAGAGTAAAATATATGAGATTTTTTTTTTGGTTTAAAGTTAAAATTATTTTATATTAGTTTTGTTAATTTTTGGATGATGGGAATGTTAGGGTTTTGAGTATTAATATGGTCTTCAATTTTGGTGGACCAATGTGCAACATTGATGTCGCAAAAGGGAATGCATGTAATAATGATTCCTCTTAACCAATTGTGTAGGTTTGTATTGAAAATGGTCCACAAGGTAACCTTCGTTTTCTTGATGTAATTCTTCCATTGTTTGAATTTGATTTTGCATGTTATTGTTTAGAATCATTCACCCTTGTTAGGTATTTTGTTGGACACATCCCTAATGAGTCTTCCCTTAGGGCTTGGGTTAACACAACTTGGACTCCTCATGGAGTTTAGCTAACGATGGTTCAAAACCTTACAAAGGGTTTTTTTTGTTTCACTTTGCGAAAACATCTCACGCTAAGGTAATTTATGAGCATGGCCCTTGGTACATGAGAAGCTCTTTGCTTGTTTTTTTTGGACCCATGACTTTTCTGTTTCTAAGGAAAGATCTACCAAAGTCCCTATGTGGGTGGAATTCTCAGGATTCCCTCTACCTTTGTGGTCCTTTCTCAGTCGCATAGCAACCCCTTATAGGGCATGTCATTTTGGTGGAGGCGGACAAATTTTTTCATGCACGCCCTCAAAAACATGTTTACATCGAGATTGATATTTCTCAAGATCTCAAGGAGACTATTGACATACAAGTTGGTGACATTGTGCTATCCCAATGGATCCTCTACATTAATTTTCCCAACACATATTTTTGGTGTCAGTCCTCAGCACACAAGATCAAATATTGTCCCTTGATGTCGCATAACAAGGACAAGCAAAGCCCCACCACATCAAGTGTGTCCACTCCTCAACCTCAAGAGGATGGTTGGACGACGGTGGGAGGGCGTAAAAATACATGTTTGGTTGCTTCTAAAGGTACACAGTCCAAGTCGACACATGTCTCAAAGCCGGTAGAAAAAATGTATGAAAAGGAAAAAGTTGGTCCCCCAACCAAAACTGCCAACAATGAGGCTCCTCAGTCTCAATAGATTCATACCCTAAGGGTTGCAATAGTGGTTGCTTCACAGTCTGCCCAACCAACCAATCCTCCAGTACATTCCCCTTGTCTAGTATAAGGTGCTCCCGCAGCCCAAGAAGGGGATCTATAGAAGAAGATGTCGCTCCAGAGAAGCAACTTCATATGACCAGTGTTTAGTTGGGCAGTTATGTTCCTGATTCATCCAACAACTACAGTGTGTTGGAGTATATTAACGGTAGTGAGGATATGCCACTGGATGCAGAGCCATCATCGATGGAATTGATGGTTCCTAAGGAGGAAGCACAATCTAAATATCCCTTCCTTTTCCTTTTTGTATAGTTTCAACGTTCTTGTAGTCCTCAACAGGGAAAAGAAGATGGAGACAATCTATTCGAAAAAAGGTTTCACCTATTCAACCCAATAATTCCAACACCTTTGAGGTGTTGGCTTTAAACAAACACAAGATGATGGAGCAATAAGTTTACTTGGTGCCTAGAGTTATAGTTTTATAGTTTAGGGAATTTACTCTAGTTTATTTTTGTATGCTTAGTTATGTTGTTTTTTTACCCTTTTAGGGGCTGATTTTGATCGTATGGATGGCCCCGAGTTGTGATATTTCCAACTCCTTTTTATTATAACCTTTCAATAATTGTTGGTTCCAATAAAAAATATGATATAACATTTCCTAACACTATAATCCACCAATTCTTTAATATTAAGCTCTTTTGATTTTCAAAGATCAAGTACATAAACGACATCTTAGGACAAATAATTAGGACATATCAAGAGGTTGAGACCTCCCAGTTTCATAAGGATAATGTTGAGTGTGCATTAATCTAACAAATTAATATAAAATATTAAGAATTAATTTTTAAGTATTTTTTGTATTTAGTTAGTGTGAGAAACCTTTATGACCAACGTATAGAGTTGAGCAGTCTCCTCCCAACCATGATCCCTCTTAAAGTCGAGAGCTATGCTTATCAATAGGGAATTTAACACAACCACCACACACCCACATCCTCACAAGCTCGCCTCTGCTACGGGTTGAACTTTGGACCTTTCGAAGAAGACCCAAAACTCCAACCGTTGTGTTGCTTCCCGAAACAATTTTTAAGTATATTTTAATATATTATTTTTATAATTTTAATAATATTTTTAATTGATTATATAAAAATAAATAATTTTTTAATAATATTACAAAATAATTATGTTAGAATAATATTTCAATAAAGCATATAACAACATTGTAAATTAACAAATTATACATATGTGTATATAACCACTTTTAAAGTTAATGTTATTTGATATAATTTTAATAATAATTGATATCATTATTTTTATTTCTAATAAAGGGTTTAATGTTATGCCTTTGTTACTTTTGAGATTCATAGCTAAAATACAACCTAAGTGTGTAAAAATATATTTTTTTATAAAAACACTATTAAAAGAATATATAAAAGAGATCGGGTTGTGCTTAAGAGGGAGGATATTTGTGATGATTTTGTCAAGTTTAATATAAGGTCACCAAGTAATGTCCGTTTTGTAGGCAAGTGGATTTTGATGCCGAAATAAACAAAGGTAGTCATCTAGTGTGTATTGATGGAAGCCCCATGGCTCATCATCCAACACAAAAAAGCACTACCTAGCAATCATCAAGTGAAGTTGGATTGTGTTGGTGGGAGTAATGGGACATACATAACATCATGACCTCATATTTCTTATGGTAGCATATAAAAATCCAGAAGAACGACTGGTGGTGCATCTCTATCCCTCCCTAATCTAATAAATTTTGTTAACTTAACCCCTCTATTTAAAAACCCGATTATGATTGGCCCTTTTAGTTCATCTTTGGTAAAGAGTATGGTAAATTTTAGGTGAATTTCTAATTTAGCTATGTTTAGTTAGATTTAGGTTAGGGTTACAGCTGGGGTTACATTATCTCATATCATATGATTGAATAGGTCTATGGTTTTGGGTTGTGGGATTATAGAGTTTAATATTAATAATTCTGATTCATTAGCAAGTGTATTTGCATTTGTTTTAATATGTTTCATAGGTTTAACAGTTAGTCAAATTTAGCAAGCTAAAATAGAGTAAATAGAATAAAAATTATTTCCTTTAATGTTAATTATTCCCTTAACATCATGTCTACATCCATCATCTCAAGCTTGGTCTCCATAATATCATTCTGAGTTACAAAGAGGTCAAACCCGCCAATGCACTCAATACTAATAAAATATTATCAGCAAGATGAGCATAATAATGTCTATGGAGTCCTTGATTTAAGAACTCAACAAAGTGCTAAAGAAATGTATTTCATAAAACAACAAGAGGAGGTATGTGTTGTTCAAGAAATTGGTCAAGGTGAAGAGGGGAGCCCGTAATAGGCTCAAGTAAGAGAGAAAATCACAAGTGATGCAATGACAAGGTGGGGTAATTTGTTTCAATAGTAATGGTGGACAAGTGATGCAATCAGCAAACTATTCCTCTAATGACAAACAATATGATGATATTTACGTAAATTCCAAAAGTCTCTCAATCAACATCTCCTTCACTCTTGGCAATGTGCTCCAAGTCGGTAGAATTTACTTTATCTGATGATGATGGTGTGTATGGATTTTAGGTTGACAATTTTCTCCAAGACGATGTTTTAATTTTCTTTTCTTTTTTTTTACCAGTGACACCAAGTGACAATAATGTTCTCGTCATGTGGATCTAGACGACAGATACCTAGTTCATCCTCAGATGGAGAACAACACTTCCCTATCTACATCAATTCAATGAACTCTAATCTACAACACAAACATCTTAGCAACAACAAATTTATGCATTCATACAAGCATCATTTAACGAGTCTTTAACACACCAAAAAGGAAAAGGATAAATTTTATTAATAATGCTATAATGACCATATTGTTACAAGTATTGTGCAAAAATATGTAGGGCATTCATAGTGATCTCTCATTCTCACTCTCTCATCAATTTTACCCTTTGCTCTCTCTCTTTTCCTATGATCTCTTTATATTTTACTCCACCTCACTTCTATTCTCTCATCCCTTCACCTCTCAAGCTTCAACCAATTTAAAGGTTTATGAAGGCAGCCACATTCCAATTTTTATATGGTTCATCTTCTAGTTGGTTAGCCTTCCAGTTCTGATACATTAACTGACTCACACATGGATGTTCCTGCTTGGTTGGCCTTCCAGTTTTGACATTGATTGGTTCACACATTGATGCTCCTACATCATAGAATATATATATATATATATATATATATCATATCATATCATCTAGTTGGGGTGTTGTCAAAACCAATGAATGAAGTTTGTCATCTAGCCTTAGCCATCCGAAGTTGGTTGTCTTGAAACATGCCATCAGATCACATGTTGTCATGATTTGTGGATTTTTTTGAATATTTTCATGTTGTTTTTCATCGGAGGAATAGTTTGTTGACTGCATAACTTGTCCACCATTACTATTGAAACAAACTACCCTACCTTGCCACTGCATCATTTTGGTATCATAGCCAAAATATTTTTTAGGATTCATACGTGCCAAAGGAATGATGGCACAATGGGGAAGAGGAAGACCATGAGACCCTTGAGCCGTAGATATAGCTGAGATACTAAGAGGAACTACTTTTCAAATTGACATGATAAAAACCACCCAAAGGAGAGATGTTCACCTTGAGGAGGTTAATGATAACAAAGAAGAGAAAGTTGGTCATGCGAAAGCTCGAGATGAAGAGGAAGAGGAAGAGTCGAAAGAGGAATTGATCCAAGAAATTTCTAATATGGGTTAGAATTCAAAGATAGAAACCCCATCATACAATGGAAGCTTGAATCCAAAGGAGCTCATAGATTGGATCATAGAGATGGAGAGATATTTTGATTTTGAATTGATAGAATATCACAAGAAGGTGAAGCTTATATGTATGAAGGTGAAAGGACATCATCTTTATGATGGGATCATGTCCAAACAGAGAGGCAACAAAGAGGGAAGGATAAAATTCAAACTTGGGATAAGTTTATAATCAAATTAAAGTCTAAATTTTTGCCCATTGATTACCAATTAGTGTTGTTAAGAAGTCTCTAAAACTCAAGCAAAAGGAGTTGGAAGTGAATGAGTATATTGAGGAGTTCTATAAATTGACCATAAGAGTAGATCATATTAAAATTGATAAGGAGAAGGTGACAAGATACATAAATAAATTTAAATTATCTATACAAGATAAGATTGGCATGATTCGAATTAGAACTGTTGAAGAGACATACTAGTATATGCTCAAGGTAGAGGAGAAGTTGTTGTGTAGGTAACAAAATAATGTGAGAAAAAGAGGATCCTCTCAAGGAAGAGAATGATCAAACAATGGTAACAGACAATATTTGTAAGAAGGAGAAGCTAGTACTTCTCAAAGTGATTTCATCCAAAGTACCTAGGAAAAGGGTGAATCATCAAGAGGATGCAGTGGATTTGATAGAGGTCATGGTTTTGCTAGTAAGTGCTATAGATGCTTGGAAGAGGGACATGAAGCATTTGAGTATCGTCAAACACAATAAATTAGTGAGCATAGAAAGAAATCTTGTAATAAAATTGTACAAGCACATGAAGACAATATTGCTTCACTAAAGCACATGAAATAACCATAACAAGGTGAATCTTTCATGATGGAGAAAGTGTTGTTAGGATGATTTGCAAATCAAGAGGCAAGTGTTGTAAGGTAAAAAACCCCTAAGGTCATCTAAAAGAGTCGCATCCCACATTCCCCAAACTTCCTAAGGCTGGAACCCCAAGTAAGGCATGGGGAATCAAACACATACTCTCCATAGAAAGACATCGCATCTATGGAGGCTCATGATGCCTAGGGTGCAAGGGTTATTTCAACCTCCCAACAGTTCAAATCAACATGCTTGGTAGGACTTGAATTGTAAAATTCATCCCTTGATTATAAGTTAAGTTGAGGTCCCAGTGAAGGCCTTAGACCTCAGCTTGTTGAAGCACTAAAATATTCACCTAGTGACTCAATTGGTCATCAAAATCTTCTAGATTCACCAACTTTATTGGAGAAGGATCCCAAAATCTGCCATAAAGAGAAGTTTCAAATAGAGATCCTAGTGGAAGTCTTTATTCATTAACTTATTAGAAGTAATGTGAAGAAATCATCCCTTACTTAGTACCTGGTGCTAGTCAAGGTATGTCCGAGAGGATCCCAACATGAAAGAAACAAAACCCCTTGGTTTCCTCAATTTTGTTGATACGTGGGAACTAATCCCTTCTACAACTCTGGATTATTTGCTATAGTTCACTAAAAAAGACACAACTATCACATTGGAGCACCTACATCATATGGTAACTCTTTACATGGTGTACAATGTGGTCATACAAAATGTGGCCTTAAGTTTGTTAGTGACATATTTCAAGGGGAAAGCGTGTGAATAGTATGTGTCCTTCCTTGCACATTCAATAAGATATTGAAACCAACTAGCTATCCAGCTAACAGATATAATTAAGGGGAAAGTAGATGAAGCTTCACTACTAGAGCACCTAATGACTATCAAACAAGACCCCATAGAGGCAATTAAGAATTATAACACCCAGTTACACAACCTACCACAAAATCCTAGATGAGATCAAACCTCCCCCAAACATGGCACTCATTTTCTATCTCAAATCCTTTGATTCTAAAATTGTTATAATGGTTAGAATCTAGAAAAAAAAATTCTTTCTTGGTCTCCTATCAAGTATTCATACAAGTAGAAAATTACCTCATACAGATAGGTAGGCTACCTCCAAACCCTTTATATCCCTAATACATGTACCTTTCACTATCAATTGCACAACTTGCCACCTCCTACCTCATGCTTCCTACAAATTCATTTTTCCCCCCTTCCTCATACCATCCAGCTCTAAATTCTCTATCTAAATTTGAAATGAATGTTATGAGAAGGAAATTTTAAGCTTTTTCTAAGGAACAACTCATTCTAAGGAGGTAGTAGGGCAACCTGAGTGTCCTTTATTTTAGCCTTAAAGCCACTCCTATTAGGGATATTCAATGGCCAAATAACCATCAGTTCTTGGAGCCTTCTCCAATCACCAGTCTTCGTAGAATATCTAGCCTCAAAAATAGGGACAATAGAGAAGATTACTGATGATAGCATCCCAATGTCGACTCGTTCATTGTCAAAGTGTTAACACCCTAAAAATTGCCCCCGTAGAGCAATTTTATTCATATGAGGAGAGAGCAAAATGCATACGATGATTTTCTGAGCTAATGGGATACTACCCAGCATAGACCAAAGACAACCAAACCTCAAAAAAAAAACCAAAACTGAAGCCACTAGAAATTTCCAAGAAAGTGGGCCAATTTGACTAAGCGAGATGTCCACCACCACAAACATCCCAAGGAAGCAACCATTGGATCTTTTGACAAACACTAGTGTTAACACCTAGTTTTTCTTAGAAGCCTCTAAGTAATCAAAAGGGATACCTAGACCTCAATCGCTACTAGAATCCCCTCCAAGAAGGAACCGTAAGGAGATATGGTCAAAGCAAGAAAAATATGCTCATGCAAATCAAAGAAAAAAAATTCCTCTTGACCCTAATGTGTAGTGGAAGACTGATCTAGAGCCACCTAATTGATCTTGCTCTCATCTCCTCCTCCTTGCTAAAAGAGGTGGTGGATAAGTTAAAATCATTCTAGTGGATGACTAGAAGAGAAGTAGGGTAGTCGATCATGGGGGGCGAATTAGGGTTTTAGGTATATTTAAGCCAATTTTTGAGTTGGGAGGGGTCATTTTGACGACGACGAATTGTGGAGAGCGTGTGGAAGGAGCATTCGGCAATGCAGAGACATTGCGGTTGGTGATTTCAAGCGAGAAGATGATGAGAGGACGACGTGGAGCCGACAACAGGCACAGGGATCCACCGGTAAGCGCTTTTACTTGCCTCGTTTTTTATTTTTTATTTTCTAGAGAAACATGAATTAGGGGGGAGGTTTTCGTCAGATTTTAATTTTTTTTGTAAATTTTAATTGAAATTGGAATACAAAGTGTAAAATTAGCCAAATGGGTACCCAAAAATGTAGTTTATTTTTAGGTTTGACTTGTTTTCACATTAGTTTGACCAGGTAACGGGTAGAGTAGGCTTATAGTTTGACCGTCTATTTTTGGAGTGATGGTGTACTATTTTTGCAATGTGGTTGAATTTTATCCATAAAAGTAGGAAATGGGTATCCACTTTTGCCTCTTTTTTTCTGCCTTCGTTTGGCCTTGTTCTAAATGTGTGGTTGTAGGGTGCAAATTAGAAAACTTTGACTGTTAAGTTTTCTACCATAGATACTTTATTTTAGAAACCGATGATACTTTCACTGTGAAAGGGTGAAATGGGTATCCAAAAATGTTACTTGTTTTGGTAGATGATTGCATTTATCGTGTGTTTGATTTACGTCCCAAGATGTAGGTAGTGTTAAATTTGAAATTGGCTGTTGGGAGCCCGATTTGCACTATTTTCAACATATTTTTGAACTTTCACCGCGAAGTGGTTAAATGGGTGTTCAAAAATACAACTATGTTTTTGATATTATGTGTATTGGTGTATGTTCCGTTTGGATGTATATGTGGTAAGAGTGACCTTGAACTCCGTGTGTATTTGTATACTGTTTTTGAATTTTGTTGACTTGTTTACCACAAAGTGGGCAAATGGGTATTCAAAAATATATATATTTTTTGTATATCTGATTGATTGACTTAGTTTTGAATTTCGTGCCATAGTGGGTAGTGGTTAATTTTATATTTGACTATTGGAAGTCAAATATGTATTATTTTTCTCATTTGTTCGAACTTTTACCAAGAAATAGAAAAATGGGTATCCATATATGCAACTGTTTTGTTGATATATTTTGATATGTAAATTGTGCACTATTTTATGTTTCGAAGTGTGTGTCAAATTAAATAGTTTAATTTGTATATTGTGATGATTGAGTTTTATTGGATTGCATCGTTAAATAGTTAAATAGTTAAGGTCTATGTGAATAATGACCAATGAAGGTCTATATGATAAAAATGATCTTATGTTATGTACAAAATATTTACAAGTGTTATGTACAATGGTTAGTTAAGGCCTTGATGAGTAATACTAGATAAGGTCTAAATGAACAATGGTTATTTAAGATCTAAATGAACAACTAGTTAAGACCTATAATAATGTATATATAGTGTAGGATAATAACTATCTACAATGGTTAGGCAAGGCCTTTATGAACAAGATGGTTGACAACCAGTTAAGGCCTAAATGAATAAGATGGTTAGTGACCAATTAAGGCCTAAATGAGTAGTGGCTAGTGAAGACTTAGATTATAGTACTTGCTTATATGTTGTGATGTATTTGATTAGTGTTATATTGTTGTCTCTTCTTAAAATTTGATAATAAAATCATGGTTAAGAAAATTGACACTAGGAAATGATGCACATGTTTTAGGAGTAAAGTCATATGTGAATTGGCAATTGGTTTTGGGAGTAATTTAATATTGTTGATGAATGCCTCTGATTTGGAAAATTTTAGGTATAGATGGTTTTATATGACTTTAGGAAAGTTTTCAAAATAATTTTCTAAGGAAAAAAATAAAACATAGATGGAATTGGCTTAATATTGTATAATAAAGAGGTTTGTGACTATCTAAAGGGGTTGAACAATGTTTGAAAGGATTCTTGATTGGTAGGTTAAGGGTAAAATTTTTGGTTTTGGTAAAATTTAATTATAGATGGTTTATTTTTTCATTCTTAGGTATGGATCTAGTTTGTGAATATGTTTGAATGACCTAGAGGTGGTTTTACTAAGGTTACAAAGAGGAGAAGTATTTTTAATGATTTTAGGTATTTCCTACAAGGTTTTGAGAGGTGTGGACATAAGTGGCTTTAGTAAGTGAATCTACATGTGTGGTATTTTGAGGATAAGGATGAATAAGAGGAAATCAAAGGGGGTGATGACCTGAAAATTGGAGAAAACCCTCATTAACATTTTTTAAAATTGAGGGATAGTCATAGAGTAAACAATAACCTATCATACATAACATGTATTAGGTATCTAGTCTATTATATGCCCATTTATCAAAAGTCAAAAAGACTAACAAGAAAGATTGGGGTAAGAAAAATTTAGGAATGAGAAGGCAAGTGTATATTCCTTGACTTGTTGAGGGAATAATTCTAAAACTTGTATAGTCAAGGGATATACATGCTTAGAAGATGAGATATGAGTGGATGAAGAAAAAGGGGTAAGATGAGATGTTGTGGTTAGATGATCCAATTTTAAGGTTTAAGTTTGGAATGCACCAAGGTTTGTTTAGTGTTATTGGCCTCTTAAGCGAGGTTCTTAAAAGGTTAAAGCTAGGTTCATTGAAGAGCGTAAAATTATGATGTGCTTAGCCATGTTTTTCAAAATAATGAAGGCAAAATTATTTTCACTTAAAATCATATGGAACTTCAATTAACAACTATGCAAAGGCTAGGACATTTCTTATGGGGATAAAAAATTTCATTTAAAAATAAGGAAAATATATTTCAATGGAAAGGGATTCACAAATAATAATTAATGATATCAAGTAAAATGAGTTAGGGATTAGATTAAAAAATCACATAATTTATTATGTCCATTAACTAAATTTGGAGGCATCATCTTAGAAATGTTAGCATATTTATAGATAAGGAAACCCAATGTAGACAATTTAGCCAATTGTAGTATTGATTTTCATCTTGGTAAAATTTAAATTTTAAAATGAGACTTTTTGGGCACTGAATTGCACCAAGTTTTCACTCGATACTATGGTTGTTTATCTTCCTACTTTCTATCCAGGCTTGCACCCGATAGCTGCAACTCAACACTCAACATTGGATGGACCAAAATAGGGGTTTTCGATCCAACCTCCAGAGTAGGTTGGTTCCTTGTCAACTTAGCAAGTTGTTGACACAATTATGCTCACTTAGGGTTTGGAGTTTAGGGTAAGAGAAGGTTAGGGTTAGAGAGATGTAGATAATAGTGGATGGATAGGTTAACAACATTGCACTACCATAAAAATCTCCCAAAAAACCATACTAAAGATGCATACTCAGATCAACATTTATCTCAAATCATATTGTTTCATATATTAAAGCACAATAGAGAAATGTTGTAGCAAGCAATTTCAATATCCAGGGAATGATAATCCAAATAACAAAATTCACCAAATACCTAGATTTCATAGAAATGTACTTCCTAACAACATAGAACGAACTCAAAAGCAGATTTCAATTACTTATAACAGCTAGTAATCCAAAATTAGGCACAAACTAACCATCAAAGTATTTACAAAAATGCAACTAAAGAATCCAAACCTCTGACATCAAGCATGAGAACGCGAACTTGAGGCGAAGATCAATGTATTGCTCCTTTCATTAGCTTTTTAGGAATATTTACAATGGCACAGGCAAACACGCTAGAGCCGACCCTTAAAAATGAGGGTTCGACCTCTACTTATAGTTTTTCAAATTACAATAATCAAGAAGCAATACAAAAGATCTTGTTTTAACAACACAACAAAGATATTTAGCTGGCATTAGCTCATTGGTCCGTCCTCCGGGAATTCCACTGAAAGAAAGTCCACCATGGCAGCTCGGGGTCTCTGCAACTTGTTGATCACTCAGTGGAACTAAATTTTAGGCCGTTAAAGATCATGCGTTTTTGTCGATCCTTCTTGGGAGTGAATTACCACTGTCGATCTGTAATCGCCTCTGGTTTGATCTTCTGGAAAACCTTCGATGCTTCGTCTTCCAATCGACTATTACAATTCTGATGCAACAATATCTTTTAAACAACCAATATTTGGTAGCCTAACCTCCACCATTGATTCTCTTCATCGCATGATTCAGATTCAATCCGACATAAGCTAAATGCCATTCCGCTTTAAAATTGATGATATCATCTCTCTTATCAGAAGCAACGAAATCTCCAATCCGGATCTCTGATATCTGAACATCGAATCCACTTCGAGATCTATCATACTCAACATTATCTTCTTCAATCCGCATTAGAATATTGATGATGTCACCTCTTTCTTATAGCTTTTGTGGATTTCATTCCGGATAGAACAAGTGCATTGTGTTATAATCGCCAATCCAGGTCCGGAGCTAGTCACATAACTCTTCTATCATGAATCCACACTTTCATTACTCCATCATCCCATCTTGTCTTCATTCCAGAAAGGAAACACTTGTTCATTCTCCGAATCACCAATCCACACTTCTTTGCCACTGACATCATCATCTCCTTGAAACTTTTATGGATTTGAGGGTAGCGCTAATTTAGAGTTGAAAACAAAAGAATCTTCCCAAAATTGGGTATTCAACATACTCAATCATTTGCAAAGATGCCATTCCACACTTTTTCACCATTGATATCATCATCTCTTAGGAACTTTTGTGGATTTGAGATCTGCCATCATTCCGGAGACGGAGGGAAATCACCCGGAATCACTTCAAACATGAAAACTTCACTAACTATTGAGCGGATTCATATCTTCTGACCCGGTTCCACTTCAAAGTGTACTACAAGGTTTGCGGAATGATGATTCTATCACTTAGTCAAAATTATACAAAATTTTACTAAGTATGTGGCCATTTTGGGCCTACATTCTAGCGCCTCCCGGGTGGATTTGCTTGCAAAGCCAATCGAATCCAGAGTCTTATCCATTGGGCCTTAGGAGTCAAAAACAATACTTATCTTTGAAGATATGTTTTAAGG
This sequence comes from Wollemia nobilis, assembly GCA_028583015.1. Lineage (NCBI taxonomy): Eukaryota > Viridiplantae > Streptophyta > Pinopsida > Araucariales > Araucariaceae > Wollemia > Wollemia nobilis. The sequence continues at coordinate 723,265 of JAQPPZ010017009.1, read as the reverse complement.
AATAATTTCCATACAAACACTACCCTCTAAAAACTCAAATTCTGCCTAGAGGGTAAAGGTTCATATGGAAACCATGCCAAAAACATCATAGAACTCACCCGTTCAATTAGAGACTGTGTCCATAATATCAGTATGACTACTGCCTTCAAAAACTATACACAACTCTACCTCCTTTATAAGGCTTTATTTCAAAGAATGCCTTCACACAAAATATGTTGCGTTGTAGGCTTCATGCCTTTATTGCTTATTTCTGACAATTGTCAGAGTAAAAATAGAAATACAAAACTGATGTATAGAAATACAAAACTTATGTATATGTAAAAAAATAAATGAAATGACTTAAGTGTGAGCCCCTCTTGGGCCTATAACTGCTCAATATTATTCTCATTCTTCTACAACCTCTTCATCCTCATCTTCTCCTTCTTCTTCTCTCTGTTCTTCTGGAGCATGTACTCTCTGATTATCCTCACCGGAGGTGTCTCCAAACAACTGGACCATTGATTCCAAAGACTGAAGAGCCTATTTCTAGGCTTCCTCAGAGGGATTTGATGTCTCTTTAAGCTGCTTATAAACATATTGTAGTTCCCCAACATCCTCATAATTAGCAGCATTCCCTCTAGTCACCAGATCTTCCATGAGATCTCTTAAGCGGGTGTAATCCATAATTAGTTTGGCAGCTTGTTCTTGGGATAGTGGCTCTTCCAATGAATCAATTCCAGCCTCATCCTATAAGTTATCCTTGATGCTTTGTTGGGCTTCTTCCATAGATAACAAGTTGTGATCCTCCTTCCAGAGTCCTTTGAAACCAACGTGAACCATTTCCTCATTTATTTCAATGATGTCTTTAATTCCCCTATCCATCCTATCAAACAACAGCCAGGCTCTCTGAACTACCCTATGCTTTTTCACCACTATTTTGGTAGCTACCCCAGCCAGATTCCATTCCTTATTGGAAATTGGTTTAGCAACATCACTGAGCCTACTACCAACCAACCTATACATTTGTTCCATCGAAATCACCATAGGTTGTAACTCTCCAGTGATTTGATCCAAATCCTTCTGAATGGTGGAGAGCAATTGGTTGGCATCTTTCAGATAGTCGATTATGAGTTGGAGACCTGAACATTTTCCTTGAACTTCAGAAAGCAACTCCTACTTTATCCTTTTCAAATCATCTTTGGAAAAACCTGAGGACTTGGCTTTCTCAATCTGAAGTTGATGCTTTAAATTTTGAATTTCTTTTGCCTGATCCTCATTCAACTTCTTTTGTTCTTCTAACTGGTCTTTCAACTCATTAGCCTTTTGAAACTTTTCCTACCAACCCTTAGCCTCTTTTCTCAGAGCTTTCTCTACTTATTTTTTATCATTGAGGCTCTTCTTAAGCTTTTCAACTTGTTGTTTCAGCTTATCTACCTTCTCTTTGGCTATATCAGCTTTCACATAAAAGGTATCTAAGTGAGCCTTGGCTATCCCCAACTCATCCTCAGCAGGAAGCTTGTCAACATCTTCTATGATCTCCTCCACTCTATAATCTTGAGCAGTCATTTCATTTTTAGGTTTGCTCACTTGCGGAATCATAGACCTTGAGACCCTTTGCCTAGTGATAGGGTTAACATACATACTTTTTCTTGTCACAACCATCCTGTTGGAAGGCCTGGTAAGTTTCTCTACCCAATAGTCATTTATGCTCTGAGTGGCTGCCTGTTATTTTGATACAGTAATATATTTTGAAAAATCAGCAGCCAAAGGAGATAATGGCATCAAAAACATAAGGGCGGACTGACTTGTTGTTGGTGGGGGTGAAGATATATTGACAACAACCTCTATTACAATGGTAGACTCTATGACTACCATTGTTGTTGATACAGGTAAATTTAGAGAAATAGGTACATAACTGATAGTAGAAGGGATGGATGAACTCGGAACGCAGTGTCCCATTGATGGTGGCAATGAAAGAGATGAGGGTGCAATAATGGTGGACATTGAAGTGGATATCTCAGAAGTGGAAGGTGGGTTTTGAGGAGGCTGTGACACAATAGAACTGACTTGTACCTCCATAGCTACTGATGAGACAAGGGAAGAACTGTGAGGTGGAGGAGGTATATTTGCTACATCTTCTTGACTAGAAAGGGAGGGAAATTATTTTGGGGATTCATGGAGATGAAAAGGAGAAGAGGGATTAGAAACCATACCTTCACCTACAGATGTAGGGTGTTCTTGTTCAGCTTCTATCTCCAGTTGTTGCTCTTGCTCAATTAACCCTTCTGTAGTAAAAATAGCTACCTCTTCAACAATTTCTTCCATATTCATTTTTTGCTTCTTGGAAACCTCTCTCTCCTCTATTTTTGGGGCTCTCTTAGTCCTTTTATGAACTAATCAGAAAGCATCCATCTCATCTTTGGAATATTCCTCTGATAAATCTCCTTGCACTACCCCAAGAAGTAATGATTGCTCGGTAATGGATTGTGATTTAGTTGATGCTGCAGGAGCAAAAGAAAGTGGCCTGAACCTAAAACTCTCATCCTTCTTCCAATTAATATCTGTGTCTTGAGGTTGTCCCCCTAGAGCTAAATGTGGAGGCCTGGATTTTGTTTCAATAACAAGGGTACTGATAACCTTTTCTTTAGAATACCTCATTTTGCTCATCAACTTAGCCCCTTTAGGGAATTTCTCCACCTGCTTAGAAGTAGGACTGAAGGTTTTCAACACTCTAGTGGTTGTTAAAGAAGCTTTTTGATCTGTAGGAGGCTGGAGAGATTTAGAATCACCCTAGGGATTTTCAACCATTAATACTATGTGCCTCACGTCCTTCAGTCTCCAAGTATCAATATTCTCATTATATCTTTTTGAAAACTCCTTATCAATTTTCATTCCAAATTTAGATTTAGTTTTTCCAATTTCAACTCTCATACGCCACCAATCCATAATATTGGCTTCATCCCATGGCCCTTTATAATCCTCCTCTTCTCCTTCTTCTGCAACTTCCTTCTTAGGCAAAATTTTTTTTCTTTGTCGACTTCGTCTTGGAGGAGGACCCACTTTTCTTTGTAGTTTCTGCTTTAATCTTGTCAATCATATCCTCGGTAATCTGATGACTAGGCTTGTGGTTAGGATCAAAATCTTCAATCTGCTCATAAAAATCCAACCATGGAGGTAACTGATCCATCTTGGAGACATTCCACTCCAAAAGAGTAGTCTCATCATTGTTTCTTCCTTGTTCAAAATTAGCCCTAGGCCTTTTCTCAAACTTGTAGGCCTTATCTCTGTTTAGGGTTTTATTTCTTGTAGTGAAAATATCATCAGGATCATAACTCCACCTCTAAGGAATATAAAATAGACCTAACCTATCAAGGTATCGATCAATTTGCTGACTCCTTCTTGGTGATGGTGATATCGCTCAAAGTGTGGGTAAGCAAAGACTTCCTTTTTCTCCCCGAACCATAGTTCACATCAATGTACTCTGCTTGCCTCAAATATTCCAAGGTGAAAAGTCTCTCCATGACAAAGTGGGGCAAAAGGAAAGGTTTACCCATGAAACCATATAATCTGATGATTGTACCTTTAGTTAAAAAATACTAGTATCCTTCCTCTACATCTTTAGTCCTCAGAATCTCCTTGGCTAGGGGTGGTAGTCTGGGAACTTATCATACATAATTTTGAGGGCTGGTCCAAGAAATTCCAAATTGAATCTATAGTAAGACTCACTACTTCTTAAGTGATTTTTCCAATAGTAAACCGACATAGGTTCTTCCTTATCGGTCTTATCCTTGATCGGAATCCATGACATTCTATCTTTAATAGTGGCATAAAACATCCATACCAAGTTTGAGCAATGCCTAAAACTAGGAGCAACAACACCCCTCTTCATGCTTACTAGTTGTTCATGTATTCTTTGGGTGAGAAGCTGTAAATAAATCACCCTTGTCCCTTTCTTTCATATTTTTCATACATTCTCTCGTTAGAGATACAGTATGCAGTGGCGATTTGCCAACCATGAACCATTTTGTCAGTCCAAACCCTCCATGCAAGCCAACATAGAGAACATAATGGGGTTTGTAAACTTGTTGATGGAGATGGGGACTTTAGGCAACTCTTCCTAGGGTTTGGTATTAAGTTGCTTATAAACCCAATTCTTAAATGACTCACCATCATTGGCCCACTTCTTTGTGGTATAAAACCTAGTTTGTTCAACAACCTTAAAGGGTTTTGGTGCTATAGGGTGGACCCTAAGGCAAAGAGCTCATGATAGAAAGAGGCAGTGATGCTAAAAATGGTCTCACCTTATGGGTCTTTACTGCCTTGGCTAGTGGGTCATAGAATTTCACTATTGTAGCTATTAACTTAGGACATGGGTGAATAGAATCACAAATGTAAAAGGATAGATAAGAAAGGATGGAGCATCTACCTTCTACTGATAAAGCAACCTTCTTCTTGTATCTGTCATTCATGCTCTTTCTTAGTCTCATCCTTTCGGTGATGGTCATCTCTGTGTCCGCTACAACCTCGACTTTATCAAGGTAAGGCACCAACATCTTGTTGTCCAGAGTTTCAAACTCCAGAACATCTTCTACGGCCTTAATGGGTGATTTCTTAGGAGCCATCTTGTAGTAGTAGGACTTTATGCACTGTAATCAGTAGGGAGAACTTCAGAATGTTGTTATGCTTCTTAATAACCTCATGGTTACTAAATGAACCTCGTGCATGACTTCATTACTTTTTATCTCCTAGAACATGTGTATCACCCACCATAAATGTAGATGTTGCGTGATACCTCTGCTGACACACTTTACCATCCTTTCCATTATTTACTTTGATGGCTCAAAGGTGGCATCCTATCTTCTTATTGGTCAAATTTTCAAATTGTGCTGCCAGCTCATCACATCCCTTCGGCTACTCTTCGGTCCATGCATGAGTTGGTTATAATTGAATGTGGGAGCACTCTTTAGCCTCCACGTGTCAAATTGGAACTTGTTGTTCGGCTTCGGCTTGATTCCACTCTGATGGCTTAAGAACCTTTCGAGTCCACTTGGTACTTGAAGCTTGCATGCATGACACTCTACCTCGATTCCACTTCGGCTATCTCTAGCTTTGAGAGGTTCCTAGATTAGCATCATTCTTTGTCCTTCTTTATGCGGGATAGAAACTGATAGACCACTCTATGGATATCTAGATTTTCCAATGCAGATTTGAGGGTGGAACGCCATTTCGGAGAGTTTTACATAACACTGTGTGCGGAATGGAACATTACTATGCATTTGGCCAATACTTAGTCATTTCTTGCAAATTTTCTTCTCTCCTTTTTTTTTAGAATTCTTTGAAAAGAACCAATTACAAAGTGCAGAAAATAAATCAAATACAAAGTGCAGAAAGGAAGGGGAAATATTTGTACAATGTATATACATATGTTACAATGAGCTCACTTCTTACATATAGTAGAGCTTGAGGTGAAAACCATTCACCGGAATTGGTTGTATGTTTCCCTCTGGATCCTCCAGCTGAAATACATTAGACTCTTTAGCTTCCACTATTTTGAAAGGACCATCCCAAAAGGAATCAAACTTTTCATGCTTGCCTGGCTTTGCCCTGTCAACATTCCATCTGAGAACTGAGTCTCCAACTTGGAGTTTTCTGAACCTAGATTTTTTATCAAACCATGCTTTAATGTCCGATGAATGCTTTTGAAAATGATCATATGCTTGAGTTCTGCTCTCTTCCAATTGCAGCAAGTGTGTCAACCTAGTTTTTACTGGATCCTCCTCTAATTCTTCTTCTGTACTGACAAGCTTAAGCATTGGGATCTCTAAGTGAATTGGCAATACTACCTCCTTTCCATATACCAGTGCATAAGGAGAAGTTTTGATGGAATTTTTAATAGTAATCATGTCTGCCCATAGAGCATGGTCGAGCAATAGGTGCCAACTCCTTTTGTTACCTTCCAGATATTTTCTCAAAATCCTTAATAGGTTTTTGTTGGTAGATTCTGCAAGTCCATTACCTTGTGGGTAATAATTTGAAGTATTTTTAAGAGTGATGCCATACTTGCTGGCAAACTCAATGTACTTGGCTCCTATGAAAGTAGGGCCATTATCACTCACCAAAGCTTTCGGGACTCCAAATATGGAAATCAAATTCTCCATAAAGTTGATCACAACTTCCTGGTCCACCTTCTTTGTAGGAATGGCCTCCACCCATATGGTAAGATAATCTATAGCTATCAAGATAAAATTATGCTCTGCTAAAGAATTAGGATTTATAACTCCTATGAAATCTAATCCCCATTGTTGAAAAGGCTCCTCAACTTGAATAGGCTTTAGGGGAGATGAAGCATTTCTGGTTCTTCCAACGTACCTCTGACATTTATCACAAGCCTGGGTAACTTTAAAAGCATCATTGAACATAGTAGGCCAATAATAGCCTACTCTTATTATCTTCAAAGCCATAACTCTGCCCGAGCTATGACCACCTGCTGACCCTCCATGAAATTCTTCTATGACTCTTTTTTGTTGGTCCTCCTTCAAACATTTTAGGAGAATACCATCCAAGTTTCTTTTGAACAACCCTTCAGGTAGTAATACATATTTTAGAGCATGAAGTCTATATCTCCTTCTTTGAGAAGGATTCAGATCAGGTGGGTAGATCCCAGTTTGGAAATACCTGGTCATTTGGTCGATCCAATCAGAATCTGCAGTGTGTACAATCTCTATTTGATCCTCTTCTGTTATCTGACAAGCTATCATTTTGGCCAATGTTGAAGCATCTGTCAATCCTTGGCACAAGGCTCTACCTCTTACCAGCTTGGTGGGATGTATTTCTACATCATATTCCTGGATCTTAGTAATCCAACCAGCCCTTTTATCACCTAGGTCACCTTGTAAGATAAAACTTCTTACATCTGGATGAACCACATACACCAGGGTTTTGCTCTGTACCAGATATTGTCTGAACTTCTTTAGTGACTTCATCACAACAAACACTTGTCTTTCAATAAAGTTATATTTTACCTGATAATCATGTAAATTCTGACTCCAAAAGAACACAGGGTGTTCATCCCCTTGATTATCTTTCTGGGTGAGTACCGAGGCATAACTCTCTTCAGCTCCATAAGCATAGAGAATAAAATATTTACTAAAATCAGGATTTATCAAGACTGGGGCTATTGCAATGGATTGCTTGATGACCTCAAAAGCTCACTTCCTAACCTCAGTCCACTTGAACTCTACCTTTTTCTTGAGTAGTTCAGATATAGGCCTCACTTTCTATGCAAAATCAGAAATGAATTTCTTGATGAAATTGATTTGACCTAGGAAATACTGCAAGGTCTTCTGATTAGTAGGCAAAGGAATAGCTAGAATTGCTCTAATTCTATCTGGATCTATGGCCATACCTTCTTTTGAGACCACATGGCCTAATAGTTTTCCCTCATGTACTGCAAAAAATGACTTCTTAGGATTCAGTGAAATACCAAATTCTCTGCACTTTTGAAAAACCTGTTCCAAATGAGATAGATGATCATTTTTATCATGAGAAAACATAGTCATGTCATCTAGGTAAATCAGAATAACTTTGTTTATAAGTGTACCAAAGGCATAGTCCATGGCCCTCTGAAATGTAGCTCCTACATTAGACAACCCAAAGGGCATTCTCTGATAGGCAAATGTACCCCATTTTGTGGTGAATGTTGTTTTGTATTGGTCTTCATCTTTTACCCAAATTTGGTTATATCCAGAGTAACCATCCAATAGTGAGAATATTTCTGCTCCTGCTACTACCTATAAGATCTGGTCAATCTGAGGGAGGGGGTAGTGATCCTTGAGGGATGCTTGATTCAGATTTCTAAAATCTATGCATAGGCGTATATCTCCATTCTTCTTTCTTACGGGTACCAAATTGGCTACCCAAGTGGAATGTTTTATTGGATATATTATCCTAGCCTTTAACAACTTTAAGAGTTCCTCTCTCATAATGGCTTCTATCCTCGGATTGATAGGCCTCTATTTTTTTCGAAATGGTTTAGCATCGGGCTCTAACTCAATAGTATGTTGGATAATCCTTTTGTCATACACCTTAAGGTCTTCATATGACCAAGCCACAATGTCTTGGTATTTTAAGCATAAATTTTTAATCTCTTCTGCTTCCTTAGGTGAACATTGGATCCCAATATTGAGCTTCTTTCCTATTTCGACCTCCACTTCTTTATAGATATTTTCACCGACCTTCATGGCTCTGACCTTCTTTCTATCTTCATTATCGAATAAAATTTCAAGGGTGACCAACCCCCTTGGAATATGATTGTTTCTTAGTTGGATAAAGTCTTGCTGATCTATTTCCTCCAAGTCTTCCTCTTGGACAGTTGAGAGGCATGCTTCTCTTATCAAAAAATCTAGAATTTGTTCATCACTTTCAAAAACCTACCAGAATATCTGCTTGTCTGACACTGCAGGTCTGAAAACCATTTTAATTCCCTTGGTCTTCTTAGTTCCAAAATCTATAGGAGGGTTGAAATTAGCTCCCTTCATTGCCAATGAATCCACCAGGAGATTCTCTTCTCTAGGCACAAAGCTTAGATTCAGGGCATCAAATGAATCCATTAGGTCCCATACCCTATTCCTGTAAGCTTTTAAGTAATGGTGCTTACTGCTGCACTTATTCCTTACCTGATGGACTATCAACTCAGAATCACCATATATGTTCAAAATCTTGATGCCCATGCTTTCTACTTGCATCAATCCGAGGCACAAAGCCTCATATTCTGTAACATTGTTAGTACATGACCATGTCAGTCTGTAAGCAAAATTATTTATCCCTTTTGACTATGATTGTAGGACCACACCAGCCCCTGCACCATTTCTACATTTAGCACCATCAAAGTGCATAACCCATGTTTCCTTGTTTCTTAGGGATTGATTAGAAATAGTAGGGAGTTTCTTTTCCAATTCAGTTGTGATGTTGTATGTACCCATACTAGTTCCAAACTGACTATAATATTCTCTGAAAGGCAACTCATCTTCAATGTCTAGCTCCTCGATGTTTTCCACTAGCTCAAATTCCTCCAAAGGATTAAGATTGCACATATCTTCTTCAATATTTTCAATATGATAAGCAACTAGTTTCTCAGGTGTTATCCTTATCCTTTTTCCTTTGAAAGGGATTACCATGCTGGAATAATCCATGTACATACATCCCCCTAGCTTTGCAGTAAACTCTCTTGAGAGGCATAACCCAAAATAGGGTTCTAAGTCCACCACCACTATTTCCTGTACCACTGTTACCTCGGGAGCTCTGTGCAACCTCATCAGTACATATTTAATAACCCCAACTATCTTGATAGGTGTCCCATCTAGTTGTAACACTCCAGGACAAGACCGGGTATACTCCATACCCATCTCTTCACAGACCACCTTAGGCATAACTGTGGTTGATGCTCCTAAATCAATCATACAATTTTGGACTACCCATCCTTCCATTCTTAAGGATATGTAGAAAGGGGGAGGTTTGTTCTTTAGAACAATAGGTGTCATTTCTTTCTTTTCTGATGGTATACTGAGGATGGTAGTGGTCGGTCTGTTCTGGGGATTTTTGTTGAGGGAAGCTTTAAGCAGGTCAATCTGGCCTGGAATGAAAAGAGTGTCATACAGGCTAGCTTTTGATGGAATCCTTTTCATCTCTTCAACAATGTTGTACTCAGACTTGGTCAGGGATAGTTTTTCTAGTCCTCTATCTGGCTCACCATATTTCCTTTTGTATTGTTGGGTTACCTCTAATATTTATCTTTTGGTAATAGAGGGGAACCTGAGCCTTTCTTGATCCTCACCTTTGGATCTCATTCTGTCTCCTTTCGTTTCTCTTTCCAGATTTTTAGGGAGACTATCTATCTTCTCCTTCCCTCTAGCTTGAGGAATAGGAAAAGTGTCATTGCTTTGAGGGGGGAGTCAACTTTCTTTTGAGAAGGGACCTAGAATTGTCCCATATTCTGGGGGTCTACTTGTAAAGCTTTCTTTCCAGACCTTGTCATAACAACAATTGGACTTTCTTCCTCTAACTCCTTTTTGACCATGATCTGATCAGGGTGCCATAACATATTAACCCTCCCCTTCTGATTCCTTTCAGCTTGATCCATGGCTTTTTGAACATGGTGTTGATACATCACACAAGACTGTGAGTCATGGGGGTCATTGCATACCAAACACCAAACATTTGCAAGAGTGGTATCTGCAGAACACTCCGGCTCCTCATATGTTGCATTCACCCTAACCCCAGTACTATTACTAGGACCAGGCCTTTGATATTTGTTTACATATGGGAATCTCCTCTATTGTGACCTTTCCTGATCTCTCTTTTCCATTGAATTCATTCTATTACTCAGAGTTTTCAAGGTATTTTGTATATCCAGAATAGCAGATAATTCTTGAGAAGGTTGAGAAGGAAGGGGAGGAAAAGGAGGTGTGAAGGATACAGGTTTAGATCGAGGAATCAGATTCATTTGTGGAGATGGAGATGGTAAAGAAATGGGGTCCATGTAAGAGGGCTTTGTGGATTGATCCTGGCTACTATTGGTTTCTGAGTTATAGGGCAACACGGTTTTGGGGGGAATTCTTCCTACATTGATCAAGATATTTTTAGCATGGACAACTACATTATAAACTTGGGGGAAGGTTTCTACTCTATATTGTTGTGTTTGTAGACCTAGCTCTGATCCTAGAGCTCGGATATAATACATATAAGCCAAACATGCAGCTGGTCTAGTAGTGGGGGGAATTCTCTTCCATGTTCTGCTAAATCTCAAATTAAAATCTGAGATAGTTTCTTGTTGGGTTTTTTGCATGGTTGTAAACTGATTCAGTAGAGAAAAGGGATCAATAGATTCATTAAATTCTTCTATGAATGGTTCAGCCAATGATTTCCATGAAGTGATAGAATTATCTTCCAGAGTTCTAAACCAATGCAATATCTTTCCATGAAAGGATAGGGCTAGAATTCTGACAATAATATTTTCTTCCTTTATGTTGTGGATTGCTGCCAGATTCAAGATATCTTGGTAGTGCTCATAAGCTATTTTCCCAAATCCATCATACATGGGGATTGCCTTAGATACATCCTGGGGGATGGCATCCATTTGGGCTAATCTAAGGGGCCCAGTTGAATCCTAGTTAGGGTACTTCTATAGTGGCTGATTAGGAGCCACATTTTGTGCCATATTTTTGGTTGTAGGTCTTCTTGGGGGAACTATTGGGTTTTCTTCTAGAAGCTCTTCTTCTTCAATAAAATCTTGATCCAAACTTCTGATAACAATAGCCCCTCTTTGAGGTAACTCACAATAAAAGAAATAATTAGGGTTGTTCCTCTTGAAAGACCTGGTATACATGAAAGGGTACTGGTCTACAATACTTTTTTGGGGTCTTCTGACCAGGGAGTCACCAGGTGAACTTTCTTTTCTCTGCTAATAAGGTCAAGATAATTCACCAAATCTTGATTCCTTCGGGTTGAGATAACAATAACTCTTTAGATGGGTTTCATGTTCCTTGTGAACTTGTCCCATCGGGCGTGCCAAAAATTATTGGGCACTGAATTGCACCAAGTTTTCACTCGATACTATGGTTGTTTATCTTCCTACTTTCTATCCAGGCTTGCACTCGATAGCTGCAGCTCAACACTCAACATTGGATGGACCAAAATAGGGGTTTTCGATCCAACCTCCAGAGTAGGTTGGTTCCTTGTCAACTTAGCAAGTTGTTGACACAATTATGCTCACTTAGGGTTTGGAGTTTAGGGTAAGAGAAGGTTAGGGTTAGAGAGATGTAGATAATAGTGGATGGATAGGTTAACAACATTGCACTACCATAAAAAGCTCCCAAAAAACCATACTAAAGATGCATACTCAGATCAACATTTATCTCAAATCAGATTGTTTCATATATTAAAGCACAACAGAGAAATGTTGTAGCAAGCAATTTCAATATCTAGGGAATGATAATCCAAATAACAGAATTCACCAAATACCTAGATTTCATAGAAATGTACTTCCTAACAACATAGAATGAACTCAAAAGCAGATTTCAATTACTTATAATAACTAGTAATCCAAAATTAGGCACAAACTAACCATCAAAGTATTTATAGAAATGCAACTAAAGAATCCGAACCTCTAACATCAAGCATGAGAATGCGAACTTGAGGTGAAGATCAATGTATTGCTCCTTTCATTAGCTTTTCAAGAATATTTACAATGGCACAAGCAAACACGCTAGAGTCGACCCTTAAAAATGAGGGTTCGACCTCTACTTATAGTTTTTCAAATTACAATAATCAAGAAGCAATACAAAAGATCTTGTTTTAATAGCACAACAAAGATATTTAGCTGGCATTAGCTCATTGGTCCGTCCTCCAGGAATTTCATTGAAAGAAAGTCTACCATGGCAGCTCGGGGTCTCTACAACTTGTTGATCGCTCAGTGGAACTGAAGTTCAGGCCGTTAAAGATCATGCATTTCCATCGATCCTTCTTGGGAGTGAATTACCACTATCGATCTATAACCACCTCTAGTTTGATCTTCTAGAAAACCTTCGATGCTTCGTCTTCCAATCGACTGTTACAATTCTGACGCAGCAATATCTTTTAAACAACCAAGATTTGGTAGCCTAACCTCCACCATTGATTCTCTTCATCGCATGATTCAGATTCAACCCGGCATAAGCTAAACGCCATTCCGCTTTAAAATTGATGACGTCATCTCTCTTATCAGAAGCAACGGAATCTCCAATCTGGATCTCTGATATCTGAACATCGAATCCGCTCTGGGATCTATCATACTCAGCATTATCTTCTTCAATCCGCATTAGAATATTGATGACGTCACCTCTTTCTTATAGCTTTTGCGGATTTCATTCCGGACAAAACAAGTGCATTGTGTTATAATCGCCAATCCGGGTCCGGAGCTAGTCACATAACTCTTCTATCATGAATCCACACTTTCATTACTCCGTCATCCCATCTTGTCTTCATTCCGAAAAGGAAACACTTGTTCATTCTCCGAATCACCAATCCACACTTCTTTGCCACTGACATCATCATCTCCTTGAAACTTTTGTGGATTTGAGGGTAGCGCTAATCCGGAGCCAAAAACAAAAGAATCTTCCCGAAATCGGGTATTCAACATACTCAGTCATTTGCAAAGATGCCATTCCACACTTTTCCACCACTGACGTCATCGTCTCTTAGGAACTTTTGTGGATTTGAGATCTGCCATCATTTCGGAGCCGGAGGGAAATCACCCGAAATCGCTTCAAACATGAAAACTTCACTAACTATTGAGCGGATTCATATCTTCTGACCCGGTTCCACTTCAAAGTGTACTGCAAGGTTTGCGGAATGATGATTCTATCACTTAGTCAAAATTATACAAAATTTTACTAAGTATGTGGCCATTTTGGGCCTACAGGGCTATTAAAGTAAAATTTTATCTTTTAATGAAAATGATGTAAACCAGTTGATTGAAAAAACATAACTATTTAAGGAAATATGACAAATACATTTGATAAAAAGAAAAATAAATAATATCTTTGAAAAAAAGATAAACTTAAAATTGACTTGACACTAATGCAATGTTTTGTTATTTTGATAAAAAATAATAAAAAAAACATAAAATTAAATTTAAAGTGTTAATGTAAATTTCTTGATCCCATTAATATTAGTATCATTATTTTTATAAAATAAAAACATAATTTAAATTTTTATATATTATTTTAATAAGAAACCTTCTCTATTTAATATGATTTATTGTGTTCAACAATGACAATGTATATAAAAATACATATAAAAACATCACAATATATATTTAATTTTCTAAAGAAAAAAATGTTAACTTGTAAACATGTAATACAAAGGATACATATCATTGTGTTTTGATGATGAAGTGAAGAATTATCATATAAATAACCATTTTGTTAAGTTAATAATTAAATCAAAATGATTAAATATACTAAAATAGGTATGAAATGATTTTAATTACATTCATAAGACCAAAATAGTTTATGAGACGATGATATTTAATTCAAGAGAAGGTATGATGTACAATACTAATCCCTCTTGGATTCAAACCTAAAATTTTCTATTCAAAGTTCTAAAGTCTTAACAACATTCAAGAAAAATATTTTTTTTGGCAAAGTCAAAAAACAATATAACCATTTACAATTTTTATATATATTAAAAAAATTATTCAACAAAATAAAAAAGCTCAACATTCTCTTTAGGGTGTGTTTCTTTTATTGTTGATTTTGATGAGAAGTTTCCATATTTTTTTAATTCTCAATTCTTCAAAATTTCTATCAGTGAGTTCACTTTTAAAGTGTCCTCATATGCATTCATGTTATCCTTATAGTCTTCACATTACCTGATAAAATATTTTTTCAGTCTCTATTACTTCTATTGTGCAAAAGACATATCCATTTTGACCATGCCTCTTGAGGTATTGTTCATTTTCTAGTTTTACATTTGAGATTATGTGAACTGGATCTTAGTTGGGTTATAAGCATTTTTTCCTTCCATTTAATCTTTGCATCTATGTACTTATTTTGGTTATATTCACAATTTGGGTTGAATTTTTTGATGTATAATTATTTTTTCCTTCTTAAATTTTTAGTCTATATGATAAGTCTAAATTTTTACTTGCATACTATTTAATTTCTTTGTTAGAGTTTGGGACCTCATGAAATAAATACTTCATTTTTCGTCTATTTGATGTCTTGTTTCATCCATGTGCCTTTTATTCTAGTTAGTGTCTCTTTTATTACTTGTTTTAACAAATTATTATCTTCCATTCTTTCTATTTTCTTTAGGTACCCCAATAGTCTTACCATAGCTTCTTCTCGTGAAAACTCCTTGTTTCAACAAATAAAAATTTAAATATTCTAGATCAAACCTAGTTGTAATGAATGCCCAACTTTCACTAAATCACTTGAAAGATTTGTAATATATTTTTTGGTTGCCATTATTTAGGGATGAATCAAAATCGACCATGTAATCATTGGATGCCTATTGTAGAGCTTTGCAAATGGTCTAAAATATAGGAAACTTTTGTTGAATACATAGTTGTTGTGATTGTCACATTCAACCCCATACATAAGCTATTTAGGATTTGTAAAATTATTGCAAAATTTACAAGATAGCACCTCATATTGCAAATATACAGTAGTGCCAAATATGTTAGAAATTTGAGCATATTGAGTTGTCATTGATGTCAAAGAAAGCATGGTAAGGTAGAAATATTCTTCTAAGGTTAGATATTTATGCAAGACAAGGTATATCTTAAGGCCAAGAGTTGATATCAACAAAAAGATTATAATATAGGGCAAAGAGGCTCAAATTGTCATTTGGGCCAAGGTTTAAAGAAAGGTTTGGTTGCCCAAATTTGAAACCATGGCCAAAGAGTTATTTGATTTAAAGTTTTAAATTATTTATATTTAAATAATTTAAAATTAAATATTTTAATCGTTATGGGCCATGAAGAGGTTTTGAAGGTTAGTTTTTATTAAAGCAATTTATGACAAATGTGATGCGTCAACGTCTCGAAGCACGTAGAGAAAAGACTCATTTTTGTTGACGTCGTGTATTGAAAACATATGGTATATATATAAAGGGGATGTCATTGTTTTAAAGTGAAACATAAGAATGTTGTGAAATGTAACTCGCCAGAAGAGCAGATCTTATGGACAAATAGAATCGATATCGAACGGAGTCTTCAGCGCGTTTTGACCAAGATTTTTTGGATGAACACGTTGCCAATGCGTGGTGTTGAATGAAGCCTTCTACGAGAGTTTTCAAATTAAAAACACTGACAGACTGCGATTCATAGAGGGATTTTTGGGTAAAGAAGGTGTCGTGTGATAGTGCGCATTTAGGAGCTTTCAAATACAATTACCTGCTATTTTGATCTCATCCGATAGGATGTTTGAGTCGGTTGTTGAAATGTCCTAAAGGGCCAAGGTCTCAGGTTCAAAACTTTTTTACACCGATTTTAAAGCTAGACTTAAGACCCATCCAGTGGGTTAGCTATTATGGTCAAAGCTAGACTTAAGACCCATCCAGTGGGTTAGTTAAAGTGGTCGTTGAGCACTATTGGAAGTTAGAAGTTGAAGATTCAACTCTCTCTAAGTAGCCAAATATTTTAGGTATGGGTAAATGGTTTTAATTTTGACAAAGTAAATTATTATACACATCATAAAATTATTTTTGAATGTTAAGGAGAGGTAGTTATAAGGGTTATAATTATGTTTCATTTTTATTATTCAAAAATTAAATTGTTGGCTTTATATAGGAGTGATAAGGTGTGAGTATGTTTACTAGGCTTATTGTAAATTTTGAAAGCTATTATGGTCAAAGCTAGACTTAAGACCCATAACTTAAGACCCATCCAGTGGGTTGGTTAAAGTGGCCGTTGAACAATTTTGGAAGCTAGAAGTTGAAGATTCAACTCTCTCTCTACGTAGCCAAATATTTTAGGTATGGGTAAATGGTTTTAATTTTAACAAAGTAAATTATTATACATAAAATTATTTTTGAATGTTAAGGAGAGGTATTTATAAGGGTTATAATTATGTTTCATTTTTATTATTCAAAAATTGAATTGTTGGCTTTATATAGGAGTGATAAGGTGTGAGTATGTTTACTAGGCTCATTGTAATTTTTGATGAAAAGAAAAATTGAAGGAGTTTGATAATTATAAATAAAAAAATTATGAAAATTAAAAAGGGGACATATTTTCTTTAAGCTTGGAGTGATAAGGTTGTGAAAGTTTTGTGAATGTAATGCTTTTGTTTTGATATGAAAGTGGTGTGAAAAATTATTTTGAAAAAAGAGATTATAAGGTGTAAACAAGGAACTTTTTTTTTTATGTATGTTGAATATTATTTTGAAAGTGAAGGAGTGATAAGGTGTATTTATGACTTAACATTTTATAGTATTTATTGTATGGCAAAATATTTGTTGAGGTAAATATTCCTGTAGAGATTTTGAAATAGATTGTTGTTATCTAACCGAGAATTGGTAAGAGGATTTGGTTGTGAGTAAAACAGGTTTTGAAGACATATCTCCTTCAAAGCAAAAATGTATGGGCACATTATCCTTTGTTTAGAGTGATTGAAATGAATGTATGAATAATAAGGTAGAATGAAAAGGATTGATAAGTATTGTTGGAAATGTTTGACCAATTTTGAGTGCACCTTGTTGATGGATGATTTGATTTGAGATAGATATTGAGAATCATTTGAGTTAGGGTTTAAGACCTACATTGTGCTTTTTGTTGGAAGTAGTGTGAAACACTTTGTTAGGGTTTGTAAGCAAGTTGTGTTTCATTGGTTGAATTATTGAGTGAAGTTGGTTGAGCATTAATCTAAGAAATATTGATTAAAAGTATGGAATTTGTAGATCAAGTTTTGTGAAATAATTTATACATCATTATGAATTGATTTGAAGAGAAAGTTTTCTGGAAGAGATTTAAGTTGTGCTTTGTATGCAAGTTTTGGAGTTGGTTTGAGTAAGCTTTTGTGAAAGGTTAAGGACAGAATTGGGTAAGTCTTGGTGAAGACTTGTAGGCAGATTTTTGCAAGTCTTGGTGAAGACTTGTAGGTAGATTTGGGAAAGTCTTGGTGAAAACTTATCGATAGATTTGAGCAAGTCTTGGTGAAGACTTGTAGGTATATTTGAGCAAGTCTTGGTGAATACTTGAGAGCAGATTGAGCAAGTTCTTGAGAGGACTTGAGGGCAAATTTGAGATAAGTCTTTGTGAAGACTTGAGAGCAGATTAAGAAAGTTCTTGAGAGGACTTGAGGGCAGATTTGAGACAAGTCTTGGTGAATACTTGAGAGCATATTGAGAAAGTTCTTGAGAGGACTTGAGGGTAAATTTGAGATAAGTCTTTGTGAATACTTGAGAGCATAGTTGATTAATTTATTTATTCAAGCTTTGTGTGAAGGCTTTGGGGTAAATATAAGAAGTGATTTGTGATTAAGATTTATTTTAAGGCTTGAATATGGATTTAAGAACAGAGTTTGGTATAGATTTGAGAGCAAATTTGTGCTAGACTTGAGATAGAGTTAGAGCAAATTTATACTAGATCGAGGACAGTATTTGGTGCAGATCTGAGACAGAGTTGAGAGTAATATTTGGAGGTGACAGAGCAGAGGATAGTAGTCTCCAATGGATAGAGATCCATTAGCCAGGGTAGTGAGGACAAAGGTCTTCTAAGTGAGGATATAGATCTTCTGAGTGAGGACAGAGGTCTTCTGTGGAGAGAGATCCATAAGCCACTACAGTGGGGGTAGTAGTCTTCTAGAAGATTACTAGCTAGAGCATAGGAGAAAGAGTTCTCTTGTGGATAGAGTACCACGAACTAGAGCAAGGGGAAAGAGTACTCTTGTGGAGTGTGATCCACGAAGCATCTAGGAAGATAGAATTCTATGGAGAGAGATCCACGAACTAGTTGAGGAGAAAGAGTTCTCCTAGGTCAAGTTCCACGAACCTGAGAAAAATGGAAAGGTTTCTCCTATGGAGAATGATCCAAAAATCAGAGCATTAGGAGATTGGTGTCTCCTTTGGACAGAGGTCCATAAACATTGTAATAGGGAAGTGATTCCCAAGATATTTGTTGATAAAATTTAGTAGAAATATTTTCTTCGTGAAGTAGCCCACATTGGGTGAACCACATTAAATTGGTGTCTCTATTGTGTGTGATGTTTTATGCATTATGTTGGTTACTGCTATTGATATTACCATTTATAATATTGGATAATATTGTTTGGGAAAGAAAAGTAAAAGTTAATCTTATACTGTTCACCTCTTGATGCAGGAGCATCCAGTAGCACCAGCAGCAGAAGCATCAAGTTGCAGGAAAGCCACTCCAGAAGAGTCGGCTCAGGAAGTAGAAGAAGAAGGCGGGAAAAATTTCTCCAAGGCAGAGGAAGAAGAACGTCGTGATTTCGCGACGTGTCGCGAAATCGCGACGAAAAATGGCCAAGTTGGCGCAATTGGGAAAATGTCGTGATTTCGTGACACGTCGCAAAATCGCGACGAAAAATGGCCAAGTTGGCGCAATTGGGAAAATGTCGTGATTTCGTGACATGTCGCGAAATCACGACAACGGAGCGATGGCAGGAGCAAAGGCGAAAAGCAGTAGCGAAATTGCGACGTCGTGATTTCACGACGTCGCAAAATTGTGACGTCTAGGTGAAGCAGAGGTGAAGGCAGAAAATTGTAGCGAAATCGTGACGTCGCGAAATCGTGACGTCGCGGCAAGGAGGAGGCAGTGGCAGAAAGTTGTAGCGAAATCGCGACGTCCTGGCGAGGCGGAGGTAGAAGGAGAAAAGTGTAGCGAAATCGCGACGTCGTGAAATCACGATGTCGGAGCAGCAGCAGGAGGGCACAGTGGAAGTGTCGCGATTTCGCGACATGTCACGAAATTGCGACTATCGCGAAATCGCGACCAGAGCAGGCGGACGAGGGGCGGTCAAAGGCAGAGGTCACAATATCGTGACCTGTCGTGATATCGTGACAAAAATTTGAGCGTAGGATTGAGCGGCAGAACGGTCGCGATATCACGACGTCGCGATATCGTGACGTCACGATATCGCGACAAAAATTGGAAAACTGGCAGGCAGCGAGAGTTGGTCGCGATATCGCGATCGCGATGAGAAAAGAGAGCAGGGAGGCAAAAACGTCGCGATATCGCGACGGAGAGAGAAGAAGGCGACGGAGAAGGAGAAGGAGAAGGAGATGGCGGAAAAAACCGCGAAGGGCGGTATTGTTCCAGAATGACACGTGGCACCCAGGGTGCAGTAAATGGCGGACAAATACCAAGAAGCGCGAAAGACGAAAAGGATGGACACGCAGGGTATTCTGATCGAATCAGCAGTGGCAGGGACCGTGCGGAGTGCGGGAATTTAATCGGGTTGGTGTCCCAATTTTTGGTTAATGTTCTTTGTAATTAATCGGGTTGGTGAACCCGTTTACGCGTGAGTTGATGCTTCAGAGGGTCGGGGCCTCTATAAAAACCTAGTTTGATGTTTTAGTCAGGGGGATGGGGGATCGGGAATGCACGCAGAGTGGGAGTAGTGTAAAGCTAAGCCGAGAGCTAGCTATTGTAATCCTGTGGGCATTTTATGTATGATTTTTAGATTTAAAAGATGAAGATTTCTATATTTGTGGGAGTGTGTGCGTGTCTGTTTTTCGGTCCGCCGTCAATGGTATCAGAGCGAGTGATTAACGTCGCGATTTCACGACGTCGCGAAATCGTGACATCCTGGAGAGGCGGAGGTAGAAGGAGAAAAATGTAGCGAAATCATGACGTCGATGCAGCACCAGGAGAGCACAATGGAAGTGTCACGATTTCGCGACATGTCACGAAATCGTGACCAGAGCAGGCGGACGAGGGGTGATCAAAGGCAAAGGTCGCGATATCGTGATGAAAATCCAAGCGTAGGATTGAGCGGCAGAACGATCATGATATTCGTGAAATCGTGACAAGAATTGGAAAACTGGCAGGCAGCGAGAGTTAGTCGCGATATCGCGACCAAAATGAGAAAAGAGAGCAGGGAGGCAGAAACGTCGCGATATCGCGACGGAGAGAGAAGAAGGCGACGGAGAAGGAGAAGGAGATGGCGGGAAAAACCGCGAAGGGCGGTATTGTTCCAGAATGACACGTGGCACCCAAGGTGCAGTAAATGGCAGACAAATACCAAGAAGCACGGAAGACGAAAAGGATGGACGCGCAGGGTATTCTGACCGAATCAGTAGTGGCAGGGACCGTGCGGAGTGCGAGAATTTAATAGGGTTGGTGTCCCAATTTTTGGTTAATGTTCTTTGTAATTAATCGGGTTGGTGAACCCGTTTACGCGTGAGTTGATGTTTCAGAGGGTCGGGGCCTCTATAAAAACCTAGTTTGATGTTTTAGTCAGGGGGATGGGGGATCGAAAAAATGCATGCAGAGTGGGAGTAGTGTAAAGCTAAGCCGGGAGCTAGCTAATGTAATCCTGCAGGCATTTTATGTATGATTTTTAGATTTAAAAGACGAAGATTTTTGTATTTGCGAGAGTGTGTGCGTGTCTGTTTTTCGGTCCCCCGTCAGTGGTATCAGAGCGAGTGATTCTGAGTGCGTAATAGATCGTCGGACGTGAGGCAGTTATGCCAGGATCTGTGGTAGGGTTCTGAGAGAGAGAGTGAGTTCGGTCTTTAAGTGCGTAAGCAGATTCGCCGAGCATGAGCTAGTTTACGCTAAGACCCGATAAAAAAAAATGCATTCCCGAAGAAGCCGGGACAACAAAGAAGATATGGTGACAGAAGAAGAATTCATAGCTTTGCAGAAACAGTTGAAGGCCCTGTAAGAAGAGTGGCTCTGAATGAAATTGCGAAAGTAAGAAGAGCGTCAAAGAAGGCGGGAAGAAAGAAAGAGAAAGAAAGAAGATGGAGTGCTTTCGAAGTTGAAGCTGAAGAAGACTGCATGTGAGGAAGAGTGCAGCAGTGCCGGGACCTGCCCGAAAGAAGGCACAAATTTTTTTGTGCAAAAGGAGGAGTTGAAGCAGGCTGCAGCAGAAGTTTACAGCAATGAGAGAATTTGTCCGGTGGAAGACAAAAGTTGTGTGGACCGGGAGAAGGGGTTAGAGCAGTCTGCAGAGGTAGAAGAATGTCTGGAGGTGTTGCAGAGGCAACAACCGGACCAAGCAGAAGTGAAGATCACTTCTCCACTTACCCCGGGTGTCTGATGCAGGAGCATCCAGCAGCAGAAGCATCAAGTTGCGGGAAAGCCACTCCAGAAGAGTCGGCTCAGGAAGCAGAAGAAGAAGGCGAGAAAAATTTCTCCAAGGCAGAGGAAGAAGAACGTCGCGATTTCATGACGTGTCACAAAATCGCGACAAAAAATGGCCAAGTTGGCGCAGTTGGGAAAATGTCACAAAATTGACAGCGAAGCAATGGCAGGAGCAAAGGCGAAAAGCAGTAGCGAAATCGCGACGTCGCGATTGGTGAAGCAGAGGTGAAGGCAAAAAATTATAGCGAAATTGCGACGTCATGAAATCGCGATGTCAAGGCAAGGAGGAGGTAGTGGTAGAAAGTTGTAGCGAAATCATGACGTCGCGATTTTGTGACGTCCTGGCGAGGCAGAGGCAGAAGGAGAAAAGTGTAGCGAAATCACGATGTCGCGATTTCACGATGTCATGAAATCGTGACGTCGGAGCAGCAGCAGGAGGGCACAGTGGAAGTGTCACGATTTCACGACATGTCACGAAATCGCGACTGTCACGAAATCATGACCAGAGCAGGCGGACGAGGGGCGGTCAAAGGCAGAGGTCATGATATCGTGACCTGTCGTGATATCACGACGAAAATTCGAGTGTAGGATTGAGCGAAAGAACGGTCGCGATATCGTGACGTCGTGAAATCGCGACAAGAATTGGAAAACTGGCAGGCAGCGAGAGTTGGTCGCGATATCGCGACCAAAATGAGAAAAGAGAGCAGGGAGACAGAAACATCGCGATATCACGATGGAGAGAGAAGAAGGTGACGAAGAAGGAGAAGGAGATGGCGGGAAAACCGTGAAGGGCGGTATTGTTCCAGAATGACACGTGGCACCCAGGGTGCAGTAAATGGCGGACAAATACCAAGAAGTGCGAAAGACGAAAAGGATGGATGCGCAGGGTATTCTGACCGAATCAGCAATGGCAAGGACCGTGCGGAGTGCGGGAATTTAATCGAGTTGGCGTCCCAATTTTTGGTTAATGATCTTTGTAATTAATCGGGTTGGTGAACCCATTTACGCGTGAGTTGATGCTTCAGAGGGTCGGGGCCTCTATAAAAACCCAGTTTGATGTTTTAGTCAGGGGGATGGGGGATCGGGAAAATGCACGCAGAGTGGGAGTAGTGTAAAGCTAAGCGGGGAGCTAGCTAATGTAAGCCTGCGGGCATTTTATGTATGATTTTCAGATTTAAAAGACGAAGATTTTTGTATTTGCGGGAGTGTGTGCGTGTCTGTTTTTCGGTCTACCGTCAACCTCC
The DNA here is from genome assembly GCA_028583015.1 of Wollemia nobilis. Lineage (NCBI taxonomy): Eukaryota > Viridiplantae > Streptophyta > Pinopsida > Araucariales > Araucariaceae > Wollemia > Wollemia nobilis. The sequence continues at coordinate 700,231 of JAQPPZ010017009.1, read as the reverse complement.
CCCTCTCAGTATAAGCCTGTGTTCTTCAAAATATGTTTTAAAAAGTAGTCGAAAGAAGAAATATACTCAAGGGCATAACTTAAGCAACTAAAATATTTTAAATTTGAAAACCTACCTTTTTAAATTGTATTTGTTTTCAATAGATAATATATTTTATAGTTTATGGAGATATTTTTAGCACCATCAAACTCAAATTTTGCAAGGATTATTTCATTAAAGAATGAGGTCCACAAAAAATAAATTCCAAGGAACCCCCTCTCTAAGATTACACAAAAGAAGCTAAAGAATATTGGAAAGAGGTTCTTTTGGATCAACAATATATTGACTTCATTTTGAGAGTTGCCAGTAAGTAGGGATGTTCAATAATATTTTCTTCCATGAACCTATTTAAATTAATAAGGGATATTGGAATGCATATACTTTTAAATTTGACCATGGTTGATATTTCAATATTTGTGAAAGCATATAGATAGATTTTCACTTCATAAAGTAAACCATGTATTAACTAATGAACCAATAACATATCAATTTATGATATTATTAGGATCCATAAAATGTATTGTAAGAATATAAATACCTCCACTTACATATAATTAATTATTAAAGTCTATCATTTATCTTTAATCTTGGTAAGTTAGTGATGTCTATGGATAACAACAATGAATCCAAATGAATTACAATGTTCTTCATAGGCCTAATATAGGGGATGATGTAAATGCCATTTGAAATATAAGAATACCTAAGGATACTTATTATTGTGATTATTAAAGTAATGTTGTTGAGGATTCAAGTCACATTGAGGTTGGGAATGGGACAATTGGAGTTTTTTGTTGTTGTTATAACTACATGTTCAACATCCTTAAGTGTAGAGAGGTCAAGCATGTTGACTTCCCATCGAATTTCATCCTTAATACCATGTAAAAAGGATGAGACCACCATATTTGGATCCAATTGATAGGTGTAGATGAGCATACTTGTGAACTCTACACAATAATCTTGAATTAATCATGTTTTCTTGGTTTGCATCAAACAAGCCACATATGATGTGGAGAATTCTTTGTCAAACTTATGGAGGAATAATGCTTTAAACTTAGTCCACATAATAGAGGTCTTATGTTTGTAGAACTACCATAACAATGGCTAATGAGCATGGATTCACAACTTAGTTGCAACTAAAGTAACACTCCTTTCTTTAGGCATATAGTGTGGATGGATGATGTTATCTATTTTGGCTAGTCATCCACATGGATCGACACCCTCAAAGGTTTGGATGTCAATGCATGGAACAAGAACATCATTAGGCTAAGAAAGAAAATTTGAAGCACCTCCTGTAGAGGGATCAAGATTAGTAGCAAAGTCTAAGTTAAAATCACCCATACCTAGAAGAGAACCCTGGTAGCATAGGGAGCTATGTGACTACCACAAAAAACTAGAGGTTTATGAGTAAATGACAACTATTGATAGGTGCTTGTATCTTGATAATGGCATCCCATTAGATTTTGTGTCTATTGCATGCCCTATGGCTACTGCCTACTAACTTACTAAAACTCTTGGTCAAGGGAATGCTTAAAAGGGGTAAGATCGAGATAGTTTTGGATGATCTCTAAGGTCTTCTTTATTTTGGCTTAAGAGCCAAAGATGGAGTTAATCATTTTTCTTGGTTCTCAATATAGGATCACAAACTAAAGTCAATGATATTGGGAAGAGCATTATCAATTGGATTAATGGGAGGAGTGACAAAGAGAGGGGTGTTGAGAGGAGGAGAAACCATAGAGTTTAAAAAAGAAATGATATATTTGTCAAAGTTATTTATTTTTGGTGGGGTGTTGCGATGCTTACCACAATTTCTAGTTTGACACTTATTTTTGCTCATGCATACATCCTTTAGATGACCAATGCGCTATAAACAACCATTTATTGACAACCAAATAATAGAAGCAAAGGTTTGTTCATACACTAGGAACAAATGCAAAATACAAAATAATATTTTGGAGCACTTCTAAAAGATGTTGTAAGAAATACCTCTTATTTTGATTGACCTAAAGAGACGATCACAATGAGATGGGTCTCTCGTAAGGGTCTTAGCACACCCGATTTCTAAAAAAGTGTTGCTAGAGATACCCCTTATTTTAATCGACACAAAAGACAATTGTAATGACGTGAGTCTCCTACAAGGGTCTCAACACACCATATATTTTTAATCAAATTTAGAAAAGGAAACAACAACAACTAACTCACAATATTATAGAAGAAAAATGTGTCAAAAGAGTGAGTTGATTTTTTTGACAAAAAACTACTAGTTAACAAAAAATAAAACTGATTGTCAAAAGTTTTGGAATGGTCCACATGCACTGTTATTGCACTTTCTCATTGCTATAAGGAGCCAAGATCGATTATCTGATACCACTTGTAATATAACAACTTCTAGAAATTTAATAATAACATTGATGATTCAATTTGCACAAAAGTAAACCATCCATTGAAAACAATAATTTAGATTCAATACTAGAAAATCAATAATACAAAAAATAAAATTTAGATTCCAAATCAATACAAATTCTAAACATATAAAGAAGACAAAGTTTCATATCCACTTGGAAAAAATGAAATTTCATATACATAACAAAGACAACTAAATTTCAAATATCAAAAAATGATTCCAACTATAAAATAACTCTTCTTATTTATAAACTAAATTACATTAACTCTAACCTTAATATTTAAAAACAAACTACCTTACATGATGATAATAAAAATAAATAAATTTTTTTTATTAAAATCATTACAGATGATTACATTATTTTATTTTATTTCTAATTCTTTTATAAGAGAATAGTATAAATTCTAAAAGTAATCTCAAAGCTAAATGTTGTAGGGGAGGGAGGAAAAAAGGAAAGTTCAATGATGCCCATTCTCCTCTCCATCAAAGTTTATTTAAAATAAGTGTAAATAACATTCTATTAATAATTAAAAATTAAAATAAATTACGAATTGAAGCCTGATTTGTCACATTGTTAAATGATTTCGTTGCCGTTTTTTTCTAAACCAAACATAGTTTTAACCATTATAAAAATTATACTATAAAGTTATTAGAGTTAGGTGTATTGGTAATTGTTTTTTTCATCGTACATTTATTAAAAAGAAATTTAGGTTTAAACTTTGCAAAGGTAGTAGTTTGATTTGAATCCTTTGAGTACATGTTAGATAGTAGTTTGTTATGAATCTTATCATTGTATGCTAGATTGATGATGACTATAAAAATATGCATGCTAGATTGATGATGACTATATAAATATGCATGCCAAATTGACGATAACCATACAAATTTCCAGTCATTGGTGGTCCTCCAATATAATTCTCTTATGAAAGCAAGCCATATAATTTAAATCCTCATAATTATTAAAAAATAGAGTGAATGTAACCAACTCCTTTATATAAAAAATAAATAAATTGATGTAACGCATAATAAATTGGAAAGAAAGATATCAACCATGTGACACATAAAGAAAGATGTGTCGATAAGGAAAGCATATATTTGCCTAAAGTTTCATAAGGATTTAGGCGTTACAAGTTGGAAGCCTTGATTAAGACATATCCCTGCTATGCTGGAAACCACTTGAGACAAGTTGGTCTACTGGTTGTGTTTGAGTACAGGGGACACATCAATCAATTGAAGTTGTCGCCAGATTCAATGCATGTGGGTTCTATCCTTTTCCGAATACTCACTCTTTACCAGCCCGTGAAGTGTTGGGGGACCATTTCTTATGTGTTTGGTGTACTCAGCTGGCACATGGCTATATATCTTTCAATCCCCTGAACCTGAGTTTTCAAAGGATTTTGAAAAAAATAAATTTGGTGTGCTAAAATGTGCGGAGAAGCCATTATCTCAGAACTCATAGTCGCCTCTTCTCGCAGAAGAAGAGCGAATGCCAAAGATTTATGGGCTACTTCAGACCAAACTTCCGCTTATTCTCAGACCCATGCCAATTTCGATGATGAATTTCAGTATGGGTCATCAGAGAATAGCGGAAATAAAAAGAGGAAATGTAACAAGCAGCACCCTTATACAGGGGTAAGACGACGTCCAAAGGGAAAGTGGGCCGCAGAGATATGAGACCCTATCAAGGAGATGCGGGTCTGGCTGGGTACTTACAACACTCTCGAGGACGCCGCTCACGCATATGACCGTGAGGCTTTCAAGATAAAAGGGAGCAGAGCCAAGCTCAATTTCGCTGGCCCATCTCTAAATCCTACCATGTCTGGACAGTCCACAGACGAGGTGGGTGTGCAAGGGCAGACTGTGGGTTCAGATTCCAAGCCAGCCGGACATCTGCTAAATTTAGAGAATGGTGTGAATCAAAAGGGGGACGTTGATGAAAATGGTGCTTTGACAAATGTGACGCGGGATTATATGCAATACTTGGAGACGGTGGTGGAGCTGAATCGAGAAAGCAAGCCTTGTTACAAGAGATATGAATATTCCTCCCCGGATGCTGGATGTTATGGCGATGATAAGAGTCTCTCTTCGATTTCAGACCCCGGATGTTTGTTTAATTGGTATGAAGACAAGGGCAAAAGCTCCGGCTCTGTTTGTGAGACGATGGATTGCAACAAGTTAGCAGTGGAAGAGAGCAATGTGTGCAATGGTGAAGATTATTGGATATTGAATTCGCTGATATGGAGTGATCCAAACAACGAGTGGGACGCACCCTATGATTTGAATGCATTTGTGTAAAGTAACTATTGAACTTGGGACTACTTAATTTTCTGTTGATTTGCACATGACCTGATTGTACAAATACTTAAAAAGAGGCACTGCTCTAAAGTTCTTCTTTTTTATCTTGATCTTTTGATTCTTGGAACTTTCATACATATGGAACTTTTATATTTTCCGGTCCTCTTGGGATAAGAGTGTGTATACTTGGCACAATGAAAAAGGAAATAAACGTGTATATGCGTCCTTAAGTAAAATTTGAACGAACAACGTGTCTCTCTAGATGGAGCAGGACCAAGTATATCTGAAGATTTAGGTCTGCGTAAAATGTACGTTGTTGCATATCATTTGCTGTGCCAACATGTCGTTCTTACGAATATGATTTTGATTGCTTGGAATTAGAATGAAAATGTAAATACTCTACCTAAAGGTTGGGTTAGTGGATCAATAAGGGTTAGTTTTGTTGGATATCTATCAAGAAAAGATTTAGGTTCAAATTTCCGGGAAATAAAGGACCATTTGAGTGTATTCCAAATGGCCGATGATGTTAAACCAGAGGTGGAATAGGTTTGGTGGATGCAGCCCTATGATTTGAACCCTGGGCTTGCCAACTACTTAAAAATAGTGTAGTTGTAACCAACTTTCCTATCAAACAAAAAAAATAAATACGCACCAAGTACCTTATTAGCAAGTTCCTTCAATCCTCGGAAGGAGATTCGGGATTCAAGCCTGACGGCTTGCGTCGAATACAAAAAAATCTCCGAATACAAAAAAATCCCCATCTAACCTAAGGGGTATACCCGGATGGGATAGGAGTTCAAGCCCCTGCGTCGGATACAAAAAAAAACTCGGCTAGCCTGAGGGGTATACTCAAATGGAACAGGTCCCGTGGAACCGAAAGTGGAAAGTCTTGGTCCCAGGGGATACGGGGCACGATTTTCCTTAACATAAGGTTTAACCGCAACGTGGGCGAGTGTGTGACAAAGGGCAAGTTTGTGATGGCTTTGTGTTAAATTTCCTATTGATAAGTATAGCTATGGACTTGAGAAGGAGTTATAATTGGAAGGAGACTACTCAACCATACAAGCCACTCATAATTTTTTTTTATGATAACCAAATTCAAAAAAATAAATAAAAAAACATATATAACTTTGCATTCCATGTTTTTAAATATCTCAATGACCATTATTATCAAGCAAATAAATAAAATAAAAAATAAATACTCTTTCCAAGAAAAAAGCATATACATATAGCTTTGCATTCAATGTTTTTTAAATGTCTCAATGACAATTGTTTTAGGTTATTTTTATAAAATTTTAAGGTTAATCTCACACATCCTATAACTTAACTTATCGAGGAAAGTTTTTTATTTTAGATTTAATTTTTAAATATATTTTATTATATTATATTTTTATAATTTTAATAATATTTTTTAATTAATTACATTTTAATTATGTTTATTTGAGATTTGTTTTTTTATATATATATTTTTATTTTTTATAATTTAAATGGTGTTTTTAATATAAGAAATGTCTCGTTAATATTTTAAAACATAAATATGATTTAGTATATATAATAATACTTTGAAGAAATTTAGTGGATTGGTAGTTGTGTGTTTAGTCATACATTTATTAAGAAGAGATTTAGGTTCAAATCTTAGGGTATATTTGTTTACAAAGGTAATAATATGATTTAAATCCTTTGGTTACACGTAAAACAATAACGATGTTACAACGATGTTACGAATCTTTAACAATTCGAGTCTCCCACACTGATCAACAAACGCATTGATCAACAAACGTTAGTCATCAATAACCAGGTGAAATATACTTGTTGATGGCCTGAAAAATAAGAATCAGGCGAAAAGAGAGTTTTTTTAAGCTAAGGCAATTGTGAGTACGATGACATCATTGACTCTCTCGAAGATAGAACTAAAAATTAATTTCTATTCAACGATCCATATAATATAATCTGATCTATACCACTTGATATACATACAATAAATATTAGGCTAATTACATTAATGGCATTTTAAAAGATATATTGTCATTTGTATGTATATTTGGTTAATGAGATAGATAGATAGATAGATAGATTTATGTTTGTTTAAAGTTAAAATTATGACCAGTTAGGGTTTGAAAGATGAGAATGTTAGGGTTTTGAGTATTAATATGGTTTTTAATTTTGGCAAAAAAATGCACAACATTGGCATTGTAAAAGGGAATGCATGCGATAATGTCTCCTCTCAACTAGCTATGCAGGTTTGTGCTGAGAATGGTCCATAAGGTAATCTTCATTTTCCTGATGTAAATTTCCATTGTTTGAATTTGATTTTGCATGTCATTGTTTAGAATCATTCACCCTTGTTGAGTATTTCGTTGGACGCATCCCTAATGAGTTTTCCCTTAGAACTTGGGTTAACATAGCTTGGACTCTTTCCTGATGTAATTCTTCCATTGTTTGAATTTGATTCTGCATATCACTGTTTAGAATCATTCACCCTTGTTGGGTATTTCGTTGGATGCATCCCTAATGAGTCTTCCCTTAGGGCCTGGGTTAACACACCTTGGACTCCTCATGGAGTCTAACTAACGATGGTTCAAAACCTTACAAAGGGCTTTTTTTTTGTTTCACTTTACGAAAACATCCCACGCTAAGGTAATTTATGAGCATGGCCCTTGGTACATGAGAAGCTCTCTACTTGTTTTTTCTCCTTGGACCCGTGACTTTTCTGTTTCTGAGGAAAGATCTACCAAAGACCCTATGGGTGGAATTATGAGGACTCCCTTTACCTTTGTGGCCCTTTCTCAGTCACATAGCAGCCCCTCTAGGGCGTGTCATTTTGGTGGAGGTGGAAAAAAATTTCCATGCACGTCCTCAAAAACGTGTTTGCGTCGAGATTGATATTTCTCGAGATCTCAAGGAGACTATTGACATACAAGTTGGTGACACTGTGTTATCCCAACGAGTCCTCTACATTAATTTTCCCAACACATATTTTCGATGCTAGTCCTCAACACACAAGATCAGAGATTGTCCCTTGATGTCGCATAACAAGGACAAGTAGAGCCCCACCACATCGAGTGTGCCCACTCCTCAACCTTAGTAGGATGGTTGGATGATGGTGGGAGGGTGTAAAAATACATATTTGGCTGCTTTTAAAGGTAAACAATACAAGTCAACACATGTCTCAAAGTTAGTAGAAAATATGTATGAAAAGAAAAAAGTTGGTCCCCCAACCGAAACTGCCAACAATGAGACTCGTTAGTCTCAACAGATTCATATCCTACGGGATGGAATAGTTGTTGCTTCACAATTTGCCCAGCCAGCTAGTCCTCCAGTACACTCCCCTTGGATAGCGTAAAGTGCTCCCGCAACCCGAGAAGGGGATCTGCAAAAGAAGATGTCGCTCCAAAGAAGCAACTTTATATGACCAGTGTTCAGTTGGGCAATTATGTTCCTGATTCATCCAACATCTAGAGTGTGTTGGAGTATCTTAGCGATAGTGAGGATATGCCACTGGATGTAGACCCATCATTGATGGAATTGACGGTTCCTAAGGATGAAGCAAAATCTAAATATCCCTCCCTTTCTGTGTGGTTTCGATGTACTTGTAGTCCTCAAAAAGGGAAAGAAGATGGAGATAATCTACCCAAAAAAAGGTGTCACCCATTCAACCCAACATTTCCAACACCTTTAGAATGGGCAAGGATTACAACAAACCAAGAGATTTAATAGTTTCCCCATGTTCTGACAATATTCCTTGCATTCATCCATAAAGGTCTTGATATTTTCTTTTAATCCTTTACATGAAAACGATTGCTTCATCCATTGGTATATTTTTAAGAATCCAAAATGTCTAGCCAAATGAGATTTATGCAATTCTTGGAATACATGAGGTGGGATACGTTGGAGACAAACGAAATTTTCATTCTTCATCCATTTGACATTAGTCATTACATATTAATAATAGCATTGCGAATTTAGGATAGATATTGTACTTCCAAGATGACATTTGCACTTTCAAAATCATGGCAAAGAGATGGTCAAACCAAGTATAATCACCCATCTAGATGTTAACCTTAGTCATTAGATCGATACTCTAATTTGTACCCCTATTTGAAATCAATAGTTTAAATTATCTTGGATAAAAGTATTTATATACAATCCCAAATACTTTGCTATTTTTCTATCAATAAAGTTATGCATGCTACCTAAACCAATAAACACATCAATGTGTTAACGTTTCATGAAACCTTAGACCTTGATGGTATAGTGACCCTATAGTATCATAAGGTTGAAAGTAGAGAGAGACATGGTATCATACTCATGCTTAGAATCAACTATTTTAGCTAGTGTCTCCTATTACGATGAATCTTCATCTTTTGGCAATATTTCTTCTTTATCTTCGACTTGAAAGTAATAATGTTCTTCACATGCCTAATATTGGGGATGATGTAAATATCATTTGAAATATAAGAATCCATAAGGATGTTTATTATTACAATTATTAAAGTAAGATCATCGAGGATTGAATTCACATTGAGGTTAGGAATGAGAATACGAGAGCTTCTTTTTGGTTGTCAGAACTACACATTCAACATAATCAAGGGTGCATGGATCAAGCATGTCGACTTTCCATCAAAATTCATCCTCAAGTTCATGTAAAAATTTTGAGACCACCAATGTTGGATCTAATTGAAAGGTCTAGTTGAGTGGATTTGTGAACTCTATGTAATAATCCTCAACTAATCTTGTTTGCTTGGTTTGCATCAAATGAACCACATACGATGTAGAAGATTTTTTGTCAAAATTATGGAGGAACAATGCTTTAAACTCATGCTACATAAGAGAAGTCCCATGTTTGTAGATCTCCCATAACAACAACTGATGAGCATGGGTTCACAACTAAGTTGTAGCTAATACAATATGTCCCTTTTTAGGCATATAGTATAAATGGATGATATTATCGATCTTGGTCATCCAACCACATGGATTGATATCCTCCAAGGTTGGGATGTCAATGCATAGAATAAGAACATCATGAGGCCAAGAAAGGAAATTAGAAGCACCTCCTGTAGAGAGATCAAGATCAATAGCAAAGTTTGAGTTAAAACCACCCATATGAGAAAGAGTACCCTTGGTAGCATAGGGATCCATGTGACTGACATATGAAACTAGAGGTTTATGACCAAATGATAACTATTGGTAGATGCTTGTGTCTTGATAATGGTGTGCTCTAGGATTTGGTGTCTATTGCATACCCTATGGCTACTACCCACTGACTTATTGAAACTCTTGGATGGGGGAATGCTCAAATTGGACAAGACCAAGATAGTTTTGGATGTCCTCTAAGGTTTTCTTTATTTTTGCTTAAGAGTCAGATATGGAGTTAACAAGTGTTTCTTGGTTCTCAAGATAGGATCATAGACTAAATTCAATTGTATTTGAAATAGCATTATCAATTTAATTAATAGGAGTGACAAATGGACGGGTGTTGAGAGGAGACGAAGCCGTAGCGATTATAAAAGAAAGGGCACAATGGTCAAAGCTCTTGATTTTTGGTGGGGTGTTGTGATGCTTACCACAATTTCTAGTTTAACACTTTTTTTTGCTCATGCATACATCCTCTAAATGACCAATGTGTTGTAAACAACATTTCATTTGCAAGCAACTAATAGAAGAAGTAGGTTAGTTCATACAATAGAAAGGAATGCAAAACTCAAAAAAATTCTTTAGAGCACTTCTAAAAAGTATCGTGAGAATGTCTCTTATTTTGATCGATCTAAAGAGATGATCGCAATGAGATAGGTCTTTCCTAAGTATCTTGACTCACTGATTCTTGAAAAAATATTGTTAGATATACCCCTTATTTTATCTGACTTGAAGAGACGATTGTAATGATGTGGATCCCCTGCAGGGGTCTTGACACACCATATTTTTTTAATTTGTTTCAAAAAGGAAATAATAGTTAACTGACAATATTATAGAAGAAAAATGCATTGGAGAATTGAGTCAAAAAAAGTTTAAAAAAATTACCAGTTGACAAAAGTAAAACTGATTTTCAAAAGTTTTGGAATGGACCACATGCACTTTTGCTGCATTTTCCCACTGCTATAAGGAGCCAAGATCGATACTTTGATACCACTTGTAATTTAACAACTTCCAAAAAATTATAATAATAGTGACAATTCAATATTATACAAAAATAACAATTCATTGGCAAAAATAATTCAGATTCATTGCCAAAAAAATCAATAATGCAAGAAATAGATTTTAGATTCCAAATCAATACAAAGCCTATCTACACACAAAGAGAAAAGTCTTATAAGCTATTGAAGAGGGTGAAATCTTGTATGCTTAAGAGAGATGATTAAGATTTAAATGTGAAAATATGATTCCAACTGTAATAGAGGTAACTAAGATTCAAATGTGAAAAGATAATTTCAATTGTAGCAAAGGTGACTAAGATTCAAATGTTAAAAGATGATTTCAATTATAACAAAGATGACTAAGATTCAATTGTGAAAAGATGATTCTAACTATAACATAACTCTTATTATTTATAGATTAAATCACAAAAACTCCAACTTAAAGACCAACTTATCTTAGGACCCAAACTAATAATAATAAAAATAACTTATATAGCTTTGTTAAAGTCTTTATAAACCATTACATTTATATTTATTTTATTTTATTTCTATTTCTTTTCTAAGAGAAAGTGTGAGGAGGCGAAAGTGTCGTGATATCGCGACATGTTGGTTTTTCGCGGGCAAAAGCCAAGAAAAGGAGCGTGGAGACGAAAGTGTTGCGATTTCGCGATATGTCGTTCCTTCCTATCCAAAAGCAACAAAAGAGGTAAAAGTGGCAGAAGCGTCGCGTTTTCACGACATGTCGTTTTATCAACACGTCGCAGTTTCGTGACGATCTAGAGCAAATGAAGAAAAAGACTCAAGGACGACGTGATTTCGCGACATGCCGATTCTTTGCGGATGGAAGCGGCAAGAGAACAAAACGGGCAACGAATGTCACGATTTCGTGACATGTCTCAGTTTCGCGATAGACAGTAGCAAAGGAGCTGAACGAAGGTAGTTTGTCGCGATTTCGCGACAGGTCTCTTGGTCGCGACACGCCGTAGTTTCGCGACTTTCCATAACAAATGAAGGAAAAGACATAAGGGCGTTGCGATTTCGCGACATGTCTCACGGTTGCGGATGGAAGTGGCAAGCATGCAGAATGGGAGACGAATGTTGCAATTTCACGACATGTCTCATGGGCGCGACATGTCGCATTTTCACGACATACAACGGCAAAGGAGCAGAACGAAGGTAGAATGTCGCGATTTTGCGACAGGTCGCATTTTCACGAATTTCCAAAGTAAAAGATGGAAACAACTTAAGGATGTCGTGATTTCGTGACATGTCGCATATTCGCGGCTGGAAGCAGAAAAATTTCAAATTGGGAGATGACTGTCGCGATTCTGCGACATGTCTCCTGTGTTCTAAGGGGTTTGTAATTTTGTGTAAGGGACGATGCTCTTTTTTAGCAGTGTAGCCTCAGGAGGGAGCTAATTGCAAAGGACAAACTGTCCCTATTGAAGTTTTGTTCCGTTTCAGCATTGCACTGATTTTGTAAAAGGTTTTAGGTCAACCTATAAAACCCGGTTGTATTGAATTTGTACCTTAATTACCAAAAAAAAAAAAATTCTAGAAGTCATCTCAAAGCTAAATGTTGTAGGGAAGGAAAGGAAAAAGAAAATAATTTTTTTACACTAAAATTAAAACAATTGAAGCCGAATTTGACACATCTATTAAATGATTTCGTTGCCGGCTTTTTTTTTTTTTTTTAAACCAAACATATTGCACCTAGTTTTACCCATTATAAAAATAACATTACATCAGTCATGTGATACATCTGATAAATTGGAAAGAAAGATCTATCTATAAGGAAAGCATATATTTGTCTAAAGTTTCATAAGGTTTTAGGCGTTACAAGTTGGAAGCCTTGATTAAGAAATATTCCTGCTATGCACGAAACCACTTAAGACAAGTTGCTCTACTGGTTGTGTTTGAGCACTGGGGACACATCAATCAATTGAATTTGTCGCCAGATTCAATGTATGTGGGATCTATCCTTTTCTGTTCGAATACTCACTCTTTACAAGCCCGTGAAGTGTTGGGGGACCATTTCTTATGGTGTTTGGTGTACTCAGCTGGCACATGGCTATATATGTTGGAATCCCTTAAAGCTGAGTTTTCAGAGGATTTTGAAAAAACAAATTTGGTGTGCTCAAATGTGCGGAGAAGCCATTATCTCAGAGTTCATACTGGCCTCTTCTCGCAGAAGAAGAGCGAATGCCAAAGATATATGTGCTACTTCGGACAAAACTCCCGCTTATTCTCGGATCCATGCCAATTTCGATGACGAATTTCTATATGGGTCATCAGAGAATAGCGGAAATAAAAAGAGGAAATGTAACAAGCAGCACCCTTATACAGGGGTAAGACGACGTCCGAGGGGAAAGTGGGCCGCAGAGATAAGAGACCCTATCAAGGGGATGATGGTCTGGCTGGGCACTTACAACACTCTCGAGGACGCCGCTCGCGCATATGACCGTGAGGCTTTCAAGATAAAAGGGAGCACAGCCAAGCTCAATTTCGCTGCCCCATCTCTAAATCCTACCATGTCTGTACAGTCCACAGACGAGGTGGGTGTGCAAGGGCAGACTGTGGGTCCAGATTCCACGCCAGCTGGACGTCTGCTAAATTTAGAGAATGCTGTGAATCTAAAGGTGGACGTTGATGAAAACGGCGCTTTGCCAAATGTGACGCGGGAGTATATGCAATACTTGGAGACGGTGATGAAGCTGAATCGAGAAAGCAAGGCTTCTTACAAGAGATATGAATATTCCTCCCCGGATGTTGGATGTTATGGCGATGATAAGAGTCTCTCTTCCATTTCAGACCCCAGTTTGTTTAATAGGTATGAAGACGAGGGCAAAAGCTCCGGCTCTGTTTGTGAGACAATGGATCGCAACAAGTTAGCAGTGGAAGAGAGCAATGTGTGCAATAGTGAAGATGATTGGGTATTTAATTCGTACACGTGTGAGTCGTTGATCTCGAGTGATTTGAATGCATTTGTGAAAAGTAACTATTGGTATTAAGTTGCATCTAAGAATTTCTGTTGATGTAAAATTTCTTTTGCACATGATTTGATTGTACAAATACTTAAAAAGAGGCACTGCTCTAAAGTTTTTCTCTTTTGATTCAATCAGTTTGAATTTTGGGTGCAATCAGTTTGTAAACGTAATAATAATCTTTTAATTGGACTGACGATTTAATAGTTTAAACATACATTTTTTCAGTAACTAAAAATAAAAATAATATAATTGTGACCAATTTTTTATCTCTAATATAAAAAACAATTATAGTTATTGTTGTCGCCTCTACTTATTCCGTCACGAGCATACTTTTCATTTGGTAAATTGTCTCCCTCAAAGTGCAAAGTAATTAAAAATTAATTTAATAAATATATATTTAATAAATATTTTTTTATAAAAACTTACTGTACACCATTCTAATAATTAACGTTAAAATCATTCTTTGTTTTTTTTATATAATATCACTGAATACGTTCAAAGCTGTTTACTTTTACTTATATTTTCCGTCCTTTTGAGATAAGAGTGTGTACAGTTTGGCACAACAAAAATAGAAATAAAGGTGTATATGCGTACCGAAGTAAAACTTGAACGAACAACGTGTCTCTCTAGATTGAGAAGGACCAAGTATACAAAAATAGAAATAAAGGTGTATATGCGTACCGAAGTAAAACTTGAACGAACAACGTGACTCTCTAGATTGAGAAGGACCAAGTATATCAAAAGATTTAGGTCTGTGTAAAATTTATGCTGTTGCTCATCATTTGCTGTGCCAACATGTCGTCCTTACGAATATGAGTTTGATTACTTGCATAGATTGGTGATAGTTGAGTTGGGCATTTACTAAGAAGAGATTTAGGTTCAAATTTTGAGGAAGGCTGTTGTAAAGGTAGTAATCTGATCCAAACCCTCTGATAAGACAGTATTTCACAAGGTAGAATAGGTTTAATGAATGCAATCTATATAATTTGAATCCTGAACTTACCAACTACTAAAATAATATAATTATAACCAACTCTCTTATCAAACAAACAAAAATAATAATTAAAAAAAAAAAACATATATACGTATAGCTTTGCATTCAATGTTTTTTTTAGATGTCTCAATGGCCGTTGTTCTAGGCTATTTTTATAATATCCTAAGGTTAATCTCACACATCTTTTAATCAATGTATAAGTTAATTTATCGTGGGAAGTATTTTTTAATTTTATTTAATTTTTAAATATATTTATTATATTATATTTTTATAATTTTAATAATATTTTTTAATTAGTTATATTTTTTTTTGATGAGGAACCTTTTATATATAATATATCCGCAACATGTGAGGGAAGAGATTTGAATCTGGACCTCTTGATAACTAGAGAGTTTTAACTACCCGCTTGCTCTCCAACTCCTCTACATGAGCGAATATTAGTTATATTTTAATTATGTTTGTTTGAGATTTTTTTAATTTAAATAGTGTTTTTTATATAAAAGATGCCTCGAAAATATTTTAAAACATAAATATGATTTGGTATATACAATAATACTTTGAAAAAACCTAGTAAATTGGTAGTCGTATCATTAGCCATGTACTTATTAAGAATAGATTTAGGTTCAAAGAAGAGATCTAGGTTCAATCCTTGAGGGCATGCTTGTTTATTTGCAAAGATAGCAGTATAATCTAATTCCATGACAATCGATGGTCTCCTTCAGGCTTGTCAACAATAACAAGGTGGCATAAACTAGTTGAAAGCAACCTTATGCTTTGAACCTTACACTTAAACAATCACTAAAAATAATATAAATATAACCAACTTCGAATATATTGCTTAGATCCCACCATCCATCAGCACTAGAGAAAAAACAGAAGAAAAGAAGAATTAGGCACATGGAAAAGAGAGTTTTTTAAGCTAAGGCAGTTGATGGCATCATTGACTCTCTCGACGATAGAACTAAAAATCAATTTCTATTTATTAATTGTATTCAATGATCAATATAATATAATCTGATTTATACCACTTGATATACATACAATAAAAATTAGGCTATTTACATTAATGAGATCTTATTAGATATATTTTCATCTATAACGCTCGTATGTGTATGTTCATCGGATTAATTAATTCAATGAGATATTTCAATCTATTGAGAGTAAAATATATGGGATATTTTTTTATGGTTTAAAGTTAAAACCACGTTATATTGGTTTTGCTAGGGTTTAGTCAAGTGTTTGGGAGCTTGGTTATTAGTCACTATGCACTAAGCACTTTTTAAATTGTATTTATTTCATTGCACTATGCGTGTAGGATAAACATGTAAATTTTTGCCAAACACTCATTTGAAACTTTAGGTTGTCAACATGATTAGTCAAACAAACCAAAAAGTGCCACTTGTTGGCATCCTCATATGTCTAGAGCTTAGCAGCTACCAAGTGGCTCATCCTTGACCACAATTATGGTCGAAAGGATCTAGGAGCTTGGCTTCCTTTAAGCCCTATATTGTCCCAAGCATATCCCATGTGGGACAATGCTCACAGAAGGCCATGAAGACCTTCCGCTTGAGCATGCTAGGCATAGAACAAACAACCATGGAAGCTCAAGGGTGAACATAGGAGACTTGAATCCACCTCAAAACCGCTAAACAAAACTTATAACCTATAGTTTTGCAGATATAAGGGCTTAATGGAGTAACAATAGGTGATCTGGGTCGTTTGTGAGTTTGAATTCTAATGTAGACAAAGTTTGATTTCAACGAGCATCAACAAATTCTAAAAAAGGAGATATTACTGATTTAAACGTCTTAGAGCTCACCATGGCATATGCTTATTCAATTAAATGCAAGCTAAATTGAGCTAACCAGGAATGCATGGCTAAGTTGGCCCTCATTTAAATATATCAAACACAAGTGATATATACGAATAAACAATTGGTGTCTCTAATAGATAAAATAAGCTCTAATCAATATAATATCATTCATTAAGCATAAAAATTGAGAAAGAGCAAGATTACAAATTCCAAAGTATTACCACCAATTGATCATTCAAAATCAAAGCATAAGTAAGGAGACTCTAACCTAGAGCTCTTGCAAAATCAAGCTTCTTTATGGTTGCTCTCCAGAAGAAACTTCCTAATGCCTTCTTCCTATTTCTCCCTTAGCCTCAACTAAGATTTCGTGAATTTAAAGGGATTTCTCTCCCTTAAAGTAAGATGCCCTCTATTAAAAAAATATTTTCCCCCATGCTAGGTAAAAATAAATTAAAATATTATTTAATCCTAATAGTGTAAAGGTGATCAATCCTTTTTTTCTTGCCCCCTTCTCAAGAACATTGAAAAATTTAAAACTATTAAAGAAGAAAAAGGTGAATCTCTTTAAAAAATTAACCGCCATGAAGGAACCATGGAGAAGGATGAATAATCCTCTAATTTACTAAAATAATAATTATAATGTTAAATTATCTTAGTTCTTTTTTGGTCCAATCAAAATTAGATAAATTTTGTGATGACAAAAATCATCTAATTGCATTCCAAAACCTACCAAATCAATGAGGTAATATACAATTAGAGTAATTAAACCATATTTAATTGATTTTCTTATTTTTTTTCCCAAAATATATTTCCTAAAATATATCTTTCACAAAAGCATCAATTTACTTTACAAAACATTACAAAACTAAGAAGTAGGCCAGTTCATCGTGTAAAAGAGTCTTGCCAATGCGGGTCATGACATATTCAACCTTCTTCATTGAGTACTAGAAGCTTTGTATGGGATCATATTTTTGGTAATAACCTATTTAAGATAAGAAACACGAAAGACAATGGAAGCTCCAACTGATATGCCACCTCACCAATGCAACAGACCACCTTATAAGGGCCATAGAATAAAGGATTCAACTTTTGACTAGACTAGGTGTTCAAGGAAATTTGCTTAAAGGAATAGAGGCACAAAATTCCATATCCCCCATGACAAATTGTTGCTTAGAATAATTCAAGTATTGTTTCTACTTTATGCAGTTCTAGACCTAGGTCAAAGTATCTTTAAGGAGTTGTAACACAACTTAATGTTGTAATAAATCATCCACCTAAGATACCTTGGAGGGTCTTGGAACAAAGTTTGCCATTGATAATTATTTTTGACCATATAATTCCTTAAATAGGGAGTTCATGAGAAAATAATAGTGAGAAGTACTATACCACCATTCAATTAAAGATAGCCAGTGAAACCAATGATACTAATTGCCTTGGGTAAAACAACAAAGGTAAGTATCCAAATATTTTATCAACAATCTCTGTCTAGCCACCAATTGAGGGTGATAAGAAGAGAATATATTCAATTAAGTACCACTAAGAAGAAATAATTCCTTCAAAAAATTGCTAGTGAAGATAAGGTTATTATCATTAATGATGGACGTGTGCCATGCAAGTTTTAGGTAAAATCAAATAATAGATTAGCAACCTTGTTGATTGAGAAGGGGAGCTATAGAGCATAAAAATAAGCATACTTGGAAATGTGATATAAAACCATAAAAATCATTATTTTACCTTGATATTTGAGAATTCCCTCAATGAAGTCAATGGAAATGTGCTCCCATTGATGATTGATAATAGACAAGGGTTACAACAAACCAAGAGATTTAATAATTTTTCCATGTTTTGTTAACATTCCTTGCATTCAACCATAAAGGTCTTGATATTTGCTTTTAATACTTTGCAAGAAAATGATTGTTTCACCCATTTGTATATTTTTAAGATTCTAGAATGTCTAGCCAAAGGAGATGTATGCAATTCTTGGAGGACACTAGTCTTACTAATCAATGATGGAGGAAGATAAATGTGGTTGTTCTTGCCAATAATATCATAAACATATGAGAAGGAGAAAGGTAATGAATATTCTAACTCCACTTTATGAATGATACTAGTAGTCTTAGGGTCAAAAAGCCAATTCTCTTGAAGTTGGGAAAGTCATTTTAGAATAGGACTAGATATGGTGTTGACAACAACAATATCCTCATGTTTGTGAGATAGATTAATTACCACCAAATTCTCCTTTCTCTTTTTATACTCAATGAAAAAATCATACCCAAGATATTTTTAACCATTTATTCTATTCTAGTCATGAGATTCATTGTTCTAGAAAATGCTTAAGGTTGTTATGGTCAATCTTGATGATGAAGCATTGCCCTAATAAATAAGATCATCATTTCTCTACAACACATAGAATAACTAACATTTCCTTTTCATACATGGATAGGCCCAAATTCTTATCAAAGAGTTGCTTGCTTTCAAAGTCCAAGGGATGTCCATCCCATATTAAAATAGCTCTAATACGTGTGCCTAAAGCATCAAACTCAATGACAAAAGGTTTGCTAAAATCTAGAGTGGTTAAAATAGGGATGGTACACATAGCCTCCTTTAGGTCATGGAAGAATTGGAAGTTGCTTCAAACTAAACAAATGAATCCTTCATAGTAAGAGTAGTGAGAGTAACAACAATCTTGTCATAGTTGCAGATAATTTTTCTATAGTACATGGTGAGACCTAAAAATCGATAAAGCTACTTAAGGTATTTGGGTAAGGCCCAAAATTGCATGGTTTTGATCTTGTTAGGATCCATATTAACTCCTCCTTGTTATATTATATGTCCCATGCATTTTATTTCATGGACCCTAAAGGAACACTTGGACCTCTTTACAAAGACTTTTACCTTTTTTAAGAGGTGGAGAACTTGGCTTGTATGAACAAGATGAGATTCTAAGGACTTGTTGTAGATTAAGATATCATCAAAGAAGACTAGTACAAACTTGTAGAGAAAATGATGAAAGACATAATACATAAGGCTTTGTAAAGTGGAAGAAGCATTAGTGAGACTAAATAGTTTGACTAAGAACTCATAATGACTATCATGCATGCAAAATGCAATCTTGGAGATTCCTCTTATAAGTACGTACGAAAACCTTAGCAGATATGCAAGGGCTAAAAATGTCATGTTCATTCTCATCTCAAAGGTTTGGTGTATGGTATTTGGTATGTTATATGAAGGTTTCACCAAGAGTATTCTTAAGGAATCACTCTAAATCCTATGTTTGATGCTTATTTTGGAAAAATCCTAAGTTTGATGTCTCTAAAAGGTAAGCTAATGACTATGAAAATAAAAATACATCAAACAAGTATGCAAGGGAAACAAGAGCTAGGTTAAGTGTGACTTTTGCTTTAATGAATTATATTCCTAAATGTGCAAGAAAGTGAACCTTTTTCTTTTGAACAAGGGTTCAAGAGAATGCAACATAAAAAACTAGCCTAATGAAACCACATGTAATTCAAACTTGGATACCTAAGTTGAAAGAGGAGATAAAGAAATTAAAATAAGCTAAAGCTAAGGTTCCTTTAGTCTTTCTTTTCTTTAAATGTGTTAAAATGAAAG
This sequence comes from Wollemia nobilis, assembly GCA_028583015.1. Classification (NCBI taxonomy): domain Eukaryota; kingdom Viridiplantae; phylum Streptophyta; class Pinopsida; order Araucariales; family Araucariaceae; genus Wollemia; species Wollemia nobilis. The sequence goes on along the minus strand of JAQPPZ010017009.1, from coordinate 679,959 downwards.
TACCTAAAAAATATCCTAAAAGTTCCTTGATTTCTTCCTTTTAGTTGTCCTAAAACATAATAGAAATGAGGTCAATCAATAAGTAAATGAAATAAAGATAATAAATCCTCATCTAGTGTTTGAAACATAATCACACTTTGTGTCTGTAGTCCACGATTTCATGATATTATGCCTCTCAAGATCAAGCTGTGATTTTGTAATACCTACAAAACATAAATGAAACTTGACAAAATGATTAGTTTTTTGGGGGTCTGATATGTATAAGGGAATAGACAAACTCCCTTGCCAAGTAGTCAGACCCATGATATCCATTCAATGATCAAAAAAACATATGAAAAGTGACCAAAATGAATGGAAAACAATATCATAGTCTGTAATTTATAGGGTGAGATATCGTACCGTGAATGGAAAACAAAATCATGGTCCAACATTTATAGGGTGTGATTTCATATTATGAAGAGAAATACGTGAATCTCAATGTAAAAACTTGAGGGTTATGGTATGTATAGGTCTAGGAAACCTTCCAAAGGGATAATATGGCCTAAAATGTGGTTTTAAATGCTCTAAAGGTGGGAGAGAAGTGGGGACAAATTTTATAAAAGTGAGTAGTATTATAATATGTAGTTATGAAATGGAACTTAGAATAACAATAAGATAGATGTAAATGAATAAGATTAACAATGAATTGAAAATATTAGAGGAAGCTAGCTATAAAATAAAACGGGCTAGTAAAATCTAAACAAAAGTTAATGAGCAAAATGGATGATAAAAAAAAGAGAAAGGAAGGGGAAGAGCACAACCCTTGAAGATGAGTTGTCTCTCTCTTATTTGAATCTTTATGGTGGCCTCCTCCATGTGCTTGGATGCTTGAAGTCTTCGTGGTGATGCCCCCTTGAGACCTTTGCTTGAGAACTTGATGGATTACCAAGTGCTTAAGAGAACAAGAGAGCTTAGCGAAAATATTGTAGAGTTTTGTTGCTTGATAATGAATGGTGAAAAGGCTATCCCAAGGGTCCTATTTATAGATTTTTCATGGCCTTAGAAGTAAAAGATATTGAATTTAAAAATGAGAGGGAAATGCATAAATCTTGGTGAGATTTCTTGGGAATTTGCAATATTGCATGGGAATTTGATTTAGATTTCAAATCCTTGATCTTGGTGAAGTTGTCGTTGCATAGGCCTATAGGCCTGATGTGCCATTAGTGACACAAGGCTCAAGGAAGACAAAAAAATCCAAAAATGAAGATTCTAACTTGATAGGACGATATTATGGGATAGCGTTAAGCATCACAATATCATTGATTTGACCATTGCAAGTCAACTAAGCATGAGGAATGAAGTTTAAACTTTTACAAAATCATAGCTTGGGTGCAAAATCATGCCTTAAGAAATCACACCTTGTCTTTCCAAGGTATGATTTCATGGGAATTGGACCTATGTATAATTTTTCTATATTTTTGGGTATCAAATGATATTAAAATATAGACATGTCTATATTCTTTAAAAATATCTTTTTGATCCCAATCTAATGGTGGTGGTTTTGGAAAATTTTGAGAAGAATTGATAGGGAAAAAGATGACCTTACTTTTTGAAGTGATAAATTGTCAAATTTAGGTCTAAGAAAGGAAAATTTGGCTTGGTTGGTTAGACGGTCAATGTATGAGGGTGAATTGATGAAATTAATGAAAAGTGGGTCAATTCTGGGTGTCTATATTTGCCCCATTTTTTATGTGTTCATTGTATAATGAATATGTCAAGAATAGTTGTTGATGTAAGGGGATATTTTTGCTGCTTGAAATGCAAATGTAGTGTGTATGGTGTGGGAATTGATTGTTTATGAGTAAATTGAATTCATGCATGACCCTAGCCTAGGGTTCCCCCTTACGTTTTGGAGGGGAAACCAAGTTGAACCGATGAAATTTGATTAGGTTGGTATTAAGGAGAGAGAGGAAGAAAGGTGACTTGATTAAGATTGGAAGGGGTTAGATGTCATTAATTTGGTTGAGGCTAGAAGGAAAGATGAATCGATAGAGGAGATGAAGGAATGGGGAGAAATGATTAATGAGGGAGTATCACTATGAAAGTGGTCTTGATACCCCCAGTTAGGGATTGTGTATATATTGGTAGACGTGAGATGTATCAAAGAAGGAGAAAATTTGGCCAATTTAGGCCTGTATATATGTATATAGTGTAATAGCTATGTACAATAATCAATGGCCAGTTAAGGCCTATAAAAGTGAACAACGACTAGTTAAGGTCTGTGAATAACAACCAATGAAGGTCTATATGAGAAAAATAATCATGTGCTCTATACAAAATATTTACAAGTGCTATGTACAATGGCTAGTTAAGGTCTGGATGTGTTAGACTAGAGAAGGTCTAAATGAACAATGGTTAGTTAAGGCCTAAATGAACAACAACTAGTTAATACCTATAATAATGTATATATAGTGTAGTATAATAACTTTCTACAATGCCCAATCAAGGCCTATATGAACGAGATGGTTGATGACCAGTTAAGACCTAAATGAATAAGATGGTTACTGACCAGTTAAGACATAAATGATTAGTGGTAAATGAAGACTTAGATTATAGTGCTTGCTTATATGTTGTGATGTGTTTTGTTGATGTGTTTGATTAGTGTGATATTGTTGTCTCTTCTTGAAATTTGATAATAAATTCATGGTTAAGAAAATTGAAATTAGAAAATGATGCACATGTTTTAGGAGTAAAGTCATATGTGAATTGGCAATTGGTTTTGGAAGTAATTTAATATTGTTTATGAATGCCTCTGATTTGGAAAATTTTAGGTATAGATGGTTTTATGTGACTTTAGCAAAATTTTCAAAATATTTTTCTAAGGAAAAATATAAAACATAGATGGAATTGGCTTATTATTGTATAATAAAGAGGTTTGAGACTATCTAAAGGGGTTGGACAATGTTTGAAAGGATTCTTGATTAGTAGGTTAAGGGTAAACTTTTTGGTTTTGTGAAAATTTAATTATAGATGGTTTATTTTTGCATTCTCAGGTATGGATCTGGTTTGTGGATACGTTTGAATGACCTAGAGGTGGTTTTCCTAAGGTTACAAAGAGAAGTATTTTTCATGAATTTAGGTATTTCCTATAAGTTTTTGAGAGGTGTGGCCATAAGTGGCTTTAGTAAGTTAATATACATGTGTGATATTTTGAGGATAAGGATGAAATAAGAGGAAGTCAAAGGGGGTGATGACTTGACAATTGGAGAAAACCCTCATTAACATTTTTGGAACTTGAGGGATAGTCATAGAATAAACAATGGCCTATCATACATAACATTTGTTATGTATCTAGCCTATTCTATGCCCATCTATCAAAAGTCAAAAAGACTAACAAGAAATATTGGGGTAAGCAAAATGTAGGAATGATAAGGTAAGTGTATATCCTTTGACTTGTTGAAGTAACAATTCTAAAACTTGCATAGTCAAGGGATATACATGCTTAGAAGATGAGAGATGAGTGGAGGAAGAAAAGGGATAAGATGAGATGTTGTGGTTAGATGATCAAATTTTAAGGTTTAAGTTTGGAATGCACCAAGGTTTGTTTAGTGTTATTGGCCTCTTAAGCGAGGTTCTTAAAAGGTTAAAGCTAGGTTCATTGAAGAGCATAAAATTGTAATGTTCTTACTATGTGCAAAAAGCTTCAAGGCAGAATAGCCCTTCTATTAGAGTGCATGAAAAAAATTGATAGCTTTGTGATTGCAAAATTATGGACAAATTTAAGAGTGCTAGATAGAGTGATGAGCAAAATTTATGGGCTCATTTAAGAGCGCAAGACAAAGAGATGAGCGGAATTATAGGCTTATTTAAGAGTGATAGATAAAGAGTGAGCCTCAAGGTGAAAATGGATTAGTTAAGAGCATGAAAAAAAACATTGATAGCTAATTGGAGCCCTACATGTGCGTGTTTTGATGAGAACACACATGGAGAATGTGTAGTTGTAGTTAGGGCTTATAAAATAGATGAATACATTGAAGATGCTTCTTAAACATGGTAGAGATACCTTTGAGAAGGAGGCTTAAAGGAATGAATGCTTTAGATAATTAGATTTGGACCACTAGTAGTGGTTTGATGAGGTTTTGGAGATAGAAGATCATTTTGCAATGTATAGGATGAGTTGTTCCTTAGAAGGATTTATGTTTTGTCATCAAGGACAAGTTGGCCCTTTTGCATGAGATCATGTATATGCTTTCAAAGTGTTTGCATTGATTGGTTAAATGTCCATGACCTTGATGAAAAGCATAATATTTGCATGAATATTATTTTAAGATGTGACAAGTTTGTGGGATGGGAGATTAATCATTTTGGCTTCTAGTAACTTGATTAGAATTTGAGCAGGGGGTAGACCTAGTTGTGTAGGTAAGGGTGATTTGTTGTTGAAGAGGAGGAGATTTTATATCTTTCCCTACCTTTAATTGCCCTCTCTTCCTAAGGATCGCATCCACATGTTTAAATAAGTCAATTGCGCTTTGGAGGGTACAAACCCTAGCTTTTTATAAAGGATAGGCTAGTTGGTCATTGAGGCTTTTAATGAAGATGTTAAGAAGTTCAAATGGATGAGAGATGTGATTGAAGTTTTCTATAATTGTGTTCCACCTAATAAAAATATATTTAAAGGACTCATGTTCAAATTGTTTTAGTTTTAAAAGGTCAATAAGGTTAAGTTTTTGTTCAATAAAGATGGAAAAATATTGTAAAAATGGGTCAGCAAGGTTTCTTAAAGGTTTAAGCGAATATTTTGGTAAATGATAGTACCACTTTCATGCACTTCATTTAAGGATTTTAGGAAATGTTTTGAGTGATAAGATATCATCATGTGCAATGTCATCATAATTCAAAAGAAAATTTCTAAGGTGTTGAATAGGATCTTGACCACCTTTATATGTTTGGAAGTTAGGTGTCATATATTTAGGAGGAAATGGATAATTGAATACAAAGGGATATAAAGGTCGATTGAATAAGCATTTATAATTTTGGTTATGATGAGTAGAAGGATTATATATAGATTTTATTCTATGTTGTAATTGTTTTATTTGAGTGATGAGGATTTGAATTTGACAAGGTTCTTCATTAGGTGATACAAGAAGTGTATGTGAAAGAGGATGAGTATTTTGATGATAATTTTAGCTTGAGATATTATTTGAATTAGGGGGATATGTGTAGACACCAAAACAGCACCAATCTGATTATGTGACTACAAACACTGATCGCTTTGACACACATAGCCCCCAGGGCAGCCCTCAGAGGTTAAACAGTGGTCCTAACCACTTTTACAGCAATTTTGGAAGGTCAGAAGGCAATTTGGCACCTTCGGACAACCTACTCCAAATTCGTCCCACCCTGGGACGAATTCAAATTGGAATCTGTCTCACCAAGGGATGAATTCTGAATTCGTCCCTGGGTAGGACGAATTCTAGGTTTAAGAGGCAAAAAGAAGAATGGCACCAAGTGGCAGCCAGGGACAGTTAGTTGATGACTCCTGCCTCGCACGCGTGTGTGGGTGAATAGATGGGCCGTTAGAGGACTGTCACAAGGGCAGTTATGAAAGCCCAAGTCATGGAGGACTCCCCTCCCTCATGGGAAGACATGACCGCCACATGGCACCTATGACCAACACATGGCGCTTATGCTTCCCTCTCAAAAGAGACCCCATGGGTCTATAAAAGGTGGGACTTTTCTCACCCAAGAGGGAAGATTGGAGGTGATTTCAAGCAACGAAGTGTTGTCCGATTGATTACCCACTTGCATATTTTTGATTCACCTTCTCACATCCACTAATCTCTTTCGCAAGGGAGGTTATTGGGTGGCTTTTGGAAGCGTGGATCCAACCCAAATCCAACATTTGACCACCTTACACCACCAATTTGCAGACATCCCAATCCTAAGAGGTTTTGGGCCCATCCCTAGTGGATTGGCACCGGAATCAAGTGCCAACGGTGGGAGGCCCACTTGGGCACCCCCGCACTCTCTAAGTTTCATTCTAAAGCATTCTAGATTATTTGTTCATATGGCATCTTATGTTATTCTCTCTGGTTAACTCATAGCTTCAATTTCATAACACTTTGATCAGATTTTATTATGCCTTTTGTCGCTTTGTTGTCCTACTAACTTGCAGGTGGCGATATCGAATTCCCGAGGATAGAGGCCAAATTGGGAGAATCCGACCATCTGGGTCGTCCCAAAATGGCCCCAATTACATAACCCCTCTATTTGCATGTGTTTTGGAGGTCTCGAGAGTCGACATTGGAGCAGCATCACCTCGGCTTTTCCAACACAGCAGAATTCGTCCCACCCAGGGACGAATTGCAGTCAGAATTCGTCCTGCCCAGGGACGAATTCTAGGTGAAGGCATATTGGCCAAATGTTTCAGTGGCAATGGCCTTCTGGTAATATCTTCTATCTTCTGTCAGGTTTTCAGGTCATTTGGACTCACTTTACTCACTGTTTTATACAAATGTTTATATGCATCTTTTGGCGATTTTAGAGAACAGACACTTCTTATTTGTAGCAGGTGCTACTGACATCTTCGTTGTTTCTTTGTTCACAGGAGGAGCAACAGAGGTCAAGGACTCATCAACATCAACGGCGGCATCATCTTGGCCCGCCCATCTCAAGTGTGGGCACGCGAAAAGAGGAACCTTAAGTCTTGATTGTAATCAAATTCTTTTAACGCTCCTAGCCCCTGAAAAGGGAGGAGGCGTCTTTGTAACAGAGATCAAGAGAGTTTAATGAAAGGGATGTGTTTTCTCCATTTGCTTGTATCTCATTTCAATGCGTCTCTTTCATTTCATGCATTCTACATTTCTAGGACTTAAGCGTATTTGATTTTGAATGTATTGCAATTAGTGTTTCCTTCGCCCGAAATATCGTGCTTTCAATATGATTATTAATAGGGATGTCCAAATTAAGGTTGGTTTGTGAAGTTAAAGAATATTGTATATTATTCTTAATTAACTTGTTAGGAGATTTGTTTTGATGATTAATGTTTTTAGGAGTATTAAAGGTAGGAGGAGAAAGGTTAGAATTAATAATCACTTGTGATTTATTAATGACGGAGGGTAAAGAAGTATATTGTTTTTTATTTTTAGGATTAGGTGTGGTAGGTTTATTTTTTATAGAATCTTCTTGTAGAGGGTAATTAGTTTCATTACTAATATGATTAAATAATTCTTGAATATTATATTCATATGAAAAGGATGCTTTGGAAGTATTATTAACAAAGAAATTTTTGAATAACTCTTCTTGCTCTTGTGTATGGCCTAAGGTTGGGAAAAAATGAGGAAGATCAAGAAATTTATTTATAATGTCTTCATTTTCTTTATTAAAATTATCATGGCTTAGAAGAAGGGTTTTCTTATCATGGTTTTTGTGAATGGAAGATTGTTCATAATTTTCATTAATGATTTTGTGTAAGTTTTTATGATTAGTTGAAGGAAGGGTTTTGAAAGGATACCTTAACCTTGTATAAAAAGAAATAGTAAGGGATATTAACTCCCACAATCCAAAGACACAAAAAAAATACTAGAGACGATCTATAGGAAAAATATGGCAAGGAAAAAAAAGAGGGGGTCTCTAGACCAGAAGGGCCGCCTAAGAAAACAAGAAGACACACACAAAGGAAACCTCAAATAGGATCCAGAAGCACATCAAATATCTATGCTAGGACCAGGGGACTCAACATTATTCGTTGCATCATCACCTTTAAGCTGATTGTGAAGTTTCTCTAGGATGACAGTTGTTTGTTGCAGGAGCAATGAATTCATCTTGGTGGCCTACGCCATCATGCTCATGAGATAATCCAAATCCTACACATGATCCTTCCTGGTGATGAAGGGTATGAAAGCATGTTGGTTGAATGTATTGGAGGAGCCGTAGAGAGGAGCTCCTTTCTGGGAGGAACGCTACAAATGAGTGTCTTCATGCTTTATTTTATGGGTATCATCAGGAGAGTCTTCGAAGAAGTCCTCATATTGCTCCAAGATGATGGGATACTTACATTTTTTGGATTGAGATTTGCTTTGAGAGGAGAGATGATGACCTTCATATTTAATTGTTGACAAAGTTCCATGGGCTTTAGCACCAAACTTGAGCATGCAACTAGCTTTGGGAGATGCAGGCTTTAGAGCAGCTTCTTTAGGAACAACGGAGGAAGGGCTATCACAAAGCTAAAATGGGGTCAAGGGGTTGATAATGTAAGAGACAATTGCTTTGTTAGATTCTATATGGAGGATATATCTATAAATTATCAAGTGGATACCCTTATGAATTGGAAAGGAGGATTTTCCTTTCTTGACATTGAGGATTGACCATTTGATGGATCTAAAGAGACACTCCAAGAAATTAATGGTCTTGTTTCCATAGAGATGGTTAATGAAGGCCATATAAAACCTACGAAGAACATAATTAGGGTCATCAGTAGTGAAATATTGGAGAACAATATTGGGAAGGGATTCTCTAATGATGTCACCCTTATCCTTACCGAGCCTTTTGCCTTTCTCAACAAAGTAGGAGAGCTCACCAGTGAGAGAGTGCTTGTCACAATGCATGATTTCACCATTATAAGGGATATTAGACACCTCTACTAGAATATCGATGGTGATTGAGAATTTGAGTCCTCGAATAGACACAACACCATCTTCCCATATTGCACCAATTTCATGGATAGGTCCATATCATTACCATGGAATTTTTGTAGGAACATGAGGAGACCATGCTCTCGAAAACCTCTTCCATCATGGCATCCAACCAGAGGTTCTCTGGTTCAAATCTATAATTACCCATGGCTAGAGGAGGGGAACATGAAAGGTGAGGGGGACCAAAAATGAGGTGGTGATAGGGAGGGTAGTGACAGAGAGGGCGATGATAGGGATAACAAGGGTTGTGGGAATTATGGGATTGGGATGGGACGTGGGAGTAGAGACCAAGGACCATTTGCACAATGGGATGCTTCTCAGACCACCAAGACAAAGTGATACTAGTAAATAGGACACAAATGAGCCATAAACACATGTAGCACAAATTGGAAAAAATCCAAGCCCAAGGCACTCTTAAAAGCTTATCAATTTAGAAAGCTAAAAGAGTCAAGAAGAATCTGATATGCATATCATGTATATTTATGACCATTGATTCACATCATGTCATGAAAACCTCTTTGTTCCTACCACTAGCATTAGGAAGGGTGAAGAAGTAAAATGTTCAATGCATTGGCTAGTGAAGGGCGTGACAATCATAGAGAATGGCTTGAGAATTAACACACTGGAGCACATACAAATAACATGGGAGTGCCTCAGGGGGCCATAAGAAAAATTATTGGAGAGACTGGTGCGTGATTGAATATGATTATCACATGCAATGTGGTGGAAATAAAATGACCTAGCATGAGGAAGGAGCACACAACATCCAATAATAAGGATGATAGAGTTAAAGCATGAATCCCAAGTACAATGTTAAGTAGGAATAACACCCCTTGATGACCCAGATATGTCATGAGGTGGAAAACACATGATCAAAAAATGAGGTACTTCACCAATGATGGGGGATGTGGTAGACCAAAACAGTTGGCAGGTGACAAGGATCAAAGAGGGGTTGATCGAAGGACTGAGGATGGTCCACAATAAGAAGGATCAGAGACATATTAGCACGATGAAGAGGAAGACAACATGGGAAACCTAGATCATTGGACGAATTACAACAATGAGTGACAACTATTAGGACAACCTCCCATTAGAAAAATACTTAGAATAACAAGAAGATATATGTAAATGGATAAGATTACCAATGAAACGAAAATATTAGAGGAAACTAGCCATAAAATGAAAGGGACTAGTAAAATCTAAACAAAATTTAATGAGCAAAATTGATGATAAGAAAAATAAAAGAAGGGAGGGTGAAACAGCACAACCCTTGAAGACAAGTTGTCTCTCTCATGGTTGAATATTAATAGTGGCCTCCTCCCTATTCTTGGATTCTTGAAGTCTTGGTGGTGATTTTCCTTGAGAGCTTTGCTTGAGAACTTGATGGCTTTCCAAGTGCTTGAGAGAATGAGAAAGCTTAGAGAAAATCCTGTAAAGCTTTGGTGCTTGAGAATGCTTGACAAAAAGGCTATCCCATGGTTCCTATATATAGATTTTTTGTGGCCTTGGGAGAGAGGTAAAATAGTTTGAATTTAAAAATGAGGAGGAAGTGCATAGTTCTTGGTGAGATTACTTGGGGATTTACAATATTGTATGGGGATTTGATTTGGAATTTGAATCTGTGGTCTTGGTGAAGTGGTTGTTGCATAGGTCTACAAGCCTAATGTACCACTAATGACACAAGACTCAAGGAAGGAAGAGAAATATGAGAAATGAAGATTCTAACTTGACAGGATGATATTGCACCTAGTTTCAAATATTGTAATATTGTTGATTTGACCATTATAGGTTGGTTGGGCGAGAAGGGTAAAATTTAAATTTTTATGAAATCATGCCCTAGGTGTGGAATCACATCCTATATTTCTAGGGTATGATTCCATGGTAGTTAGACCTATCTGTAGTTTTTCTTCATTTTGGGGCATCAAATGATGTCAAAATAGAGACATCTCTACTCATTAGAAATATTTTTTTTAGCCCAATATAATAATGGTGGTTTTGAGATATTTTTAGAATATTTGATAGGGTAAAATATATATTAAAGATGACCTTACTATTTGGAATAGTAAATGATCAATTTTAGATCTAATAAAGGTTAATTTGGCTTGGTTGGTTAGAGAGTCGATGTATGAGGGTGAATTGATGAAATTGATGAAAAGTGGGTAAATTTTGGGTGTCTACACCTCTTCTCTAACCCAAACTTGATGGAACATAGAGCACAATTCAAGTTTTATAAATTATTTAACCCCATGAAATTAATTCAATAAATCATCCATGATAAGGATACAAAAGTTATCTTTGATGATATTCTTTTTGAGAGGTCAAAAATCAAAACACATGCACTAAGAGTTGTCCTTGTATCACACCATAACCATACAAGAGAAATAAGGACTAATGCTCAAACAAACAATTCCTTGCTCCAACATTTCCTAGAATAACTTCTCAATCTTAGACTTCTAGGGTTGGGTATAGCGGTAAGGACAAACATTAAGAGGTTGACTTTCCAAAACTAGGTGGATGGCATGATCATGTGTGTGCTTAGGGGAAAAGTACATAGATTCAACAAATACATCTATATAATGATCCACAATGTTTTGCAAGTCTAAAGAAAGAGATGGAGGAAACGACTCTAAAGACTGAACTTCCATGCAGTTGACCTAAGTGAAGAATCCATGACCCACTTTTTTCAATATATTTTCCATGTTGTGAGAATTAACCATTTTAGAGGTAAGAGGTTGGATTCCTTGGAGACAAATAATGTTTTCATTCTTCATCCATTTGACATATAGTCATTGTAGATTAATAATAACATTACCAAGCTAGGATAGACATTATGCTTCTAGGATGACAACTGTACTTCCCAAATCATGGCAAAGATATGGCTAGACCAAGTATAATCACCCATCTAGATGTTAACCTTAGTCGTTTGATCGACACTCTGATTTGTACCCCTGTTTGTAATCAATAGTTGAAATTTATCTTAGGTAGAATTATTGATATACAATCCCAAAGACTTTGTTATTTTGCTATCAATAAAGTTATGCATGCTACCTAAATCAATCAACACATTAACGTGTTAACATTTGATGAATCCTTAGAACTTGATGGTATGATGAGCTTAGAGTATCATAAGGTCAAAAGTAGAGAGATCCATTGTGTCATCTTCATGCTCAGAATCATCTACTTTAGCTAGTGTCTCTTGCCACGATGAATCTTCATCTTTTAATATTATCGCTTATTTATCTTCCACTTGAAATTTATAATGTTCTTCATAGGCTTGATCTTGGGGATGATGTAAATGATATTTGAAATATAGGAATCCTTAACGATGATTATTATTGCATTTATTAAAGTAAGGACATTGAGAATTAAAGTCATATTGAGGTTGGGAATGGGACGATTAGAGCTTTTTTGTTGTTGCTATAACTACATATTAAACATTATCAAGGGTGTATGGATCAAGCATGTCAACTTCCTATTGAATTTCACCCTTAAGGCTATGATAAAAGGATAAAACCACCAATGTTGGATCCAATTGATAGGTGTACCTGAGTGAACTTGTGAACTCTATGCAATAATCCTCAACTAATCATGTTTGCTTGGTTTGCATCAAACGAACCACATATGATGTGGAAGATCCTTTGTCAAACTTATGGAGGAACAACACTTTAAAATCATACCACATAAGAGAGATCTCATGTTTGTAGGTCTTCCATAATAACTTATGAACATGGGTTCACAACTTAGTTGCATCTAATGTAAGATACCCTTATTTAGGCACATAGTGTAGATGGATGATTCTATCCATCTTGGCCATCCATCCACATGGATTGACATCCTTAAAGGTTGGGATGTCGATGCATATAATAGGAACATCATGAGGTTAAGAAAGGAAATTAGAAGCACCTCCCATAGAGGGATCCAGATCATTAGCAAAGTTTGATTTAAAACCATCCATACCTAGAAGAGTACCTGTGGTAGCATAGGGAGCCATGTGACTGCCATATGAAACTAGAGGTTTATGACCAAACAATAACTATTGGTAAATTCCTGTGTCTTGATAATGGTGTGCCTTTGGATTTTATGTTTATTGCATGCCCTATGGCTACTACCCACTAACTTATTGAAACTCTTGTTCAGGGGAATGCTCAAAAGCAATAAGATTAAGATAGTTTTGGATGGCCTTTAAGGTCTTCTTTATTTTGGCTTGAGAGTTAGAGATGGAGTTAATAAGTTTTTCTTAGTTCTGAAAATAGGATCGTAGACTGAAGTCGATTGTATTGTGAAGAACATTACCAAATGGATTAAGAGAGGAGTGCCAAAGAAAGGGGTGTTGAGAGGAGGCAAAGTCATACTGTTTAAAGAAGAAAATACATGCTGATTAAAATTATTAATTTTTGGTGGAGTGTTGTGATGCTTACCATAATTTTTAATTTAACACTTCTTTTTGCTCATGCATACATCCTCTAAATGACCTATGCACTATAAATAACCATTAGTTGAATGAATCCAAAACCCAAAAGAATCCTTTGGAGCAATTCTAAAAAGTGTTGTGAAAAATACCGTTATTTTGATTGGCCTAAATAGACCATCGTTTTGACAAAACCATTCACCTGTTTTATAAATATTGGACTCTGTACGGTCATTGCCTTGTTAAAGAAAAATATAACATCTTTGTCTTCGTGATTACAGCAGAAAAGCATATATTTGGCAAAAGTTTCATAAGGTTCTAAGCGTTACAAGTTGGAAGCCTTGATTAAGACATATTCCTGCTATGCACGAAACCACTTAAGACAAGTTGCTGGAGTGGTTGTGTTTGAGTACTGGGGAACAACTTCAATCAATTGAAGTCGCCAGTTTCAATGTATGTGGGATCTATCCTTTTCTGTTCGAATACTGTTTAGGAGCCCGTCAAGTGTTGGGGGACCATTTCTTATGTGTTTGGTGTACTCAGCTGGCTAATGGCTATATATCTTTCAATCCCCTGAACCTGAGTTTTCAAAGGATTTTGAAAAAAAGAAATTTGGTGTGGGCCGCAGAGATAAGAGACCCCATCGAGGGGATGAGGGTCTGGCTGGGAACTTACAACACTGCCGAGGACGCCGCTCGCGCAATATGACCGTGAGTCTTTCAAGATAAAAGGGAGCAGAGCCAAGCTCAATTTCATTGCCCCATCTCTGAATCCTACCATGTCTGGACAGTCCACAGACGAGGTGGGTGTGCAAGGGCAGACTGTGGGTTCAGATTCCACGCCAGCTGGACATCTGCTAAATTTAGAGAATGCTGTGAATCAAAAGGGGGACGTTGATGAAAATGGCGGTTTGCCAAATGTGAGGCGGGATTATATGCAATACTTGGAGACGGTGGTGGAGCTGAATCGAGAAAGCAAGGCTTCTTACAAGAGATATGAATATTCCTCCTCGGATGTTGGATGTTATGGCGATGATAAAAGTCTCTCTTCCATTTCAGACCCCGGATGTTTGTTTAATAGGTATAAAGACGAGGGCAAAAGCTCCGGCTCTGTTTGTGAGATGATGGATTGCAACAAGTTACCAGTGGAAGAGAACAATGTCTGCAATAGTGAAGAAGATCATCTAAAGTGCAACCAAGAAGGAATCACCACCAACCAGTACTGAACTTGAAGATTCCCTCGCTACGAACCTTAGTTGATCCATCAGACCAAATAGTAACTAATTACCAATTCTTTTGTATGGCAATTAAGGAGAGTTTTGTCATGAGTCAGAGTCTTGGAGTCATTCCAATGATAGCTAATGGGACTCCACTCTTGACAAGACTCTACCCCATCTAGAATCCATGGACCCCTCTCCTTCCTAGATGAGGGGAACCATTGGCCTAACTTTCCTTCAAATTCTAGGGTGCTTGGAGGAAATAGCTAGGATGAATCAAGGTAACCAAGCATAAGGATGACCATGAAAGTTTCCTCTCTCTCAAAAGGAGCTTAAGGCTTGAAGGACTACCCAAAGCCTAACATCCTAGAAGTTTCAGATTACAAGGCCTCGACTGTGCTTAAAGGTTTCTTGGCATTCATAAGGGCTACCCCAAAAATGCAATAAAAGAGTGACATAAGTGAAAAGATGAGAAGATTGTTCAAAGGTGCACCCACCATTGCTCAATGATCGACATCCCTAATTTTTCACTTGGATGTCGATTGAAATAACAAGGGATGGACCACCAAGATGAGTGTCCTCTCCCAACAATCAAAATGTGATGTCTAGTACCTCTATAGGATACATTGAAGAACATCTTCACCAAAAATAACTTGTCAAGGGTGTGGGAGAAGCTAAGCGTCAAACAACATTAGATCCACTTGACTAAGCCAAAGTGATTGGACACGAGGGAAGGGATGATGATCTAGTCTTGAGCCTAACATTCCATAATAGGACACAGTTGCCCAGGCAATAGCTGAATCATTAAAGTAATGACACAAAGAACAACTCAAGGGAGAACATAAAAACCAAGGAATTAATGATGAATGATTCCAAACGTCTAATCATGGATATCTCAAGCATGAAACAACTCAATGACATTCAATTCACTCGCAACATTTATGGTTGTGAATCTCCAAGTACCTAAAGTCATTCATTGTTGATGTTGACTAGCCTAGGAAAATTTTGAACTCATATTTTGAATTCTTGCACAGATTTAAAGGAGAAAAATCCCAATTTCTTCTAATAAATACCTCCTCCTCTTCATTGTAAATATCTAAATCCAACCATTCTCTTCTAAGGGGGATTTCCTTCATTCTCTCGTGTCTTGGCCTAGCTCAAACCTTGCATTATCGATCGATTAGTTTTTGAACCTCTTCTTTTTGCATGTATATAACCTAAAGCTCACACTAATAAGAAATTGTGACTATTTATGAAATCCTTGTCCTGGTTTTGGTGTGGATGTTCTATATTACGCATGTTTGGGGGACCACGTTCCTTGTGCGCTATCAATTGCTATGCATGTGTTCACTTTAACCTGTCATGACACAGAGTCTCTTAGATATTTGACACATCGACACTCATAGATTGACTAGATAGGTTAGTTAGGCTTTCCTTTTCCACATTTTATTTTTATGTTGTTTGTTGCTTTGCTCTCTTTTCTTTTTTCTAGTAGGAAACCTGGTAGAGTAGGCAAGAGTAGGAAGGCATACAAGCACCCAAAGATCACATCAAGACAAGGATTCAGTCTTGATAAAAAAATATTGAAGATCATACAAAGGAGCTGCATCCCATGCTACCTAGACTTACCAGGACTAACACCCTGCACAAAGCACAAGGTACTAGACACACTCGCTCAAAAGGAGAGGACCACTAAAACCATGGGGGTTCGATGTGCCTAGGGCGTAGGGGTCATATTAGGCCCTTAACAGTTCAAACCAACATGCCTGATGGGACTCGAACTACGAAATTTGTTTCTTGATCAAAAGTCAAACCAAGGTTATGGTGAAGGCCTCGTTCATTAGCTTGCTGAAGAACTCAAAATATTCAACTGGCAACTCCACTGCAAGAAGAAGACCTTGAAATTTTTTGCTATTAGGGACTAAGGTTATAGTGGCAACCTTTGTCTAGTTAAACAATCACCACCTGGAAGTTCTATTGGTAATAAGATTACCCAAATCTAGCAACTCTACTAGGGATAGAACCTAGGCATGGGGGAAAAAATTCCAACATGGAAGAATCAAAACCCCTTGGTTGCCTCAATCCCACCAAATATATGGGACCCAATTCCTATTCCACTGGTAGAAACCCTACCATAATTAATTAGAGAAGATGCAACTACTGCACTAGAGCACTTGCACCATACAATAACCCTTTCTAATATGCACAATTTGGTCACTCATAATGTAGCCTTAAGGCTACTAGCAACATATTTCAAAGGAAAAGTGTGATAATGGTACATGTCCCTCCCTGCACAATTAATAAGATATGCGGACTAGCTGGCAACTCAACTGGTAGATAGATTTGAGGAGAAAGGAGATGGAGTCTTGTTGCTAGAGCACCTAATAAGTATATAAAAAGATACCATGGAGGCAATGGAGGATATCAATGCACGATTCCACAAAACCTGGCATAGGATCCTAGATGAGATTAAACCATCCCCAAGTATGGCACTAATTTTCTATCTTAATACCTTCAATTTAGAGATTGCCATGATGATAAAAAATTTGAGGGGAAGATTCTTTTCCCACTTCTTATCAAATTGCTACCTAAGCAAAAAATGACCTCATAATGATAGGTAATCTTCCCTCAAGATTCCCAAAGTCTTTATCTTCCTAATTTATCCATCCTTTATCACCTATGAATCTGGTTAACCATCCTCCCCCTTGCCATCCAAGCCCAACTTCCGTACCTACAACTAGGATACACAAAATGAGAAGGTCATAGGCTCTTTTAGAAGAGTTGCCCATCCTAAAAAAGTAGTAGTGCAAGTGCCCCTATTATCAACCATAAAAACATTTTCCCCAAGGGTACCCAATGATGAATTATTAGCCAAGTCCAAGGGCTTATTATGGATGTTAGTCATGGTAAAGTTTCCAACTTCAAGTAGAGATGTGAGGAAAAGAAATATCGATGGCACTAGTTTTATACCAGCCAATCTCTCACCAAAAATCTAGCACCATAGAAGCTCCCCCATAAGGCAAGTTTTACTTTTGTAGGGAGAAGACAGAGCATATACAATAGGTATCAAACCTATGGGGTACACCACCAGACACATATTGAAAGAAACTAAACATCAGAAAGGCAACAGTAACCACATTTGTTAATTTTTTTTAAGAAAGTAGATCAATCAAAACAAAGGAGGTGTTTGCCACCACAAAAGCTTTGAAAATACAACCACCAAATCTCTTGATAGATATCAGCATAAACAATCGATCTTTCCTAGAGATCCCCAAGCCAACATAAGAGAAATCCAAACCATGAATACAATTGAAACTTATGCCAAAAGAAGACCAAAAAGGGGTATTGATAGGACAATAAAAGGTGGAGGTAGAATCACCTACACAGACCAAAGAAAGACCATTATGCTAACCCTTAGCTGTAGGGGAAGAATGGTCCAAATCTATCTTATGGATTTGGTCTTGATATTCTCTTCCTTACCAGAGATGATGGCTCAAGCATTAAAATTAGCCCAATTGCTAACTAGGCATGGTGTAGCGGATTAAGAGCCTAACTCGCTGATAAACCTCTTACAACAACAACATGATTACATCTCTTGGGACCAAAATCTAGAGCCAAAGGAAGTCCAAGAAGTAAGATAAATTCCAAAGGCCCAACAAATAGAGATCAAAGAAAAGATTGTTCCCTAGAAGGCAACACAGTGCGAATACAAAGAACCTTCCACTAAAGGTTCGATGAAGGAGGATAAAATCACCAAACTCCAAGGTGAGGCACACCCAATCGTAGAAAGAAGCGATGCATTATGGAAGTCTAGGAAGTTGATCTTATTAAGACCTTCAATCGAACTTGCATGGAATAGATGCCTAGTGCGAGGAGTGGCCCATCGACCCTTTGGACCTTTGTACATAAATAAATAATATATATACATATACATATACATATATACATAGCATTATTATTACAAGGCTACCTAACTAATGTAGGATGTGAGTGAGTTTAGATTCACAACAAAAGTATTGAAATCACACATACTTAAAGGACAAGGTTGTTGAGATCAAGGTATGTACCCTAGCCCCTTGATATCAATAGAGACCTTTTTTTATCAATTTAAGGATAATCATCATACTCAGGTAAGAGGAATCATGAAATATGATGACATTCCTAGATCCCAATCACAAGGGAGTGAGTCTTTGTATATCCATATGTCATCAACAGATCAATAGAACAAGAGTGAACCTTGGGAGCCATCCAAGTAATGTGGCCTATAGATTAAGGTGCACCCCATTCCAAATCTCCATGAAAACTCGAGCAAAGTTATCTTCAAATCTATCCTTTTCTAAACATGCATCATTTCTATAGAAGCTTTAGGATTTGCTCTATTCAAACTCCACACCCAATATACAAGGTCCCTTTCTTTGGGTTCCTTGACTCCTACTAGTAGGAGTTCCCATATGAGTCACCAAAGCTGTAATGAAGATTCACTACATCATGCAAATACTACCACCAAAGGTAAATTTGAGCAACACACCTACTTGAAGCTGAGATGAGGGGACCCAAAACCCTTACTACTTATGAAGCAGTTGAAGCTAGAAGAGTGTCTAAAGTGCAATCAAGGAGGAATACTCATCAATCAATGCTACATATAATAACAAATAATTACCAACTAATTACCAGGTCTTTTTGGTGGAATCTAAGGAGCATTTTGTCATGAGTTAGAGTCCCAAATCCACTTCGATGATAGCTAATGGGACTTCGATATTGATAGTACTTTTCCCCATATAGAGGGTAACCACAGACCTAGCTTTCCTCAAAATTCTTGGGTGCTTGGATGGAGGAAAGATCTAGAGTGATTCTAAAAAACCTAGCAAAAGGACGATCATGAAAGCTTCGCCTCTCAAAATGCGCTTAATTATTGAAGGACTACACAAAGCCTAGCATCCTAGAAGTTCTAGATTGTAAGGCCTTGGATGTGCTTTGAGGTTTCTTGGCCCTCACAAGGTATGCTCAAAAAATTATGGTGAAAGAGTGGCATGAGGCACAAGAGAAGAAGACCATCAAGAGGTGTGCCCACCATTGCTTAGTGATCAATATCCTTAATTTTTCATGAGGATGTTAATTGAAATAACAAGGGATGGATCATCAGAGATGGGTGTCCTCTCCCAAAAATTAGAAGGCAATTCCCACTACCTCTATATGATGCACTTAATAACATCTCCACCAAAGGGAACCTATCAAGGGTGTTGGAGAAACCAAGCACCACACACCATCAGAGACACTGAACTAACCTAGAGCAACCAAACACAAGGGAAGGGATGATGATCCAATATTAGGCCTAGCATCCCAATCAAACGTAGTTCCCTAGGCAATAGCTAAAGAATTAAAGTGACGACATGAAGGACAACCCAAGGGGTAATGCAAAAACCAAGGCATTAATGATAAATGATTCTAAAGGTCTATTCATGGAGATCTCCAACATGAAACAACTCAATGACATTCAATTTGCAAGTAACATTTATGGTTGTGAATCTCCAAGGACCTAAGGTCATTTATTGTTGATGTAGGCTAGCTCAAAAAAATTTTGAACTCAAATTTTAAATTCCTACATAGATTTTGGGGGGGATAATTCCCCATTTTTCTTATAAATAACCCCTTCCTCTTTATTGTAAATATCAAAATCCAACCATTCTCTTCTAATGGGGCTTTCCTTCATTCTCTCTTGTGTCTTGGCCTAGCTCGAGCCTTGCATTGTTAGCCGATTAGTTTTCAAATATCTTCTCTCTACATGTATGTAATATAGAGTTCACAATAATAAGAAACTATGACTATTTATGAAATCCTTGTCCTAATTCTATTGTGGGTGTTCTATCTTATGCATATTTAGGGGGACCATGTTCCTCATATGTTGTTGGTTTCTATGCATGTTTTCACTTCAACTCGTCGTGGCAATGAGAGTCTCTTAGATCTTCGATGCATAACCACCTATATTTAGGCTAGTTAGGATTTCCTTTCCTACTTTTTATTTTCATGTCATTTATTTCTTTGCTCACTTTCCATTTTTCTTGGAAAGAAACCTAGTAGAGTAGGCTAGAGTAGCAAGGAAGATGAGTGCCCAAAGATCACATCAAGAAAAGGAGCCAACCTCAATAAAAATTCCAAGAGGTTGTTTGAAGGAGCCATGTCCCATGCTCCCTAGACTTCCTAGGACTAGCACCCCCCGCAAGGCGTAGGGCACTAGACACACCCGCTCGGAAGGAGAGTACCACCACAATAGTGGGGGGTCATGGTGCCCAAGGCATAAGCGTTATCTCAGACCCTTAATAGTTTAAACTGGCACACTCGATGAGACCCATATTGTGAAAATTCATCCCCTGATTAGAAGTTAGATAAAGCTTTAAGTGAAGGCCTTGGTCACCAACTTGTTGAAGCACCCAAAATACTCACTTGGTGACTTGGCTGCAAGAAGAAGACCTTGAAAATTTTCACCATTATGGACCAAGGTTACAATGGGAACCTCTTTTCGGTTAAATAGTCACCACCTAATGGCTCCATTGGTCATAAAATTACCCAAATTCAACAACTTCATTCTCTTCTAAGGGGGATTTTTTCATTCTCTTTTATGTATCAGCCTAGCTCGAGCCTTACATTATCAACTAATTAGTTTTTGAACCTCTTCTTTATGCATGTATGTAATTTGGAGTTCACACTAATAAAAAACTATGACTATGTATGAAATCCTTATCCTAGTTCTGGTGTGGGTGTTCTATCTTATGTATGTTTGGAGGGACCTTGTTCCTCATGTGTTATCGATTACTATGCATGTGTTCACTTCAACCTATCACAACATGGAGAGTCTCTTAGATATTTGATGTATCATCACTTGTAGATGAGCTAGTTAGGATTTCCTTTCTTGCATTTTATTTTCATATCATTTACTACATTGCTCTCTTTCCATTTTTCTTGGAAAGAAATCCAATAGAATAGGCTATAGTAGGAAGGAATACGAGTGTCCTAAGATTACACCAAGAGAAGTAACCAACCTTTGTGTAGACACCTAAAAATATTCAACTGACATCTTACAACAACATTTAACAAGCAAAGAATAAAACATTCGAAAATCAATTCAATCACCCAAAACCCTAGGCAAAGCTAACCTAAACCCTAGGTAAATCTAACCCTAAGCTAGCCTAAATCCTAGGCTACCCTAAGACCTAGGTGGAATCCACCTCACACCCATTCTACACTATTTTTCTAAGCACTCTTCCCCCTCACATAACATTCACCCCTTTTCCCCCTTTAAATATTTTAATAAAAATTTAATAAAAAGGTGGGATTTCTCTTCCCTAGGTGTTAAATGAGCATGGAGCACCCATAACCCATAGGAGGTAAGCCTTACCCATCCACCTAATGCATTAAATAGGCCTTCTCTCTCCTCCCTCTTCTCTTGCTAGATCGCGTGCCCCTTTTTCTTCCTAGGATTTCTATAAATAGACCAAGCTACCTATAGTTTTAGGGGGAGAATTCTAAGCAATTTTACACTACCAAATTGCACCTCGACTCATGTGTGAGATTTTTGAACAACTAACACTCCTCTCATTGAGTTTCTTTGCAGGTCATTGGTGATTTTCAAGGCAGAACAAGCACCAATGCATTTCGAATTTATGTAAAACTCCAACAGTGGATTCTACGACTAACAGAGGGACCAACCCAAGTCAAAAATCTCAAAACATACGGAGGAATCCATCCAACTAGAAAATGTACAGATTGGTACATTTTCCAGTTTCAGGCTACCACACCAGCCTACTAGGTAACCCCTTTTTCTCCTATCAATTTCAAGACGTTTTGATATTTTCTTGATGCATTTCTGTTCAATTTTTGTCAATATGTATATATTTGCAGAGGCCTGATTGAGACAGGCTTCCAAACAATCTAACACCTTTTTATAGGGTTACACAAGATTGAGGATAGATGTAGCTCGTGGTGGCACACATCATAAGCCCACTCCAACTTTAAGGATCTAAAGAAAGACACCTATGGTGTTGCAAAGACGTTCAATGTTAGGGCCCCTCCTAATGAACTCTCTCTTTTGTAGTCCTTAGGACATTTTGTAAAAGGACATCAAAATACATATTGTAACACTTTTATAAAATATCAATGAAATGCAACATGTTTTTCTTTATTTCATTTTGGCAATCATAGTGGGAAGACGAGTGCCTAAAGATCACATCAAGACAAGGAACCAAACTTTGTAAACAAATCTTAGAAGTTATTCAAAGGAGCCGTATTCCATGCTCTTTGGACTTTCTAGGACTGGTGCATCACATGATGTACAGGGCACTAGACGTACTCACTCGAAAGGAGAGGACCATAAAAAATGTGGGGGGTCATGAAACCTAGGGTGCAGGGGTTGTCTCAAGTCCCTAAAAATTACATTTTAATCATATTTGATTGAGGATTACTTCTTTCATTTAAAAAAAATCTTCATAATTTAAATGGTGTTCCTTATATAGGAGAGATATCCCTGATCAATATTTCAAAGACAAGAATATGACTTGATATATACAATAATACTTTGAAGATGAGAATATATTTTTTCAAGAGAGATTTTTTAGCTAAGCCACTCAATGACAAGATGGAAAATGTACTCTAAGGTATGATGGCATCAATGACTCCAAATGATAGAACTAGAAATCAATTTCTATTTATTAATTATACACAAGGACAAACTTTTAAGTCAGAGCTCTTTATGACATAATGTAATCTATACAACTTGATGTACATACAATGAACATTGGGTTAATTACTTTAATGAGATATTTTATGATATATTATGATCTATACCGCTTGATGTACATACAATGAACATTGGGCTAATTACTTTATTGAGATCTTTCAACCTATTTAGAGGTAAATATGGTAAATGTATGGTATTTCCTAACACTATGATTATAATCCACCAACCCTTTTATCTTAATCTCTCTTGATTTTCAAAATTGAAGTACATAAATGACCTCTTAAGATAAATAATTGGGATAGATCAAGAGGTTGAGGTCTCCCACTTTCATAAGGATAATATTGAGTGTGCATTAAAATCTAATAAAATATATATAAAATAATAAAGATTAATATTCAAGTATATTTTTATATGGGATGTCAAAGTGATCAACATACCTGAATACTTATTTTGTTTGATGGAGATCTAAATTGATAGCGTAAGGAAAGGAAATTCAACCCACCAAAAACATCAGGGTTTGCATCTAATCATTTACAACTATATCAGCCAGAACCAAATTCATATTTCTCCTGTTGGGGGTATTGAGGATAATCTATTTTTTGTTCCCATCCTGGGCTCACCCCTGGTTGCTCAAGAGGATGTGCCCGGTGACCATATTGTTGATGTGGAGGCCATCTCTTCTAGTTTGCTAGGTAATTAGAAGCTACTATTGGGATCTTCCACTATTGTGCCCACTCCTAGCTGATGCTCATCAGATGTGAAGTCTTCTACGAAGAAAGGCAAAGGTATTTTTGTGTTCATTCTTGTGAAAGACACTTCTCTCAACTTCTCTTCTTCGGCTCACAAGACACAAAAGACCACATCAGATCCTTCCCCTGGTGCATATGAGATAGGTTGTGGATAACAAGAGGGAGGATATTTGTGATGATTTTGTCAGGTTCAATCTGGGGTCACCAAGTAATGCCCGTTTTGTAGGTAAGTGGATTTTGATGTCAAAATAAACAAAGGTAGTCATTAGGTGTGTGTTTATGGAAGCCCCATGGCTCACCATTCAACACAAGGAGTGCTAGCTAGTAGTCATAAAGCAAAGGTGGATTGTATTGGTGGGAGTAATGGGATATACATGACATCGTTATATGTTAGAGATTCCTTGCTACAACAACATGGCCTCATCTTTCCAAATTTTGATGGTAGCACATAACAATCTAGAAAGAACGACTGGTGGTGTGCCTCTTGCCTTCCCCAATTTGATAAATTTTGTTAAATTGACTCCTCTATTTAAAACCCCAATTATGATTTGTCCTTTTAATCCATCTTCTATATAGAGTATGGTAAATTTTAGGCCAATTACTAATTTATCTATGTTTAGTTAGATCTAGGCTAGGGTTTTAGTTGGGGTTATGTTATCTCATATCATATCATTGAATGGATCTATGGTTTTGGGTTGTGGGACTATAGAGTTCAACATAAATAATTTTGAGTCAATAGCAAGTGCATTACAATTGTTCTAATGTGTTTCATAGGTTTAACAATTAGTTAGATTTAGCTAACTAGAATAGAGAAAATAGAGTAGCAATTATTTCCTTTAATGTCAATCTTCCCTTATCATCGTGTCTACATCCATCATATCAACCTTGGCCTATGTGATATCATTCTTAGTTACAAAGGGGTCAGATCCACCAGTGCACTCAATACCAGTAAAAAATTATAAAAATATGGGCATAATATCTATGGAGTCCTTGATTCAAGAACTCAACAAAGTGCTCAAGGATTCCATTTAACCAAACAACAAGATGAGGTAGGTGGTATTCAAGAGATTGGACAAGTTGAAGAGGGAATACCACAATAGGATCAAGTAGGAGAGCTAATGACAAGCGAAGAACAAATGCTTGATGAAGGGCTTGTTTTAAGATATCAAGGAATATGTATAGTTCTTAAAGTGTTTTTTGATATTAATGACATCAATAGTAGAAATTTGGTCTTGATTTTTATTATGAGTATGTCCTTAGGGAAATTTATATAAGTGGGTCAAATCCTATTAGTAAAATTATGGGTGGGTTTTAAAGAAGCTAAGGGACTTGGGAAAAGGTATCTCACTTGCTAGTTCATCTCTATTGAGGTTACTCAAATGGTGCTTTATTATGGATCTTAGGTCATACGCGAGCATGCCAATTTTATATAGACTTAGTCCTTCAACTTCCACCCTGAATGAATTTCAAGGGCTAAATTTCTCCTATGGATCAGATTTATATTTTTAAACTTAGCATTTAGACATTATGTGGGTGAATTCGCATCATAATTGGAAAGGATTATTTTGTTAAAGATAAAAAAAGATAAATTTTGTAGATTTTGTGTCCATCCATGAATCTATATGGAGGAGAGCTTGGATAAATAATTTCCCTAATTTGTCAAATTAATGAGTCGGGTTTGAATGTCTATAGAATATTGTATATTTAACCTAATTTAGGCACACCTTTTTCATGGTATGAGGGTCATCTAGTTAAATATTATCCATATAGGAATGCCAATAATAAAGTAAGTGGTAAATAAGTGAAGAGGGTAAGGTATATTGCTAATGCCATAGAGAATAAATAAGACCTAACTATGGTTTCTACTAATATACAAAATATTTCCACCCTTGATTTGCTTGGAGGTCTATTACAAGAGCTTGAAAAAAATAATGTTCTTGCTCTCTCTTAGCATAGCTCATTAGTTTAGGAGAAATATAGATATATTAATTAAGACAATGGTGGAAAAGCTAAGATGGAGGATTTTACTTCTCCCAAAGATGTCCAAATCCTTGAATAATGAAAAATACTCAAATAAAGAGGAAATATGTAGCCTCTTCCTCAATAACTCAAGATATTGAAGCTTCCAAAAATGATGTAAGAGGAGTTTATGATTTTGAAGGAAAAGGGGATGAAATAGTTAAGAGGTGCTCAAGGGTACATGGTCAATATCCCAATAGGGTATCTAATCCCTTTGGAGCATTAAGGATGTAGCTTAGTTTTCCTAGAAATTATTTACGCTAGTACCTTTGAGGAGTATTGCAGTAATGTAATTTTTACTTTCAGGTTACACACTGTTACAAGTGGAAATTCTTTCAACAATGATTCAAACTGAATGTAAGAAGAATTAGGAGGCTTGTGTATGAAATCATATGGTTATGTCAACAATGATGGCCCAAATGCTTGTTAATAATAAAAATATTGAAAATAAAAGGATATATTATTGGATAAAATGAGTGATGATTGGTCATAGCAGGTAGTGGTGATAAAGGTCCAATTCATTGATCTTATGCAAAAAGTGGAAACCTTGGTTTATCATAAGAGTTTGTAAATATTCAAATTTAAAGTTATCTTAATGGTCTTTTTTTTATAAGTGATAGGTAGTTTCAAAAAAGAACAATTATCCTTTGATATTTTTGACTATCTTTCATTAGATCCATATCAGGATTTAAATTTTAGTTGCATTTTGTAGGGAGTAACATTGGTTCAATTTTTAATATTATGATATATTTTTTACTTTTCTATGTATTATAACTTTGTAATAAAACAATTTTTATAAATACAATAATAATAGTAACAATTCAATATTGCACAAAAGTAACCATCTAGTCAAAACAATAATTTAGCTTCAATGCCAAAAAACCAATAATTCAAGTAATAGATTCTAGATTCTAAATCAATACAAATCCTAGACACTTAGAGAGGGAAAAGTCTCATATCCACATGGAGAGGATAAAGTACCATATGCACAATAGAGACAACTAATATTCAAATATGAAAAGATGAATCCAACTGCAATATAACTCTTCATATTTTTAGACTAAATCATATTAACCCTAATCCTAATGCTCAAGAGCCAATTACATTATCCTATGTCTCAAGCTAATATTAAATAAGATAGTCAACGCAGCTATATTGGAGTCATTACATGGATTACCCTTAGAAAGTTGTCTTAAAAGTTAGAAATGACTAAAAAATGCTTTCAAAATATTTTGTTGCATCTTCTTCTAGAAGATACTACCACTTGATGAGAAAATATTGAATTTGGTGAGACCGTAGAATATAAAGTATAGACTACAAAACTGCTTTTGATTGGAAATTTATTTGATCTCCATAAAAAATTGGAAGCTTTGTTTGGGACCACCTCTTGGCTAATAAAATTTAAGATAAGAAACATGAAAGACAATGGAAGCTCCAACTAATATGCCACCTCACCAGTGTAATGAACCACCTTGTAAGGGCCATAAAATCAAGGTTTTAACTTCTAACTAGACTTGGTTATCAAAGACAATTTCTTAAAGGAATGGAGGTACATAAAACCATATATCCCATGACAAATTGTTGCTCATAACAATGCAAGTTCTATTGCTACTTCATGTAGTTCAGGTCTAGGTCAAATTAGATTTAAGGAGTTGCAGCATAAACCAATGTTGTTGCAATAAATCATCCATGTAAGCCACCTTGGAGGGTCTTGAAACTTAGTCTACCAGTGATAGTGATTTTTGACCATAAAATTCCTTAAACAGGGAGATTTTGTGGACATAATAGTCAGAAGTATTCTACCGTCATTCAACTAAAGAAATCTAATGAAGCCAATGATACTACTTGCCCTAAGCAAAATAGCAAAGGTAAGTATCCAAACATTTATCAACAATATCTATCTAGCCACCCAATTGGGGTGCTAAGAAGAGGATATATTGAATTGAGTACCACTAAGATGAAATAATTCCTTCAAAAATTTGCTAGTGAGGACATGGTAATGATCATTGATAATGAGCGTGAACATGACATGCAATCTTTAGATAGAATCAAAGAATATCTTGGCAACCTTGCTAGTTGAGAAGGGGCACTATAGGGCACAAAAATTAGCATACTTGGAAAGGTGATATAATACTATAAAGGTCATTATTTTGACCTTAGATTTGGGAATTTCCTTAATGAATTCCATGGAAATGTGCTTCCATTGATGATTAGGAATAGGCAAGAGTTACAAAAAACCAAGACATTTAATAGTTTTCCTCATGTTTTGATGACATTCCTTGCATTTATCCATAAAGGTCTTGATATTTTCTTTTAATCCTTTCCAAGAAAAGGATTGCTTCACCCATTGGTATATTTTTATGAATCCAAAATGTCTAGCCAAATGAGATGTATGCAATTATTAGAATACAGGATATTGGATACCTTGGATACAAATGTCCTTTCCATTCTTCTTTCATTTGGCATATAGTCATTACAAACTAATAATAGCATTGCCAAGCTAGGATAGACATTGTTCTTTCAAGACAATATTTGCGCTTCCCAAATCATGGCGAAGAGATGACCAGAGCAAGTATAATCATCCATCTAGATGTTAACCTTAGTTTTTAGACTAAAACTCTGATTTGTGCCCCTATTTGCAACCAATAGTTGAAATTTGTCTTGGGTAGAAGTATTGATATACAGTTCCAAAGACTTTGCTATTTTGCTATAATAAAGTTATGTATGTTACCTAAACCAATCAACACATAAATGTGTTGATATTTGATGAAACCTTAGACCTTGATAATATGGTGATCCTAGAGTATCATAAGGTCAAAAGTAGAGAGAGACATGGTATCATCCTCATGCTTAGAATCAACTATTTTAGCTGATGTCTGCTGCTACGATGAATCTTCATCTTTTTGGCATTATTGCTTCTTTATCTTCCACTTAAAAGTTATAATGTTCTTCATAGGTCTGATATTAGGGATGATGTAAATGCCATTTGAAATATAAGAATACCTAGGGATGCTTATTATTATGGTTATTAAAGTAAGGTTGTTGAGGATTAAGGTCACATTAAGGTTGGGAATGAGACAACTAGAGCTTCTTTTTTGTTGTCAAAATTACACATTCAACATCCTCAAGGATGTATGGATCATGTCAAATTCCCATCAAATTTCATCCTTAAGACCATGGAAAAAGGTAAAAAATACCATTGTTGAATCCAATTGATAGGTGTAGCGAAGCGGACTTGTAAAATCTATGCAATAATATTGAATTGATTATGTTTTCTTGGTTTGCATCAAATAAAACATATATGATATGGAAGATTCTTTGTCAAAATTATGGAGGAACAATGCTTTAAACTCAAGCCACATAAGAGAGATCCCATGTTTGTATATCTTTCATAACAACTAATGAGCATGGATTTACAACTAAGTTGTAACTAATGTAACATGCCCTTTTTAAGCACAATGTAAATGGATGATGCTACCCATATTGGCCATCCAACCACATGGATTGACATCCACAAAGGTTGGGATTTCAATGCATGGAACAAGAACATCATGAGTCCAAGAAAGAAAATTAAAACCACCTCTTGTAGAGGGATCAATATCAGTAGCAAAGTTTGAGTTAAAACCACCCATACAAGGAAGAGTACCCCTAATAACATAGGGAGCCTTGTGATTGCCATATGAAACTAGAGGTTTATGACCAAGTGATAACTATTAGTAGATGATTGTATTAATAATGACATACCTTTGGATTTGGTGTCTATTGCATGCCCTATGGTTACTCACGAGGGGTCACTTAGTTGAAAGCCTTCAAAACATGTGCATTCATGAGCTTCTTAAAAAACCTTATTTTTTAAAATTTATCACCTCCTCTTTTAATTTATTAAACCCTTGGTGGTAAACCCTTATATAATAAATAATAGCCCCTTTTTAAAACTTACCATTTTTCCAAAAATAATTTTAATCAATTTTTAATATCCCTTAGTAGTTTTACCATTTTATCAATGTATATCCATTGAGCATATTTGACTCCATCGAACTATTAAGTCTTTATGAGCATAACAAAAATTAGTGGTTTGAGCTCTAACTTGTATTGAGACAGATCATCACCTCCCCATAGATCAGTGTATTTGCAGATTGTGCAGTATTGATGTGGAATCTGAGTAGCATTTCATTTTCACCTGTCCTGTCTACTACAAGATACGAGGTAGATATTATTGCTTATTCAGAGACACCCATACACTAAAATCTTGGATTAATTATGAAGATCAGAGATGCATTACCCTTTTCATTCGAGAATTATTCAATCTCAGGAAAGAACTACTTAGTAACAGTTTGCAGAAGATAACAGGATCCCGACTTATCACTTCCTTCTTCCAACCCCTAGAGGCCATAACCATGAAGCGCCAGGGTGATCATAGAGATACAACAAGATCAAATTGTCGTTGACTCCAACAAAGAACATCTATGATGACATCCAACTCTTATATCACTCACTTCTCTTCAGCCTTGAATGTTGGGAGTAATCCTTGATCCACAGATCTTGTATATCATATGTCATTTTGTTTACTATTTTTCTTACTTTATTTTCTCTGGAGCTGCATTAGGCACTCCCGTTGCTTTGTATATGTCTTACTTTACAGTCCTATTGACCTCTTTTGGTCACCGATGGACATTAATACAAATTCAAATTCAAATTCACATTTCATTTAACCAATAATATACAAGAGCAAGTTTTGATTATAATAATTATGAAAAAGAAAATTACATAGATATAAATTGGAATATTTTTATAAAATTGTTCAACTACTCTAATGCTTGAAATTTATCAATTTATTTTACTTCATTAAGAAATATAAAAAAAGGACTTCAAATACATACAAAAATATTCTAAATTTAATAACATCCATATGATAATGAGTTTTCCAACATCTAGTTCCCTGTATTCACGGATGATGGTAATATTATGTCTCTAGACATTATATGAATGAATGATGAATGATGTCTTTTGACATCCTTTAAACCCAATGGTAATATGCAAATAGTTGTCATGGAATGGAACCTTCTGATTGCTTTTTAAATTGAAACAAACTTAGAAGAAAGAAAGAAATTATATTGATTTCACGAGTGACAAAAGTAGATCATTGGCACTTTATAATATGGATTCTAAAAACATGGGTGATATAGAGCTAATAGAAATACAAGAGAGCCAACAAAGATAGTCTGATTCTAATAATTACTAAAAGGAAGATGCATATCTAGATGGTTTGAAGGAAACACTTGGATATATAAGCATCAACAAAGTTAAACAAAACCTATGCTTGCTTGACCAAGTTTTGGCTCATCATCCATGAGTTGGATGTCACATGAACATGAAATAAGAGGAGTTATAAGCTAATTCTTTGACCCCCATGTTTACTACAATAAAGTAAAGAGACTACAATCATTGATTTTGTATCTTGTAATTGGGTGCATCTATAAGTGGGATGGTCCATCATGATGGCATATAGAGAATCCATGTTTTTTTCATCCATATGCAGAAAGATGAATAACAGTCAATTTCACAACAAACAACTCCTGCAAACTTATTTCAAGTAGTAAAAATATAAGTGGAAAATATACAAAGACTGCCAAATGGCTAGGAAGTAAGTCAATCCAATTATATGGATTAATGATTGAGATAAATGGAAAGAAAGGTAAGGGAATACAAGAGAAGATAAAGATGCTCCTATACTCTCACTCTAGCAAAAGATCTCAAGAAGTTCATAAATTAGACTTTTGATTCCACAAGCCATGTGGCTCATGAAGCATGATTCAAGTTAAATGATAATTTCTTTTGAATACTTGAGATTATAGCAAAATATAAGGCTCTTAATATCATTTTACATCTCAAAGAAACAACACTAGAATGGTACAACAATATTCAAAAATACATATGGATAAAGAAATTGTACACATTTGGTCCAATATTAAAACCTTAATGGTCAAAAGGATAAGCTTTGAAAACAATCAGACACCTTTACAAAATAGGCAAAACTTAAACAATTGGAATAAAGAACAAAGTAAAATCACCAAAAACATAATGGCAAGACTTTATTACTTCTATAAAAAATATCAAATCCTTAGGTATAGTGAAGGAAATTACCATAGCAACTAATATTAAATAAATCCCAAAGAGATAAAAACAATACATGAAGTCGTATCACCAACCCTTGAAACAAAGAACTATAAAAAAAAATGCAAACCCCCTTATAAGCACTCATCAAGAAAAGATAATAAAAAGAAATCCAAAAATTACAATCACAAAAAAATACAGTCCAACACAAGAACTAGGGAGCCATGTCCAAAGTTGGGTGGTTGTTGCATTTGGTTTTAATCTTTAAAAAAAATGCTTGGAATAGAAAAAGAGAAAAAAATAGTTTGCAAGAGTTTTTCTTACCTCAGATGAATCCTTTGGGTGGTTGTTGGTGGCTGTCAGATTCCTTTAAACTACAAAAAATATATTGTTAGGATGTGCTTTAGTGTTTTGTTTGGTGTGGTAGAAGGTAGGCACACCTCTCTCTCTAGTTTGAAACAAGCAAAATGAGGCAAAATGAAAAGAACAAGGTATCTATGCCCTTTCCCCAACCCATGTTGCTACGACCGATTTTTCTATGAAAAATCATGATTCATGATTTTTTGCCAATTTTTTCAAAAAATCGATGACTCTTTCAAAATTGCAATTTCTGATGCAAATTTTATCGACAAGGGCAAATTAGAAGCAAAATTGGCAAAAATTAAGATTTTTTGGTGATTTTCTCAACTATGGTTTAGTTATTATGCATATATTCCTTAATAAGATTTAATCATGAACTTTCAACTTTTTAAGACTACTAAACTATTTATTACAGTTCTTGTGGTTGCACTTATGCTTCAAGAAGGAAACTTATAGTCCAAAGCTAGTAAAATAGACTATGATAACGTGAAGTTTTGAAAATATTACTCTACTAAGATGCAATGCATAAACACTAGAGGTGGAGTTCTGGTATTGTGAAGGCTACTACAAGAAAATATCAAAAAGAAGGATGCTAAATTCTAGAATATTTGTATTTACAAAGAAAATTGAAGAAGATCCAAAAAATAAAAATCAAGAATTTAGACTTTTTATAAAAAAATATGTAGGTATCTAGCTATAGCAACTCAATTGAGATGAGAATTGAATCTATTTGTAAACTCTCAAGCTCTAAAGGAGAGAGTTGTGATTTGTCAAGGGTGGGGGACCCAAGTACAACCCCTTTTTTCTCAAGCATATATATATATATATATATATATATATATATATATATATATATATATATATATATATATATATATATATATATGCTTTCATTCTCTACTATAGCTTTCAAGCTCTTGAACACTTCAAAAACATCACTCTTATTCTTCAAAACATATGCCCAAGTTTTCTTAGTATGATCATCAATGAAAGTGATAAAGTAAAAGGATTTACCAACACTTAGTGTGTGTGCATTGGGACATGAATATCTAAAATGAATTACTTACAATGGATATGATGCTCTCCATGCTCTTCCTCTTAGAAGTCTCTCTCTATGATATTTTCCCATTGTGCAACCTTCACACACTTACTTCTTGCTTCTGCACAAGGCAACCCATTGACCATTTCTTTAGCTTCAACAAATACAAGCTTCAAAAATTCAAGTGGCCATACCTTTGGTGCCATAACCAACTCTTATCATCAATGGCCATATGAAACAAATTACTTTCTTCTCCTCCAAACTTTAAAGGAAACATTATATTTTTTGTCATAGGTACAATAGCCACTGTTTGGTTCCAATTTGATTTGTAATAGATGATGCACTCATTCTCAAACACCATTTTGTAGTTTTTCAATACAAATTGTGCTACCCCACACCAATCAAATCGTGCTTCATGCCTCATGTGAAGTAAGTATTTTGGATTTTTTTTCCATTTTTTGTGCCAATTTGTAAGGTTCCTTTTCCTTCAACCTCCAATGCTTTTTTATCTCCAAATTTGACCTTGCTCTAGTATGTGTCATGCAACTCCACAAACTACTCCTTATTACTGGTCATATGATCTAAACCATGGTTGAAAAATTTAAACTCAAAAAAGTAAATTTTGACTCAGACTTGGGACTTGACAAAGACTTGGCCCAAAAAACAATAAAAAATGTAAATTTTCATTGATTTTTAGATAATCCAACAATTACCAATGTTTTTATATTGAAACAAATAGCAATCCAAATGTTCACAAATAATATTGAGCATATAAATTAGTGCATATACTTAAAAAAATACTAAACTCCAATCTTATAGTCAAGTAGCATTACTCAAAGCACATTTATCTCCTTTAAAAAAATAAGGATTCAAAAACATTTTATCATGTCTCAATTGTCTATATAATTTTCATAGTCATTCATTTCAAGGATTCTAAGTTTATTTTTCAACATTTTGGACTAACAAAAGCTTGTAGTAAATTTGATGATTGACAAGCCCTAGAACTAAATAGTACATAGCTTATAATCATGTGTTGTTACTTAGATTATAATCTAAGCATGTTGAAAAAATACAAATGCAAAAAAGTAAATCAAGCATACATGCATACTATGCTCAAGCTTTACCTTAACACACCCTTTGTCAAGCTCCAAAGCTTTCCTACAATCAGCCTCAACTTGCTTCCAATCACTACATCTAGTAAAAAATTAATGTTTTCTTTTAATTGTATAAACAAACAATCAAATTAAAAGTATATATACATAATTTAAAGAGATGTCATCTCACTTGTGTTTCTTGTGACAAAGTGCTCTATTAGTCCAATAAATTGCCTTGGCAGGGCACAATGTTATAGCCTGCATGAAACCAAATGCAAACCAATTCAATTTACAATAATTTAAAGCTAACTACTCTAATCTAAACTGCACTTCTTTGTGATTATTTGACTCAAATTTTTAGTGTTACAAACATGAAAAATAAACTCACTTTGAAAGACGCTTAAAACAACAAAACTATGTTATGTTTAGGAATTCAACATCACATTGGGAAGAAAATGTAATCATTACATATATCTGCAACATAGATAGTTAACATCAAGAAACACTCTATGGTAGAGAATTCTACAACATAATGGCATGTAATTCCCATTAACAAAACCTTAAACAAATCCTTTTTGAAATATTAAAGTACTCTTTGGCTTAGTTTTGCTTGGGCTCTTACAAAACTAAGCACTAGTCATTAGTGAAACCCTTAATATTGCATGAAAACTACTCTTTCATGTCCAAAATAACTTATGTAAGAAAACAATCAAGCATGGACAACCCATAAAGAGACTAACAAAATATTCATAACACCAAAAATCTATTAAAGACCAATTTACTATTATACCAAAATGTTGTTCATCATTGCTCAAACTTGCTAATTTCCAAGCATGGAAAGCATATAAACATGGCAAGATCCCATAAAATATAGATAATGCAAGTAAAATATTCAAAAAAGAACACATACAACAACAAATGACACAATGATTTAACAAGGGAAACCTTCTCCAAAGAAAAAAATCCATGGATTAATCATTCGAACTTCATAATCCATGCAAAATAGAGAGATTATAAGAGTTGTCATTGTCAATTTGGCTCTCACTAAGATGTACAACCAACATGTCCTTTTTTGCAGCTTCACATAGTGCCTCTCAATGGTATTCTTGCTCTCTAATTGCTGAAAATGACTTACCTCTGTTCTTGGCTCTCCAAATCCCCTTTCTCCTTGCTACTCTTGACCTAAATAAGTGTCATCTAGCCTGCTCTTCCAAATCTAAAATTGAAACTAATGTTTCCTCATTTTTTGAAGTTTTCAAAGTGCAATGGAAAGGTTATATCATGTTTTCCCTTGCACATATTCCTCTTGATACATACCCAAATCTATTTTAGGTTGCCTTGTATATGCTCATCCAGTCTATTACCAACCAAATTCTTGGTTGGAGGTCCAAATGAATGAATTTTGAGCTGAAATTTGATAGATACATGTGCAATGATGTCAAAAACCTTCAACATAAATTTTGTCTCATTTGGAGCTGTTAAGAAATAGAAATAAGGAGTTTACAACAAACTAATTTTTCTCATTTTGACTAGTCAAACAAATGTATTTTCAGCTGAAATTTATAGTAACCATACCCTCTGCATCCTGTTCCACTTGGAAAAATAATGACTCAATTTGAAATTTGATTTGGTTTACTTATGCCCAAAACACTATTCACTAATCTTGACCTTTTTTTGGCTATGTTTCAAAGGTCAATTGATGATAATTTAAGATCAAATTAATTCTGAGAATTCTTCTTGATGTTAAGAACCTCCATTGAAGTTTTGTTGAAATCCAACTTCATTGAAAGGAATTATAGCCAAAATACGACACTACATTATTTCAGGTTATCAGGCCACCATCAGATCCATGAAATACTCACCACCGAAGCCACCTTTTGAAAAATGCTTTTGCTATAAGTATTACCTGAAACAAGCATATGTTTTATGTACTTTTCAACACAAATAATTAATACCTTCTCTCTTTCCTATTACATCAAACCACTCTATTTTTTGTGCTAGCTCAAATCCATAGAATAAAATATAGAACCATTTTAAGCATAATAACAACCTTATGTTATCAAATGACATGAGTTTAACTCGTGAAGTACCACTGAATCCACCTTTTGAACAATGCTTTTGTTGTAAGTATTACATGAAATAGGCATAGGTTTTATTTACTTTTTAACACAAATAATTAATGTTTTCTCTCTTTCCTCTTACATAAAACCACTCTATTTTTTATGCCATATCAACTCCATAGAATGAAATCTAGAACTATTTTAAGCATAATAACAACCTTATGTTATCAAATGACATGAGTTTAACTCGTGAAGTACCTGAAGGAGAATTTGACTCAAAACTTGCTGGCATACCGCTATAATATGACTATGTGATCACAATATAACATGACACTCTTGCAGATCCTTGCACCAGGAATTAAACCCCTGAATACATTGAAACCCCAACATCTTCTACACCCGTGACATTTTCAATTTTTGGTTTTTTTTCTAAGTTGCAAGCATCTCAAATAATTATGGAAAAATAACATTTATCACATCTAATCCCAAGCACTAAAATAAATTATAATAACCCTCACTAGAGGCCATACAAGTCCTCATCGTTTCCATATAAACAATGTTGGATTAAGAAGTCCTTACATGACAATTATTTGATCTATTTCATCATTTCACACTAAATTCAAGAAAAATCCTCCAAAATTTAATGTAAAACTATAAAAAAATAACCAAAAAAATAAGAAGCATACCTCAATATAAGCATCAATTATTGTATTGTAGCATTTATTTTTGAAATACGTATTGCCGTGCTCTTTCATTTTCTTCGTCTACCCTTACATTGTTTATAACACTCTAATAAAAATAAAATATTGAAATTTAGATTATTTAAAATGAAATTGAGATCCCACTAGTCCAAACCACAAGAGCCAAAATTGTAACATTCATCATGGAGCATATCATATGCCGCTTTGGAATTCCCTCCCAAATAATTTTTGATAATGGGAAATCCTTTAAAAACAATACTGTCCGAGCCCTGTGTGATAGATTTCACATACACCATAGCTTTTCGACCCCATATTACCCTCAAGGAAAT
This sequence comes from Wollemia nobilis, assembly GCA_028583015.1. Taxonomy (NCBI): domain Eukaryota; kingdom Viridiplantae; phylum Streptophyta; class Pinopsida; order Araucariales; family Araucariaceae; genus Wollemia; species Wollemia nobilis. Next base: position 642,467 of record JAQPPZ010017009.1, on the reverse strand, counting down.
GGCTAGGCAGAAGCCACAAACAAAACCATCTACTCTATTCTTCGTAAAACTATAGAAGAGTCTCATCGAGATTGGCATAATCAAATACCCCTAGCCTTGTGGGCATATCGTACCAGTATTCGTACCCCTACTGGGGCAACATCATTTTCACTTGTATATGGGGCAGAAGCTATCATGCCCCTTGAGCTTGAGATACCCTCCTTACGGATATCTATGAAGGATTTCATTGACGATGACACTACTCGCCAAGCTCGTCTAGATCAACTAACACTCCTCGATGAACATCGCATCCATGCCATCGAGCACACATGAGTTTATCAAGATCACCTTCATCGTGCCTACAATAGTAAGGTACATCAACACGAGTTTAATATTGGCGACTTGGTTCTCAAAGAGAACCAACAAATCACAAGTCAACCTTGCCCGCAGCACGATAAATTCACCCCAAACTGGTTGGGCCCATTTATTATCACACACAAATACGTTTCGAGAGCATATCATCTGGCCAATATTGAAGGCCTTAACGATCCTGAACCCATCAACATCTTGCACCTTCATGCCTTCAATGCATGATGCACAAACACATTCACCATCACGAGTGTCACATAGTATTAGAAGTAAATCACTAAACACATCACTATGTGAATCTATTATTTCTACTTTATATTTCCTCTATACATGTATGTTTCACCTTTCTACCATTTTTATGCTCGGGGTATTTGTTTTTCCTTTTTTAGGACTCACATCATCAGTAGGAGAGCTCTACAATAGCCTCACCTACCACCATGCAGGACCATCCATAGCCACATTAAAAACCCATTACATCGACCGATCTCGCCCGACCACCAGCCACCCTTCACACCAGGTGCTCCTCGCATTCATCCCATTCAGGTCATCATACCTCACCTCGACACCATTCCCCTCACCAGCGAGGTTCATCCTATTCACCACACTCTAGTGACAACCATGTCACCATGTCCTCTTTTGATGAAAAGGAGGAATCAGCCCAACCCCAAGAATGGGGGTCACCATCTCACCCATATGACGATCTCAGACATCGCTATTCACCAACAAATCACCCCCATCATCCCATAGGATCCTACCACCCGCCTAATAGGGAGTATACACCTCATCCACCTCGCCCTGCATTTCTACCAGCTCCCCTTCCCAATGGCGAGTCCACCTACTCCCAGGCTTTGCAAGCCCGTGCAGCCCAAGCTACCCAAGATGGTCACACAAACATGCCCCCTTCCCATTCATGCCACCGCTTAGAGCCATCGCCTATGCCATCGGTCCTCAAGATGCCACCTTCCCCTCTACGAGGCTTGTCTTTCTAGCAAGCTCTCCAATCCTTGAGACCTTTTCATTCTTCCCCATCATCATCGAGACCTCATCCACTATCCCATGCCTATCAGGCCACACCACTCACATCAAGGTCTCGATCACCACCATCACCAACACTATCACCACAACATCATGAGATACAACATCTCTTCTCTCGCATAGAGGCTCTAGAGTTGCAGATGAGCCACTACCATTGCCATGTTCACCCACGGTAGTCTCCCATGACCCGTCCATCCTCACCACCACATAGATCCCTCCTTCGACCCCGAACTCGACCCATACCAGATCCCAGACCCATACCTCCATTATCAAATCACTCTTCACCTAGGCACCGCTCACCTCTAATGGACCCATACATTTATCCTATGTCTGTTACACACACCGCTATCCAAAATGTTTTACCATCTCATGCATCAGGGCCTTATCGACCTACCCGAGATTTGACCCATTGATCCCTCTCATCCTAAACCGTGCAACTACAATGAGAATCAATTTTGCATTTACCATCGCCAACCAGGTCACGATATTGAAGAGTGCAGATCATTTGAAACCTTGGTGCACAACATGTTGCACGGTGAGCGTACCCCATCACCAGAGCGTTCCCTCCCATTTAGCCGACTTGTCAGTCCTCTGCGTCGCACCACTCCCAGGACCTTGCCACCTCATAGCACCCTGACAGCGCCCACCCGCTACATTCATAACATTTCCAACTATGGCTCCAGCCACAATCCTAGCCACGTCATCACTTCACCATCCCACTCCCGCCCGGATCCACGCCACTTCGCCCGACAATAGTTCAAATTACTTCCCTTCTTCTATCTTATTTCTTCTATTTTCTTCCTACATTGACTCATTTCTTCTCTCCTATCTTCGTTGGCTTTTGGTAATCCCCTTGCCTTGATTGGTTACCAAAGCCTATTTCTTCTCACTTCTTCCATCTGTATATTCCACCCTTACATATTTCTTCTCTAGACAACTATTACATACATCTGTCCAACTCACAACTTATACACCTCCTACACACACACACCCCACATGTTGGGGCAACCATGATCATAGCATCACGCTTTTTGTCATCATTACACACTTTACTCATCTGTAAATAGGTTCTTCTAAAATTCTCCTTCTACACAACGTAACTTTCCTCTTGTAGATATTGCATTCCCCCACTTGCATCATTTACATTTACATCCATTGCACATATTCACATGCTTTATATTTAGAATATTAATTCATGTTTGTACATTCTCCCCCAAAATATGCCTTAGAAGGAGTAATACATGCATTTGTTAGCATCACCACCTGGATGTCCATTCCCCCTTTTTAGGATCAGGGTATACATAGGTGTCGTGTTTAGTTTTGACTACTCTGTAGTTCAGGAAATCAAGTGTCACCCATAGCTACTGAGTCTTGTACATTCTTCTTATGGTCCTTTAGGTTGGTTCAACTTCTCTCATGGATCACTCACAACAGGTTACACATTAACAATTTTGAGCCTAGGAAAGAGGACATCTTGAGTAGATATCGCCATCTAGCGAATGGTATCCCCTGCTCATCCTATTTCCTGCATGGTCAACATACGACCTAGGGATAAACAAAGGGATCAAGCATAAGCAAAAATAAATGATTGGGTAGAAAATAAACTTCATCGCCCATACAAAAAGAGCACCACGAGAACAAAAAAAAAGAAAAGAGCACTACCACAATCAGATAGGTTAACACTAGAACAGGGGCAAAAAACAAAAGGAAACGCCTCTTGATACCACCCATGTTATGCTTATCGCCTTTGGTCCTTAGGTTCAACATAACACCATGGGATGATTCCCATCGCTAGCAATAGGCTCCAAGAGCCTGCCTACCAATGGAATAGTCTTACAGGTGACAACACATCTCTCACATTAGCATCTCGCTTTTGTAGAGATCACTGTTGTGGATGGATGAGCTAGCTAGTCCGGTAGCATCTACAATGGGTTAATCCTACCTCCCTCAAAATGGATAAATGAACCTTACACATTCACACACATAGGTCCAAGATAGACTTTGAACCAGACCTATTATGTTATAAGTTGCCACAAAACTTGTATAGCTAAGGGTTTGAGATTTGATTGTCATAACTATGTTAGTCAAAACCATTACACATGCCTTACATTATCCACCATCCCTGAAATCATGGAATGGATCGCATCCATACAGGTAAATGCCATGATACAAGTGCTTCCTTGGTGCATTTCAGTAAGTCCATACATGCATTCATGCATCTATGTCATATACACCTAGTATACATTACGACCATGCATTCATCCTATATGCATTTAAAATAGCAAATCACATTCTTGCATTTATTTCACATGAATCCCAACATCAAATTACATCATTGCATTCACCCTACATACATATACAACAACATCACATTCGATATCACATCACACTGCATTCGAAACATAATCATGCATACTACTCTACAATTCATTCATATGAAAGAACGATAATAGATCTAAACCATTCACACATATGCATCTACTTATCATACATACCTACAGATTATGTTGTGCTACCTATGCAAACATAAACACAATACATTCCAAACCATCAAAATCACACATGTATATATAACAACCGAAATCAAGGTATATATATATCATCATCCAAAAATGCCCGAAGGCTACAACTTGGGACCATGCCCATCATATAGCATCCAAAATTCCCGTAGGCTACAATCAAATATACAACTCCTAACTATCACCACGAGTCTCCCCATGCCCCTCCCGGCTCGCTCGCCTCTCCATAGCCTGGCTTGACTCTACAATGAACTCTAGAACTGGATCTACAATAGGCTGCTCCACAGTAGGCGGATCCTGCACCTCAACCCTAGCACCAACCTCTACTATCGGAGCAACACTGCACTGACTCTGATGTGAGGGTGCTCGCACTCGTGATTGTGTCCCAGACTGTGATACCACCTACGCATAATCAGGAAGAGGAATCTCGTGCACCGATAGAGAAGTCTCGCACAATAACTTCTTAGTAGTCTCCACACCCAGCTGACCAGTCAGGCTCGTAATCATCTGAGCCTACCTCACCATCGTGACCCTCAACTGCTCCACCTCAATCCCCTACCTGACCATCTCAGCCCTCAACTGCTCCACCTCAGCCTCCAACTATCGAACTCTATCCCGTAGCCCCCGTGCCTCCTCCTCTGCATCTCCCCTCATTGGGATATCGATAGGAATCTGTTGTGCCACATCTATGAATACACCAATATCAATGGTGTCATCCACGTCACCCACAATAGTACCTACACCTCTCTCCTCCTCTCCCCCAATAGCCTACCCCATATCCACATCAACATCCATGGGCACCTGCTCCATCCTCACGTCTTGGGTGCTCGCTCCACCACCCAAGCGACGTCGTGAGCACCGTAGAGGAACCTCCTCCTCATCGCCAGCCACATCCTCGGCCCTAGCTCTCCTACCTGTCCTCCCCTCCGATGGAGGTACCCCAACATTAGGTGCCACCCACCGATCAATCACGCCTCTTCCAGGCTCCCAACTCTGACATGCCCACCAGGCCTCAAACTCGGGTGTCGTCCCGACATCCACCACATCCGAAATATCCATAGGAGGATCCCTCTCCCCAACCTATGGCAACACCACAGGCCACTCTCCTCTATCGCCTTGGTACCTGAAGTAAATTATAGGAGCCCTAGGGACATCCTATCGCAAGCCAAACTACCGCCTCACTCTATCAAACTAAAAATACTCGGTCTATCGAGTATATCTACCTACTATCCATCAACCCTATCTAATGGCTTGCAGCTGCTCCTCATCCTTATCCCACCTCACACCACCCAACCAAGGCCTCCACGTAATATCATCAGGAGTCGCATCCCCAAACTTACCCCTCCAAAATAGTGGGTCACCCTCATGCGGCCTCTTGATACCCTGCTCAGCCATCATGCTCCATCTCAAAGCATAGGGTAAATACTCCTTGCCCTCCACATGCACAGTGCGAGGCAATAGAGATGGCCTCTCAATAGCTATGTGCTCCCATGCCCATACTGTAGTAAAGGGAATCACACTCAATCCTGTCCTCCTGCCCCGAACAACCTCGTACAACTCTCGATAAATTTGGGCCAATAGAGTAGGTGCCCAAGCAAACACAACCCTCCGCTCAACCATATCACTCACCAAGTCTAGCATATTCCAGGTAAATAGAACCCCAAAACTATCAGGCAACACATATGTGGAGATCATCATCATGGCTGCACACTACCGATCGAATATCTTCTTCTACAACCACAACCACTCATAATCCATCTTAGAGATATCTATAGACCTCCACTCTGCCCCAAATAACCACTCCAACACTACGTCCTTACTCTCATCAGTTGTCGCTCTCATAGGAACACCCTCAATCGACAACCTATAGATACGATACACATCCTCTAATGTGATAGTCATCTCCCCAGTAGGAAAATGAAATGTGTTCCTATCAGCATCCCATCGCTCACATAGTGCAGATATGTATGCCCTATTAGTGTGTATGCTGGTACACTCCCACACACCTCGAAACCATATATCATCCAACCACTTCAGCTCCTCTTCCTGATTCATCACCTTGTCAAACACACCCTTCATATTTCGCACCCGATGATGGGGCTCGAGCATCTTCACCTATTCATCCACAACAAAACACATGTTAGACATCCACATAAGCGATGCAATCAAATCAAATTTCATAAACCAAACTTTACAAATTAAAACCTATTAATTTGATACACACTTCGATACTACACAATGCACAAAACACATGACAACAAACATCGACATAACAATCACACATTTGGATACCCATTTTGGCATTTCATGGCAAAAGTTCAAACTGATGTGACAAAAAGCATAATTTGGACTCCCAACAGCCCAGTTCAAATTTACAACTACCTATTAATTGGCACGCAAATCAAAACATAATCAATTCATTCAACATCTACAAAAAAAATATCATTTTTGGATACCCACTTGTCCACTTATTGGTAAAAATGTCGACAAAATTCAAAAACAACACACAAATCAACACCAAATTTGCAATCAAATTTATCATACATACACCAAAATCGAACACACATCAGAAGACATAATTCAAAAATAACAGTCATATTTTTGGATACCCATTTGCCTACTTAGCGGTGAAAGTTCAAACAGACATTGAATACAGTCTAAATCGGGCTCCCTATAGCTCATTTTCAGTTTAACATCATCTACACCTTGGCACGCAAATCAAAGGTAGGCCAAATGAAGTCATTCACCAAAACAAACAACATTTTTGGACACCCATTTTGCCCTTCTATGATGAAAGTTTCATCGGTTTTCAAAAATTTTACCTCTAACATGTCAAATCTAACAGTCTAGGTTTGATAAATTACACCTAAAAGCGATAAATTCTGAAATCACATCAAACGAAGTCAAAAAAATATAACAGTTGCAAAATGGGATACCCATTTCCCACTTTAGCGAACAAAATACAAAAACATATCAATGTCAGTACATCGTTACTTCCAAAAACTGACGGTCAAACCTCACACCTACTCTACCCTTCACCTGATCAAATCAACGTCAAAACAAGTCTAATTCAAAAACTGATCGTATTTTTGGATACCCATTTGGCTTGTTTATCACTTCGTATTCAAATTTCAATTAAAAATTGCAAAAAATTTAAATCGGGATGAAAACCTCCCCCCTCATTCATATTTCCCCAAAAAATAAAACAAAAGCAAAACAAAGCAAAATATCACTTACCGGTGGGTCCTCGCGCCTGCTGCCAACCGCTCTATGCCCTCTCGTCATCGTCGCTCTCAAACTTGTCCCTCACGCTCCTCTCGTGTCATCGAATGCCCTCACAAGTCACTTTCCAATGTCGTGTGCCATCAAAATGAGCCCCCCCATGCAAATTAGGGCTTAAATATACCTTATCCCCCGATTCACCCTCAAGGGGCAATCTAAAACCCAATTCACCCCCGGGTGGCGAACTCAACCAAAACACCCCAAAATGCACCCAAAACCCTAGGAAAGCAGGCATTTGTCCCCAAAAACCCTAGGAACCTTCCAAACTTGTCTTTTAACTTCATTTGCATTCATATTCATCATGCATTGGTATTTTATCAATCGTTGCATCATCAATTCACCACACTTCATTCGCCTCATTGTTGATTCCTCGTTTGAGGGGGTATTCATATCCAAAGTCAGCTTTGCATGCAACCACAACATCGAAAATCCAAAAGCATGGTTAGCGCATTTGTCTACGAAATTTTTTGTTGAAGATTATCATACGAAATAATCTCAATCACAATCAGACATGGGTTACATCAGGAGAGCTATGCGTGACAATGGAGAAGTCAATCTAGCATTCTTGTACATCGAGTACATAATGGATGATACGTTTGGCATGATCCTGGTGCAACATTTAGAGTATTTATATCTGGCATTCATGGAACATCATGAATGACACGTTTGAATAAGCTAAATGTCAACTTAGTTCAAATGGTTTGACACTTGTCACCATGTTCTCATCAATCAATCAACAACAAATATTTAGTTAGGCTTTTGTCCTAATCATACTTTTGGACCATGTTGATCTGGTCACAAAAGCAAAGCAGTCAAAAGTTGTCATTCTCAAGAAACTAGTATGGCATCGTAAATGTCATACGGACTCAACAAAATCACATCATTGCATCCACATTCATCCATTTCCCTTTTCAGCATTGTTTTTATTTCTTTCCTCTTCTCCTTCTTTTCTTCTTCTCTTCTTTCCCTTGGACATCTCGTTGATTTGTATGGTCACGCTTCGAGCGGCTACATACTCTTTGATTGGATTCCATTCCCCTTCTATCCCTTTTCCTTCTGCACAAACCCTTCACATTTTTGTATTAAACTGTGTTCTACATAGTATAGTACAAAAAGGGGCAAATGTAGACACCCAAAAGTCACACATTGCTACTTCTATGTATCCATAGGTGATTCCAGACATCCCTAGGCTATTGTAGGCTATCATAGTCATGCGTAGTCAGGTGTAGTCATGCGTAGTAATGCATAGATTGCCATAGTTCGCCATAGCAATATGTAGACTTCCATGTATCACTCCATTGGCTTTTAGGTCCTAAACCCTCATAAGCCTTCCAAATCACATCCAGTGCATTGGGATATCATTCGACGGTCTATTCACACGCAATTGAGGCCCCCATGGGGTATTAGTTGACCAAAACAATTAACAAGTCAATTACCAAATTCTAATTTAATGTTGACTTCACTTAAGTCACCTTTTTAGGGCAAATTTGATTAAAAGAACCCTTAATCTTGATTAACACTAATTACATCCTCCCACATGTGTGAAATTAGGGTTTGTTGAGATATTTTCCTAAGAAACCCTAATCATGTCCTAAATTGACTTAAGACCTCCTAATCAAGATTAGCCCTAATCCATCCTCACACATGTGTGAGGATGGAATATTTCCCACAAGGAATGTGATGTTGCCACATTGCATTTCCTAACCTAACCCTAGTCAGAATCAAACCTAGGTTTAGTCTATCTAACTCCCCCCTGCACCTTGCCTTTGCCTATAAATAGTGGGTCCTAAACCCCAAATTAGAGATCTCACACAAAGTTAACAAAGTATAGTTACTCTACTAAAATGGAAAGCAAACATTGAACAATCATTTCTCGGCGTACATAGTCCGATTCTGACACCAGACAGAGGCACACCAGCTGCCTAGGGATCGACCCATCGAAGCAGATTTGCAGAAGGGACCTCACAGCTCAGATCACCCCTTGCCCCATGAATCCGGCCCTAATTCACCCCCCGGGTGGCGAAGTGGGTCTACAGTGTCCAGATCGACCCAGATCTGGTAGGTAAGCTCCATTTTGGTGTTTTATGTCCTTTTGTATCATTTATTTCAGTTTCTATCATGTTTTTACAGTCATTTCATCTTCTTAAACATGGGGCCTGACTAAGGCAAGCCCCTCAACAAACTAACTCTCTTTTGCAGGTTATTCAATAGATCTGGAGAGGAAGAACAACAACAAACAAGCAAACCATGCGGTGGCCCACATACAAAGAAGCCCACCTTCATTGAGGGACGACCGAAGAAGGCATCAGATTGGTTGTAACCTTGTTGGAAATAGAAATGGATAAAGGGCAACATGTCCCTCTTGTAACACATTTTTATTAATATCAATGGAACACAGTTTCTCCGTTTAATGCATGTTTTATCTTGTGTTGAATTATCAAATGCCATTTTCTGATAGTTTCAAATAGCATTGATTAGTTTTTAGCATGTTGTTCTTGGACAGTTAGATAGCATTTGTCTTCTAGCAGTGATTGGTTTATATGCACACTATTATGGTTGAGTGGTTGTCCCTGTTTAGCATTTTGTTATAGGTTGTTACAACCCTCTACCGACTGATTTCCTTTGTTATCACTATATATTGCATTATTTTGAATAAAAATCTAGCTTCTTTTTGGGCTCTCCCTTCTTTTCTTTTGTGCCTTGATTGCTTGTAGGTTCGACTGTCCAAGAAGTAGGGAATATAACCCTTCTATGGTGCTCTTTTACCTTTATTGGAGTGTATAAGTATTCGGTTGTCATTGGCTAGTTTACCTTGTGGATAATGTGCCTTTGAGGAAACTTCAAATCTATCCTTTTTCTTGTATAAACCTGATTAGGATAGTGCAATACAATGTAACAAATTTATGTATAAAATAACGATAGACATGAAAAATTAACCCACCTTCAGTGGGCAATCTTCCTTGTAACCCCCAAGAGGTCCTCAACCCCTACCAAAAGCAAGGGAAGGCCTATTTGACTTTCCTTTTTGTTTTCTTTTGTCTTTTAGCGAAATCACACCTCATGCAAGCGATATCACGCTCTGTTAGGATGGGGCGTGACTTCGCTATTTTAACTTTTTTTTAAATTTAATTTAATTTTATTCTTTTTGGCCCACTTAGACCCAGGTTTAAACCCTCCAACGTGTTTTGGTGTCAACTTTGGGTTTATTTTGCCCACATTTTTCCCTTTGATTTCATCTATAAAAGGATGTTTTTGCTTAATCATAAGACAAGTGATATGTGATATTAATGTAAAATTTTGATTATTAATTAAGCTCAAAATTTTTATGATAGCTCGTTCTTCTTCCTTTGCTTTCTTCTACTGCAAGCTAACCCCGAAGTATGAATTTCAAATTTGATATTCTATTGCGTGGATTGGATTGATTTGATGTGTGACTTGGTGGATCCATGGTGTAGTTCAGAGAGATAGAGTGCCCGTTTGGATACTTCAATCTTCTCTGCCTACTTCTACGATGTCCATTAGGGTTGGCTTACTTTATTTCTGATATTTATTTCATTTCTTGCATTCACATTTTATTTTTCATTAGTCTGTAGCGATATCGCACCCAACATTAGCGAGGTGTGACTTCGCTTGCCCAAATTAGGGTAAACTAGTCTGTAGAAGTGAAATCACACTCTGTCTAGGTAGGGTGCACCTTTGCTGCTGCGTTATCACGCCCACTCCAGGTGAGGCATGACTTTTCTCAAGAGCACATCAGGGTTAACTTCAATATTCTATTTTCACTAATGCATTACATCTGGCATCTAGATCATACTGCTGCATTCTATTTTCTGTTTTCTATTATTGCATTTCTATTTTATGATTAATTCTCCAAAGGTCAATTTCTAATTTTTTGTTGAAAGGTCATCTAAAGGACCTAGGGGCCTTGACTGCTGCTTCTCCAAGGACTGTTACACAGCGGCCTAAGTAGGCCCCCTAATGCTAGTCCCATTTTCAAGTGTTTTATGAGTTATTTTGCAAAAATAGGTATTTCTGATATCATTGGACAAGAGGAAAAAAAGCTAAATCAACCACCAATCTAGATAAGTGCTCTAATAATTTTACTGGTTGAAGATCTGATTTAATTTTTTATTCTTAGGCATCTAAAAATGAAAAGCATTTAGTTTGCATCTAGGGGTAATTTCGGTGCATCTATTTTATGTATTATTTGCTTTAAAGGTTTTTTGGAATAAACCCTAGATTAGTGAGCATTCAAAATAAAGAATCATTTTAGGCTAGCTCTTGTATGCTTGCATTCTTTTTTTAGTTGTTATATTATGATTTTTGTGTTGTCATTTATCTTTCCTAGTTTAGAACTAGAAAATCCAAACTTAGGTGTGTTTATTAAAACTGAATACATAAAACAATCCTAAATATCCTGAGGACTTGGAGCGAGTCCTAAAACCGTTCCTGGTGAACCCTTCCTCCTAGCACCGAGTGTAGAGTACATAATATCCATGCGGTTCACCCCACGAAAGGTTCTCTCCTTGCAAATCTAGCCTTTTTTTAGGAATTGTACATGGTAGGGAAGTTTCCCCCCTCTACATCTTTGGTGAACTCGAAATGAACACCTCCTTTTTCTTTCAAACACTAAGCAAGATCATTAATTCTATTTGAAAAATCTTTAAGTTATTAAAATTTGTTGCTAGTGTTTTTCCCTATTTGTTTTTCATTGCTTCTAATGTCTCCTTTCATTAGAAGTCAAAGGAAACAATTAGAGTCTGATTATGTTCCTTTGGAAGATGATCAGATTGATAGGGAAGACCCTAATGTAGGTCCAAAAGAGCAAGAAGAGGTAGACATGGAAACTAAAACTAATATTGATCCTTTTGTTGGATCTAATGGTAGTTATGTCTTTTCATCATTTGATCACATTTGGGAATTCATGAAAGATCATAAGAAAAAACTATTGGAATATGTACAATGAGAAGCTCATATTGAAAAAGAGGATGCTAATCCTTCCCCTCCCAATAGGTCTCCTTTGCTTCATCATGGCATTCTTACATCTCAATCCTTGCATCAAAACAATTTTAAGAACCAAGTGACTTGTGCCACTACTAATACCACCAATGTTAGAGGGAATATGCAAGTCTCTCTAACTAATAGTGGCCCAAAAAATTATTCTCAAATTTCTCCTTCATCATCTAATAGCAACACCATTGCTTCTATTCCACCAAATGTTAGCTATCCACAAAGTTCCACATACAACCAAAGTATCCAAAACTTGAATCAAACATTAGGATTTCAACATGCATACATTCCTCCTTTGGGAAGTCTGGAAAACATATAGTAATTCAAAGGTGCATAATTTGGCAAGTGTAGTGAATCAGTTGGTTTCAAGGATGGATATGATTCAGCATTTAGGGTTTATATACAGTTATATGGAAATGTGTGTTCAACCATTAGATCCTATTGTTGTTGCTAGACCTTATCCTAAGCATTTTTCTATGCCAGTATTGTCAATCTATAAGGGGGTTGAAGATCAAATAGAGCATTTAAGAGGATTAAAAATAGCTTACCATGATCTTGTTTATGATGATATGCTCTTATTGAAAATATTCCCAAAGAGTCTTGCTGGAGTGGCATTAGAATGGTATTATCGATTTCCTAACTATTCTTTGAAGAGTTTTGAGAAGACTGCAGAGATGTTTATTCATTAGTTTAGTACTTATATTGAAAAGTAAGTGATTATGAGAGATCTATATGATTTAGAACAAAGTAAAGAAGAAAGCTTTTCAGAATTTTTAGCTCATTGGAGAAGTTTAGTTGGTCGATTAAGACAACCCATGTCTCAGAAAGATATGATTGATATATTTGTTGGTAATTTATAAGAACAATTATCTTATGCTCTAGAAACTACTACTGTCACATATTTATATCAAGCAATTGAGTTAGAAAGAAAAATGGAACAATCTCTCATTAGAAGAGGTCAACTTAAGGCTAAATAAGATAATCCAATTAAGTCTCAACCTAAGAATAAGAATATAGGAGGCAATAATTATAGTAGGTCTGTTAACAATGTCAATAACAATCTACAAAAAATTGTACTTTAAAAGCCTCCTCAAAGGAATTCACAAGAATTAATATGCCTATGGAAGTAGTTTTAAAAAAACTATTGGATGCTAAGGTTGTAGAATTACCTCCAGTAAGACATCCAGATACTACAACCCATTGGTATAAGGTAAATCAATATTACACTTACCATAGGGTAGAAGGAGAATACTTGTAAGAATATTAAGCATGTGGTTCAAGGTTAATTGATGCATGATGTATTGATTTAGGAAATCTCCAATCAATAAGTAATCAAAATCCTACTCAACAAGTTCCAACAATGAATCAATACATGGGGACATTTAAGGATACCCTACCAAAGCATGATCAAAAAACAACCAAGTGGCTCATCAAGATGATTTCCTATGCCATAGTAATGTGGTTGGAATGGTTGGAGTAACTATAAGGAAACAGGCTCAGAATTAGCAACATCAGTAAGGACAAAGTTTAGTATTGCAACCCAGTTCAGTTTTAAAGGAGAATCAGAGAAGATATTTAGCTACAAGGATTCCACCTATAGTTCTGAGACCACAGTCACAGGTTTCATTCGATCTTCAGAAGTAGTTAGCTAGTATGCTAGCAAAGATATCAGTATTAGAACTTTTACAGACTTCTCCTGATCACAAAAATGCTTTAATAAAATTTTTACAACAATTTTTTTTCCCAAAAATCCCTCCTGATTCCATAGTTGATACCATAGGATCTTTTGGAATACATCATGTATCATTCTTAGATGATGATAAACCTTACTCAAACTTACATGGAGATTCATCACTTTACATCACCACACTTATTGGGGATACCCTTATCAAGTGAGTTTTTATTGATAATGGGTCATCCCTCAATTTGTGTATATATCAATTCTTTCAAAATTTGGATTAAAAGAGGAAGATTTAACAAAAATTGATGTCATCATTAAAGCTTTCAACAATGAGTCCCAAGAGGCCTTTGGTGTCATATTTGTTCCCTTAAAAGTGGGGCCAAGAATATTTGATACTTTATTCTATGTGGTATATTGCCCTGCATATTTTAACCTTCTTCTTGGGAGACCTTGGATCCATGCTATGAATGTTGTTCCTTCTACTTTTCATTAGTGTCTCAAGTTTGGATTCAAGAATCAAGTTATCACCATTTCGGGTGATCCTCGACCATTTGAATTCTATTCAAATATAGAGTTAGCTCAAATAGATTCATATTCTTTTTCTTCTATCTCTTCAACAACTTCTCCACGTTTCTCATCTCAAATATTCGAGCATCTTCAAAGTTTAAAAGTGAGTGAGGAACATAAAACTCATTATTTCTCCTTGGATCATGATAATTAGTTTCTTCAAGAGCCTCTTTTGGATCTAGCCAAGCTACCACATTCACCCTAAACTATGGGCTTACCTCATAAGAAGGGTGATGTTATACACATTGGCATGTGTGCTTTCATATTCGAAGGTATGGCTTCCAAAGAAAAGCTCCATGGTAGAAACCCATCTCTTAATGAGCGCTCTTTTGCTCAATGCTATCTCACTAATGATTATCCCCTTCCTAAGCATATCCTATCTGGTATGGGATATGCAAGTTAAGGATTGAGACCACAATATAAGGGTATTCAAGAATTCTTGTATGTTGAGATTTGTCTTGGGAGATATGGTATAGGTTTTATACCTAATAAGAATCAACCTCTACCTTTTGAGGATGATGATCATCTTATGACTTATGCAGAATATATGGAATATCAACAGTTTTCAATAGATGATAATGAAAGTGTTAATTTTTCTTTTCCTCCAAAAATAATGTCTTGTAATATGGTTGATTCCATCCATTCTAAAAATAACATTTCTTATATTCGAGAAAATGATGATTCCTTGTATGATATCTTTTATGCTAAAAAGAATGGTGCTATTAGGAAGTGTTGTGATTATCATGCCATGGATGTTGAATGAATAACCTTAAAAGAGATTTTCCATGATTTTGAGGATGTATTCGATCCAACATCTCATGGTACTCCTATTTATTTTGATAAGATGTATGGTGCATTTAGATTTTGCATTGATTTTAATTCTCCATAATCAAAAAAAAATTCTTCATATAGTTGCATCTTCATTTTCCATTGCATTCTCCTGCTTTCTCATACTACATTATTACTTGTTATCCTTGCATGTTTGCTTGACATCTAATCTAACATCTTGTATGTTTGCATGTCACAAAATGCATGATTAATTGTTCGTGACTGCTTGTTCATATAGATTTTAGGGGATCTTGCAACAATGACATGTGATGATACCTAGTTAGGTCATAGCTCACATGCATTGCACTTCTAACTAGTACTATGATGCCCAGAAAGACCCCCCCTAGGGATTATTTATTTTCTTCTTCTTTCTTTTCTTCCTATGATCGCTTCTTCTCCTTTTCTCGATTCCTTCATTATGCTGAAAACTCTTGTTGCACAAAGTCTTTCTCAAAGTCCCAATCTGGGGATAGCACTTGCATACTATTCTTATACATATTACACCCCACATGGGATACTTATACATCCTAGTGGGTATTACATTGTTCATGATATTCTATCGGGTCATACTCTCTTTTGACTCAGTAGGCTCAACACCCCATTATAGGATAAGTTCCTTGGTCATTTTTAGTAGACCTCGACATACATCCTAGTGGGTAATCGCCTCACAACATTCAATAAGGGAGCAACCACCCATAGCGGGTCAACAATCCACACACACTTTTTCATGTTAATGCAAGTACTATATCCATATTGGGTCTGGCTATATCGTTAATATGATCTATAGTGTCTGGCTACACTGGTTCGTTGTAACCTATGCTAGTCTTATACTATGGATCATTCATTCTTCTCCTTTTTGATGGTTGACCTTTGGACCCCTTGTTTTCTCTTCTTCTTCTCTTTCTTCTCTTCTTCTCTTTCTTCTCTTCATCTCTTTCTTCTTCCCTCTTCTCTTTCTTCTTTATTCTCTCCTATTTCTTATTTTCTCTCTTTCTCTTTTTTTCTCTTGTCTGACTTCGTTCCTTCTTCCTCTTTCTTCTTGTTCTTTCCTTTTGCACTCATTCATCCTCATGTAGTTTGCATTAGGATAGTTTGCATACATCATAAAAACACTAAAATAAACAAGCAAAAAATATAAAAACATGCATTAAATCATTACACATAAAATCACAATAATATCCGTAGCTATGTATTACTCATAGGAAAAGAATTACATCATGTGAGGTTGGTGTACCATAATCCAAACTCGGTACACTCAACATAGGGATGCACACCACAATCAAAAACTAGTGCATCATCCCGATACCTAGCCTATCCTCTCATAGCTCTGATATCTAGCTCATTTTGGCCCTCCCTGAGGTGGAGGCAACCTCGACTGAATTATCGACTGCTGAGATGTCATCGGTGCTTGTGATCGAGATTGTGATCTACCCACTAATCGAAGGGATGGAGGAATATTCATCCTCCACTCTAGAGGGATAGCTATGTAGTAAGCTACCTCAAAAAATGTGGTTCTTTGAATGGCTACCTCCAACCTATCGCTTATATGCTACAGTTCTGCCTGAATAAGTTGCATCGAATCCCCTACCTGGCTGCTCCCAACGATAACCATCCCCTCAGCCTTGGACCACTGGTGCTCTACATCCAGTCGGGCCACCTCTCCTTGGATCCGAGTAGCCTCTACCAACGCAGTGTCCCTCTCAGCCTACAACTGGGCCATCTGTATCTATAGAGAAGATAGTTATACCCGCAACTCCTCTATCCCCTGGCTTTAGCCTCCCATTGCTGCTGATGTGAATGTCTCTCCAGGGTCTCTAACCTATGGTCCCTATGTTTGTGTAGAGGTATCTCTTGCTCCTCCCTCTCCTATCCATGCTACTAGTAAGATCTCCTCTACCACCCAGATTTGAACCTGTGTCGGCCTCTATATTTTTTAGTTTATCCATTCTCATGCCCCGACCTCGTCCCTCACGATCATCACTCGGTGAACTGGAAGTGCCATCATATTTTATCTCCTAGATCTTTGTTTTATCTCCTCTTCATAATAAAAATGAATTAGTGTTTTACCCCTTTTTCCTTTTTAACCCTATTTTTTGTTTTCTTTTTACCCCCTTTTACTTCGCTTGGTTGTCGCTTTCTCTCTCTCTTCTTCTGCGTTAGTTCTTTCGAGTTTTTATGAAACTTTGTTTTTTCATAAAAACTTTAGGGGGCACCCTGGCCTATAGAGGCATTAATGTCCCTAATGTCTCGATTTGCATGTAAAATTAAAAGTGTCCAATATGACACCATTTTTACACCACTCTTTTCTTCTAACATGGCCACCCCATTTTTGCTTGTTGCTTTTCCTAGTGTGTGTGCCTACATCCTTTATTTGACACATAATAGGCCATAAATGCATCAAAGAGGGGGTAAAATGTAGACACAAAAAATTGACCCACCTTTAGTGGGTAATATTCCTTGTAACCCCAAAGAGGTCCTCAAACCCAACCAAAAGCAAGGGAAGGCCTCTTTGCCCTTGTTTGCTTTTGTCTTTTAGTGAAATCGTGTCTCATTTTCATGAGGTGCAACTTCGCGCAAACGATATCGTGCCCCGTTAGGATGGGGCGTGACTTGGCTATTTTAACTCTTTTTTATTTTAATTTAATTTAATTCTTTTTGGCCCACTTAGACCCAGGTTTAAACCCTCCAACATGTTTTGGTGTCGGCTTTGGGTTTATTTTGCCCACCTTTTTCCCTTTGATTTCATCTATAAAAGGAAGGATGTTTTTGCTTAATCATAAGACAAGTGATATGCGATATTAATATGAAATTCTGATTATTGATTACGCTCAAAATTTTTATGATAGCTCATTCTTATTCCTTTGCTTTCTTTTGCTGCAAGCTAACCTCGAAGTATGAATTTTATATTTGATCTTATATTATGTGGATTGGATTGATTTCATGTGTGACTTGGTGGATCCGTGGTGTAGTTCGGAGAGAGAGAGTTTTCGCTTGGATACTTCAATCTTCTTTATCTGCTTCTACAATGTCCATTAGGGTTTGCTTACTTTATTTTTGACATTTATTTTATTTCTTGCATTCAACTTTTATTTTTTGTTAGTCTGTAGTGATATCGCGCCCAACATTAGCGAGGTGCGACTTCACTTACCCAAATTAGGGTAAACTATTCTATAAAAGCGAAATCACACTCCATCTAGGCCTACTAAGTTATCACACCCGCTCCAAGTGAGGATCGACTTTTACCAAGAGCACATCAGGGGTAACTTCAAGATTCATTTTCACTGATGCATTACATCTGGCATCTAGATCGTACTGCTTCATTCTATTTTCTGTTTTATGTTACTGCATTTCAATTTTATGATTAATTATCCAAAGGTCAATTTCTAATTTTTTGTTGAAAGGTTATCTAAAGGACCTAGGGGGCTTGAATGTTGCACCTCCGAGGACTGTTACACAATGACCTAAGTAGGCTCCCTAATTCTAATTCCATTTTCAAGTGTTTTATGAGTTATTTTGCAGAAATAGGTATTTTTGATATCATTGGACAAGAGGCAAAAAAAGCTAAATCAACCACTAATCTAGATAAGTGCTCTAATCATTTTACTGGTTGAAGATCTGATCTAATTTTTTATTCTTAGGCATCTAAAAATGAAAATTATTTAGTTTGCATCTAGGGGTAATTCTTGTGCATCTATTTTATGTATTATTTGCTTTAAAGGTTTCCTATAATAAACCCTAGATTAGTGAGCATTCAAAATAAAGAATCATTTTAGGTTAGCTCTTGTATGCTTGCATTCTATTTTTAGTTGTTATATTTTGATTTTTGCATTATCCTTTATCTTTCCTAGTTTAGAACTAGAAAGGCCAAACTTAGGTGTGTTTCTTAAAATTAAATACATCAGACATTCCTGAATATCCTGAGGACTTGGAGTGAGTCCTAAAACTGTTCTCGGTGAACCTTTCCCCCTAGCACCGAGTGTAGAGTACAACATACCCCCATGGTTCACCCCAAGAAAGGTTCTCGTATTGCAGATCCATCCTTTTGTTTGGGAATTGTACTCGGTAGGCCAATTTTCTCCCTCTACAATAACCTTTATTGCACTCTCTTTTGAACTCCTTTTTCCAGGTCTAAATATTTGGTTTTGTGGTATAATTTTTGAATGCAATGTAGAGATTTTGAGGTTGTCTCTTTGATTAAACACCTTCCCATTTTTTCCTGGATACTTTTATGAAAAATCCAATATTATATAGAAGTAGATAGAAGCTCCTTATTTGATGCAATTTTCTGCACTTTTCTACTTGCAACTAACCCTATAATGCTTTGGATTTGAGACTCACCAAGTCAATATTTGAAGCTTCTATTTCAAATTTTGGTTAGTTGTATTCTTCTTCAAGTTTTGGAGGATTCTAACCTATTTTGGTGGCTTCACTTGGCCACTATGTGTTGCAAATTTTTGTGCACTAATAGTATCTTTAGACACTTTATGCTAATATGATTTTGTGCCTTTCTCAAGAACACAAACACTAAGATTTTTTAGAGTAATATTTTAGTGCAAATGAACCCACTAATATTTCACTTTTAATGCACTAACAATCACACCTTATCACTCCAATAAAATATTAAAATAACTTATAAGTGCACTTAATCAATTTACTGCAACTAATCAAGAATAATATGAAATGAATCTTCAAGAGTTATTCTACAATTTCACTATAAACAAAGTTGTAGAAACTGGTCTTCATTTTCTTTCCAAAGTAGATATTTGGTAGTTGATAGATAGTTGTAATTTTGTACTCTAATTGACTCCAAAGCTAATGTGAAAATGAACCTTAAAAGGAACTTTTTACTTTTGCACTTTTGAAGACTGTAATTCAATTTTCCTCTTTTGCAACTCTAATCCAAATTAAGGTGCTTTAACAAATCTGATAAGTAATCCAATTAATGAATCTACTTGCACCAATAGTTGCTTATATTTTTATAAAAGCTTTTGTAGAGGATGTAGCTTTTTTAGAGGATATTGGTGTCTAAGATCACCAAGTTTATGCCTTGAGTAAGTTCTTGCAGCTCTTTGTAGGCTATTCTAAACAACTATTTCTTCACCAAAATATGGTCTCAAACTTTCTTTCACGAGCCTTAGATTTGGTGGCTTGTTTTTCTCTTGTAGTCTCCTATTTTCTGTTGTAGATTTTAAGAAGTCTTTATCTTAGCAAATAATACCTTCTTGTTATGAGAGGAAGTCTTCAAATCTCTTGGATTTGGTAGGCTTCTCCTATCTTCAAGTCTTCTTATTGAATTATGATTTCAAGTAGGATCTTCTTCTTAAGATTCTGAATGTCTTGAGGTCTTCTGAGATTTGGCACTCCTTGCCAAATTCTTCTTCTTCTTTTGGGCTTGTTGTCAGATGACAATAATTTTCCCAAATATTTCACTATCTTCTTTAGTGAATTTCTCCAATGAGTTCTCCTTTGATGATTTTTTTAGTAAGGCTCTCCAAGCCTTTTACTGGATGCTCATTGTGACATCCCCAAGGTCGTTGATCTTAAAAATTCTTTTGGTATTCCTTGAGACCTTTTATTCAACCTTCTATTCCTATAAGTTTTGGTGGTAATATCTTCTTCTGGATCTTTAATTCTGCTACTTTTGGATTCAAGCAAGACTCTCCTAGTCCTTATTATTCCAAGATTGGAAGTTCTTCAATGAGATCTTCTTCTGATATCTTTACCTTCAATTTTGATTTAGGTGCTGGATTGATTCTGAAGGAGATACTCTTCCTAAATTTATTGTAGGAAATTTCCCAACTCAGTGAATCTCTTTTCCCTGCAACAAAGTATTAGTACTAAAATATTAATCTACTTCTGAATCAGATACTCTCTTCTGAAGTCTTCTTTAGGATCAAGGTTTTTGTGGCCTTTTTTTAGTATCAAGGCTTTTGTGGCCTTTTCTTCAGTATCAAGGATTATGTGCCTTTTCTTCAATATCAAGGCTTTTGTGGCCTTTTCTTCTAGATCAATGCTTCTATGGACTTTTCTTCTGGAACAAGGCTTATGTGGCTTTTTCTTCTAGATCATTGCTTCTATGGCATTTTCTTCTGGAATAAGGCTTTTATGGCATTTTCTTATGAAACAAAGATTTTGTGGCCTATTCTTCTACTGTGAAGTTCTCAATCTAGTAATGGAGATCTCCAGACTCCTAACTTCACCATGAATCTTCTCTAGAAGTCTTCTTTCACAGTATTATTTTCTTGCACAAGGAACTAATCTCTGCACTATAAAGGCACATCGACCTTCATGCAACCAAGTTGAAGTCTCCTAGATTTGTGTTGTAGGAGGTGTCCCAATAATCTGAGAATTAATTTTCTGTAACATAAGAAACTTTGGATAATAGTTAACAAATTCCATATATCCTAAATGATCTTCATTAGTGGATTTGTCAATCTAGTGGATTGAATGTTGAGTCCTAGTCTTCATAAGTTTTTCTTGCAACTCTATGGAAAGACTCTAGCCAAATGTAATCTCAATATTTCTAGAACTGATATTTCTTTTAGTACTCACTTGTGGCTCTTCCTAACCTAGAATCTTTTGATATTTTTTGATAGTGGCTGGTCCAGCAGTGCATCAGGTTGATAAAAAATTAGGCTCAATGATAATGGCTATTTTCCTATTAATCTAATGTGGCTAGATCTATCGTGGCTCTTATACCACTGTTAGCTTATGATATAGTATGCAATGGGAGATAAAAATCACAAGATGTAGAATAATATGAAAGAAAGTAAATCTATGAGATGACTAAAATATGCTATAAATATAAATGACAAAAATGAATACAATGTAACTATGGAGGAAATGGATAATCCATGAACAAAGCTATTGGAATAGATTGCACCCATCACCAATAAATGGTGATCTACACAACACTATGTTACTACCTACGAATATGCTCTAAGATTCTATATTCTAATTGTTGCAATGAGGCCCTCTTTATATAGGAAGATAGGTTCCTTGGCCAACACTCTACCTAGTTGTGCAAGGGACACCTTGCACATATACAACTTGCACATTGATACTTGTGCATTTATTACATTGCATGAAGTAACTAGATAAATTTCCCCTAAAGTAATCTAATGTTCTAAGTATATACCTAGGAAGATACATTTACATGACCCAAATGATTTAATATAATCTATTTCTAACACCATCCATTCAAATATTATATAGAAACAAAAAATAGGACAAAAAGGAGGATTTAGTGGGCATCCTTAGGGACCCTAAATAATCACTATATTTATGGATAATATTACACAACACTTTAATAATAAAATGAGTAGAAAAGGGTATTTATACCAGTACCAAAACCCCAAATACATTATAAAGTTTAACATAATACGATATAACAAGAGGGGTTTAGGTTAATTATAAACATGGTGTACTAATAACAATGTTAACCATGAATCATAGGAATTATATAATAAAATATTATTAAATAATAAATACATTTTATAATGATATTCCTTTAGGTCTATCTACAACAATACATAATATCGAGTCTTAGACATGAATTAGATTATAATTTCAACGCCAATTATAATGTAAACTAAGGAATCAATGAGAGAATATATTAGTAATAATAATATCTTCCCTCACATAATGAATTCTCTAGTAGGCTTGTGCAATTGAGGTGGATCTTTTCGAATCTCCCTCATCATCTTTAAGACATCCACCTAACTTCAAGAATTTAACTTCAATCCTTTGTAGCTTCAAACAAACAATTCTTTGTTCAATGTCCCTCCTTCTTATAGTATCTAAAATTGATATTTGGTTTATTTCAAGACTTAGCCTAGCCCTTGGTTCCTTGAGTTGTAGCATCCTTAGATTTGAATTCCTTTTCATAAGCCTGTATTTGTGGAGTTCCATCACCATTTTACATTGTTACCTAAAAGTGAGCTAGGAGAGAAAATAAATGATCAAGAGTAAGAGTCTTATGAGATTTCATAAACATGGGAATCATATGAACCATTAGGTTCAACATCTAAAATGAGGATCGGATATTAGCAAGGATAATATTAATGAATTATACATCATCTTTATTTTTACCTCTAAAAGATGCAATATCAACCCTTAAAGCCTTGAATATTAAAATATAGTCCTCAATGTTATTAAAATTAGTTAGTTTAAGAGAAGAAATATTCAATTCCAAGTGATTTAATTTAGTAATATTAACTTTGCCAAAAACTTCATGCAATTTTGACCATACCTTAATAGGGTCACTCTCCTCTTTGATGTGTAAAGCAACTCTAGTTCAATCAACAAGGAAAATAGACCTAAAACCTCTTCAAATTTTTTATGGCTAGTTTCATCATCAAGAATAACTACTTTATCCTCCTAAAATATGCACCATAGGTTCTTACTTCATTGTAGGCTACTCATATAAGTTAACCAAACATTGTATTTTATTCCATGAAGACAAGTAACTATATATTTATGGTCCATCTTACACAACCTAACCCCTAACACTATAGAAGGTCTATGGATTGATACCACCAACATGTAGAACTTGAAAAATCATGCGATTTGAAAAAAAAGGCTCAAAATAATTTTGTATGCAAAATATATGGCCTCAAAACATTCTCTCTAATGTTCCCCAAAGAAATACAAAATAAATATCCAAACCTTAAAAAAAGAGTAGCCAATCGCCTACTACCACTTGGCAATCCAAATTCATTGATGCTACCACTATTTTTTGCCAACTCAACTTATTTAAATCATTATGATTGTGACACTTAGTCTCTTTCAATTGAAGGATGAGATATATAGTGAAAATATTTTTGGTGGAAATGAACAATGCCACATCGGCCACCTAATTGGCCATAATGACCACCTCAACAAGACCATCTTCAATTCCCTTTGATTAGTACAAAAATAGGATTTGATCCTAGATTGACTAGAATCAAAGGATATTGTTATACCTAGGATGTCGTAGTCCTATTTAGGACTAATAACCATAGTACATAACCTTATCTTATCAAGTTGAAGCAAAATATAATGCATCAACAATAGGACTCAAACACTACCCCATTCCTAACATGTTTGTATTATCCAAGGTAGCAACATGGTGTGATGAGGCTAAAACACTAGCACCTTTGTAAAATAATTTATTCATTCATACTTGCAAAGAAGGATGATAGGTAGCATAGGTGTAGGGTTTTAAACCTATATCTCCTATTGATAACATACCAATAATAATATATTTTGTTGTTGCACCATGCACACTAATTGATATTGAGCTAGGTTAGACTAGCTACACCCATCTTCTAAGAAAAAATGGATGATGCTCTTAGACTTGAATCCGAGTCACGTTATGTTTCACACTATATCGACCACTCTATTTATCATCTAGGCATACCATATGAATAGGAATAGAAATATCATTTACCATACCTTCCATTCATAGGAGTGCTCGAGGTTACCAAAGGAATGTGTGCATGTGTAAATCAAAGAAATTTAAATTTAAAATTCTTGCCTATGACCTATTATTCCTAGGTAGGTCCTTCAATACATGTAGTAGTAAAATGGGGTAATAAATATAGCAAACATAAAGGGATTATGGAAATAAAAAGTGGAGAAGAAGCCCTCAAATGCAAAAAATGCTTATGAGAAATTATCCTAAATATTGAAAGAAAAATTGGAGTCACTAAGAGAACTTTTTTCATAACCAAGTAGCACTGCTCCATACCTACTCTGATAACATGTTGAAATTCACAATATTTTCTAGAAATTAATAGAAGAGAACAATCCACTCAAATATTATACAAAAAGTAAAAAGAGGACAAAGGATTTGGTAGACACCCATAAGCACCATAAAGAATCACTATATTCATGAATAATATTACGCAACAAGAAGGTAATAAAATGAGAAGTGCAAGGGGGTATTTGTACCAATACTAAATTCCTTAATACATCATAAAGCTTAACCTAATCCAACATAACAAGATAGCTTTAGGTTAATTAAAAAATATAAATACGGTTTACCCATAACAAGGTTAACCATGGCCTATAGGGCTCACATAATAAAATATTATAAATTAATTAATACATCATACAATGCCCTTAGGCCTAAATAATACATCACACAATATTGGATCTTGGTCATGATTCAAATTATAAATTCAACACAAGATCCATGATATCTATGAATTGCAAATGAGTAATAGGTTCCAATTCATATTATATCTTAAATCCTTGAAATATATCTCTAAATTATAGGCTCTTTAGGTATCTTTCCAATTATTAAATGATAGGGGATAAAGCTCTAAAGTGATAGTGGATCACATTATCTTAGGCTTCTTTCTAATTTAAATATCTTAGAGGGGATCCATTGATGATAATTGGTAGATAGGTTCAAAATAACAAGTTTCTATCCATTTATCCTATTCCTTGTGGAATCCAAAGTCTCTTAGTCAATTAGATATAAATATCGAATCAACATGATCAAAGGCCTTTGATAGGTCTAGATTAAGAAACATGGATTTATTTTTGTTTTCCACCATATAATGAATAGCATTACAGAATAATGGTGTCATCTATGATTTGTTTATCTTGGATAAAATCCCCTTGCTTCTGAGAGATAAGATGAGGTAGAAATTTCTTCATGCCTAAAATCAGAATTTTGGAAGCAAATTTATACGTTGTATTGCATACTTGGCAATGGTCCTATAATCTACTATGCAAGAGCCTTGTTTATTTTTGGGAATAAGATAAATCATGTTATTATTGGGAGATTTCAATATGTGCTTTGCTTGGAATATTTACTCAAATACCTTCCATAAATTAAACTTTACCATATCCCAAAAGGATTGAAAGAATCTTATTAAAAAACCATATAGCCTAGAGGTCTTTTATTTTTTCATTCCCATGATCATTTCCTCAAATTATTCTAATGAAATATTTTAAGTAATTTCTCATTTAGTTTTGGTGTTATTATGGATGGAATGATATTTAGGATTTTTTGGTTAAGACTATTGATTATCTCCATAGTCCTACTTGAAGAGCTATAGATAAAAATATTTCCTCTCTATTCAATTTTATTATTTTCTCATGGTCATTTGGACTCAAGAATCCATAACTAAATTATGAAAAAAGTTTGTGTTTCCATATTTTACCTCCAATCATTTGGCTCTAGATATTTGATACTAATATTCTTCTTGTGTTTCTAATTCTTGAAGTTTGTTGAGAAGATTTATTTCATTTTCCAATCTCTCTATCTAGACTTATTTTCTTATGTCTTACAAAAGATCTATTTTTTCAATGATTTTACACATGTTTTTATGAGGGGTCATGGTCTCCTCATACTGAGTGGGGTTTGAACCTTGAACCTCTCAAAGAGAAGCCAAAGCCCTTACCACTACAATAATCTTGCATCTAGTTAAAGGTTAAGTTTATTTTTCAATGAATTTACCCATGTTTTTATGAGGGGTCATGGTCCCCTCATACTGAGTGGGGTTTGAACCTTGGACCTCTCCAAGAGAAGCCAAAGCCCTTACCACTACAGTAAGCTTGCAGATCTAAAAATTACACATTGACTTGAATGACTCCACCCATTTTTTCAATGGGTTATAATGGGATTGAAACATGCCTCACCTATATTACATCATCATCACATAGTGGTATTACAACAAAGCTTGGATATTATCAATATATCGTTTGGCAAGATTCAAACCTAGGTCTCCTTGAAATGTTGAGGAATCTAACCAATTGAGCTAATGCCACTTGATAAATGAAAAATTTTGAGTTTACATAGGTTTTTTCAAGGGGTCCCAATCCCCTCTTACCTGGGTTTGAACTTGGATCTCTTGGATTAAAATCCAAGTAATTACTCATGGGTTCTTGCAAAAGCTCTGTAAGATCATAGATTTATTTTTATATTATTGGATAGGGCCAACAAAAAAATATTGTTTGATTCCTTAAGTTGAGCTTTGAAAAAATTAATCTTTTGAAATAAGATGTACTAGGAGAAGCCTAGTTGTGTGTTCCTTAATACCATCAATTCTAAAATTTTATATATAAGAATTCTCTTAACCATTTCAATTCAAAATGAAAAGGACCATTTTGTGGTTTCTAGAATTATTGAAAGTCAAGGCAAAGCAACCAATGATTTGAGTCAAGCCCATCAAGAATTAAGGCTTATAAAGAAATACTATGGTCCTCCCAATTATCATTTAGCAAGAACTGGTTAAATTTTTCACTAATATAGTGTTGGCCAATCATATTTTTTTTTTGTGGATAACATCCTAGAAGGGATGCCACTTTCGGGTAAGACCCAAGGAGGTAGGGCCATCTCTTGGCCAATCATATGACTATTCCATGTGAAGATCCCATTAGAAAAAGGAATATCATGAAGGTTTTTATAATGCCACCAGTCTAGTCGAAGGAATAAATTCCATCTTCTTTTCCAAAGATAGAATAGTATATATTTTTTTAATTTACATGGTGGAATCGGTAGCTGCCATGAATTCGGGTAGGCTATCTAGCATTTATGGCCACCACAATATTCTGTGTTGTTCGTCCTGAAAGCCGCCACACATTTCTTCACGTAGTCCGTCCCTATAACCACCATTCCACAATCATTTTAAACCTTTTACGTCGCTAAAAGGACCAAGAAAGGGATAAGTGTTCAGATCAATGAGGCCCGATATTTGAACCATGGACCTCTGCCCCCCTTACAGGGTAAGATATAATAGTGTTAAAATCCCCCTAATAGTCCAAATAATTGTTTCCCCTTACTTGCCTATGTTCTTTCACATCTTTCCAGAGACTAAGCTTACTAGGTAAGGAAATGAGAATATAGGAATTTATGATCATAATCCTCTTGTTCAAGCTTCCATAAATCCTTCTATATACAAGCAAACTTTTGTAACTAGAGAAAATTTCCTATGGAATTGCTTGAGATCCCACAATGGAATGATCTCTCTAGATTACCATTTTGTTGCAAGTTGCAACTGCTAAGTGCTAGCTATTTTTCCAAATTATATTTGCAATAATTAATGCTTCTTTTATGGATACTTTTTTTCCCACAACACTACCATTATAGGTTTGAGACTTTTAATTAATCTCTTGACAACATTTTATCTAATATTCCATGACACTAACATGAATTTAGAATTATTTGAGAAATGTGAGTCTTTTCTTTTAATCAACCTAGTTTCCATTAATTATTTCCCAATTAGCTTGATTTTCTCTTGATTTAATATTGTTTTATTTTTTTGTTTAATTAATTTATTTTACTTCTACCTAGTATGCACTGAAAGCCATTGAAGCCTACTCTTTTTGCTTGTCTTGTTTGGATCTTTGAACATTCTTTGTATTAATTGTACCCTTGGATCCATCTCTATATGTTGAAGATTTTCTCCTTTAATTCATATAGAAACTTTGTTTTCTTTTTGTTGTGAGGTTGAAAAGTTTGACATATCTTAACTATTTCCTATCAAGGACTCTTCATTAGTATTATAAATAAATTAAGTGTATTTGAGCTTAAATAGTTTGGGATTGAGGAGAAGATGATATGAGGTAGTTAGAACTTCTCATCTATCTTTGCTTGATCCTTTTGCTCTTGGATAATGGGATGTTTTCCATTATTATGAGTTGTTTGCAATGTAGATTATAAATTATCCATTTGTATTTCATTAATATAGTATTCAAGTGAATAACATAAGCTTATACTGAGATGGGGGGTGAACAATATAATACCACTTTTTACTTTCTTTCCAAACCGATATCAATTAATGTCCTTAATTGCAATAACCAAATATAGTAGTGTGCATTAATAACTCATATAGCAATAGTAAGCAAGAGCATAAGTCACCACACACAATTGAGACACAAGATTTAATGTGGTTCCCCCAATGTGGGGTACTCCACAAGATAATATCCTTATAATATTTCACACAGAAATAAGTATCCTTATCAAATACAATGATTTCTTTGATCTTCTCAAAGCTAGGCAATAACAAGCTCACACAGAACTTGTCCAAATATACATAATAAGCTCACACAGAACTTGTCCAAAACTGATCAACAAGCTCACACAAAACTTGTCCAAATTTCTTTGATATGCTCAAAGCTAGGCAATAACAAGCTCACACAGAACTTTTCCAAATCTGCATAACAAGCTCACACAAAACTTGTCCAAAACTGCTCAACAAGCTCACATAGAACTTGCTCAAATATGCTCCAACAAGCTCACTAAGAACTTGTCCAAATATGCTCTAGCAAGCTCACCAAGAACTTGCTCAAATTTTCTTCAAAAATCTCACTAAGAACTTGTCCAAATATGCTCTAGAAATCTCACCAATAACTTGCTCAAATATGCTCCAACAAGCTCACTAAGAACTTGTCCAAAACTACTCTAGAAAGCTCACAAAGAACTTGCTCAACTTTGCTCAATAGGCTCACTCATAACCTCATCAAAATTTGTCCCAAATCTATCCACAAATATATGAAGGCAAGTCTCAAAGATGAACTCAGCAATGAATGGTAATGCACTCTACAATGGATGACAACAATGATCCACAATGATCTCAACTCAACTCAACTCAAATAAATCTCAACTCAAGTCAACTCATAGAAGCATAAAGATAATTGTTAGAGACTCAATATGTTCTAAGCTCAATCTCAACTCAAATCAGAATTATATAATACTTTGTTTCATGGGACTTGAATAATCACCTCAAACAATCACTTGACTAGGCTCAATTAACTCAACTCAACCAATCACCACAAGGGACAACTCTTTCTCACAAAACCCTAGTCCAAGCATGTATCAACCAACTCAAATGTTTCCAACAATGCTCAACCATAAATCTCACATAACAATGATACTCATGTTCTTTTCAAGTTCTTTACATAACCAATGGGTTTCAACAACTATGTTTATAAAACAAGGTTTAAACACAACTCTCAAACCAGATTACCTTGAAGCATTCAACCAACCACTTTCGAAAAGGAAACCACAATTAATCCTTTTCACTCCAATGATATTTCAGAAATCAACCACCATAAACAATCAATAGGAGAATGTAACCATACTTTTTGATGCCAATAAGTTGTCCACATAATCTGCCACACTAAACACAACTTTCCTTTCCAATCTCAATAAGGGTTAGTGGACTTCAAATAATAATCACAAGATAAAGCATAACTCAATTTACACCTTTTTACTCCAACTTAATAAACACATCCACCAAAGTCCTTTTTTTAATAAAAACCCTTATCAAAATAATAATCAATAAACCTCTCAAAAATTATTTTATAACAACTCCTTATTTCTCCTAAATCTTAATTTTCAATTTCATAAACATCAAATTAAATAAACAACTCATAAAATTATGAAATAATAATCACATCCCTTATAAAAACAAAGTTTAATTGAAAACTTTAATTATTCCTAACCACCTTATAACTCCAACTTAGGGCTTAACAAAAATAATTAGAGCAAAAATGTATTTACCTCCTCAAGAGGATTCGAACCCCCAACTTTCCCATACAGTGAGCGCCTTAGCTGTGGCTAAGGTTGCCACATGAGCTAGCCACTCGTTCAAAATGGAAAGGCACAACGTGCCTTAAAAATATTTCCTCCCTTTTTGCAAATCAAAAGCGCTTCGAGCGCTTTTCTTCCAACGCCTTTCGAATGCAGTCAAGGGGATTTGAAACCTTGAGGATTATGCTTCCACACACCTTAGCCAAAATCCAACTGCCAATGCACCACTCTGCCCATGATGACTTTGGACTTTGACCAACCTTCGTTTATTCATTGCTTCTGCTTTCTAAAATATTTTCGCACGAGCTCAATTCGGATGCTTAGCCAACGATTATTAACCACGAGCTCAGTTTGGTTTATGAACCTTAGGTATCCCTTTATATAGACTCCTTATTATTTTTGATGACTTCGACGAAAATCTTGCATATTTAATTTTAAATTTAAATTTAAATTTTAAATAATTAAAATTTAAACTAAATAATTAAAATTAAATATCTCCATCATCAGGGCACCTTTTTCGATGAAACGAAAGGCCAACTTGGGTTTTAAGAAAAACCTAGTTCAAATCTACAATCCATGGTTTTAAATAAAACTTTTATTTTTCCTGATTTGGTTTTCACAAAAACCCTGTATTTATCCATGCTTTCCAAAATATCATTTGGCCACCAAAAATCAATGTGATCCATGTGACATCAATGACAACATAAAATAACTCAAATTGCCAAAAATCTCCCCCTTTGTCATTGATGGCAACACCTCTAATGCAAAAACCATAATCACTACAAAAACCATCTCTAAGAATCAAAGCTGCTCCCCTTGACTCAATACTCTCTATGGAGGCTGCTCCTTCTAACTCAATGCTCTCTTTGGAGGCTGCTCCCCCTAATTCAATGCTCTCCCCCTTACTCAAATATCTCTCCCTTTGACATCAATGGCAAAAGGGATACCTATGGGGCTAAAATATATGACTCTTAAGCATAGCCCCCTCACCACCTTCTCTCTTGAGGTGATTAATTTTGGGGTGGAAGTACTTTTACTCCCATATTACGTTGTTTCTTTCTTTTATCAACTTCCTTCTATGTTTTTATGATATTCTTCTCTTGATCTTCTTGTATAGAACCTGTTTGACCTTATTGCCTTGAACTTGTTTGGAATTGAGTCCTACACCATTTTTCAATGTCCAAAGTTATTGCAATTAAAACACTTGATATTGTAGCCTTTGGATGGTGCCCATATCCTAAAATATTTCTTGAAATAATTTCCATATCCATTCCTTTCCTGAACCCTGTATTGTGAAGTTTTGTTTTCATGACCATTATAACCATGACATCTAAATTGTTTAGCTCTAAAACCAAAACCATGTTGCTCATTTCCTTTACACTGAGAAGCTCTATGACCAATCCTGTTACATAAGAAGCAATATCCCTGAAAACCATACCTTCTTCTTTTGATGTTCCTTTTAGCAAAATCAAACTTCTTTGATCCATAGGCCTTGCAGTGTATAGCCCTGTGTTCAAATCCATTACAATAAAAACAATGTCCTTGAAAAGTCCTTTGTTCATGCCTTGGTTCCTCATACCTTTCTTGACCATTATCCTTATGATCATTTTCAACTTGTGCATTGCATCCTTGAACCTTCTTTGTAGTATCTAAATCCTCTTCTTTAATTTCTTCCTTGTTTTTCTCTTCAAGTATTTCTTTTCCTTTTGAACTTGATTCACCTATCTCAAAACAAGATCCAAACTAAATATTTGGAGCCATAGGAACTTTGGAACTTTCTTCATAACACTTAGGAGCTTCCTTGATTTCATATTTTAGAACTTCCTTTCCTTTTGAGTGTGACTTTTCTTGGAAATAGGATACAACTTTAAAATAAGTTTCCACTCATTTTTGAACCTTTTCATCTAATGTGTCATGTCTTGTCGTTATTACCCTTAGTTCTTCATTCATCCTTTCTTCTATTCTTTTTGCATTTTGAAGCTCTTCTCTGAGATTACTGATTATCTATAGTAGTTCTTATCTAATTTTGACATCTATTTGAATCTTGTTTTTAAGATTCCTATATTCTTCTTTTAGCCTTTTGACTTATGATTTTTTTTTCTTGGCTCATCCTCTTCTTTTTCTATTACCAAAAGTGAGACTTCTTTATCTTCATTGTCACTAATACTATTAAAATATTCTATAGCAAACAAACTCTCAAGATTTCTTTGACCATGCTTATTTCCTTGATGTGTCATCTCATCTTCACTATCACTGAAACCATTGTAATATCCTGATTTGTGATCTCTTTGACCACACACAAAGCACTGTTCTCTTTCACCTTCTATTCCTAGGAATAGATGTTCTTCTTTTTCATCATATGATTTGTCTCTATCACTATGATATGAGCTATCACTTGCTTCTACAATGTAGTAAGATTTCTTTGCCTTACAAATTTTTTTCTTCTTCTCATACCTGTTTTTCTTGTATCTGTCATCTTTTTCATGCTTATGCTTTCCATCTTATTTTCTTCTATGACCCTGTTTTTCATCATCATTGTTTTCTTCATGTGGACACTTGTATGCATAGTGACCAAGATCACCACACTTGTAGCATCTGACTTTCCTTATATCCCTAAAATTCCTTGAGTCCTTATTCCTTTTGATGAAGTTAGATTCCTCATAATTATTTGAACCTCTACTTGTTTTTGAAACTTTCCCTTTCTCTTTTTTTGAAGCCTTGAATGCAATATCTTTTATTGGAACCTAATGCTTACTTACCCTCATCTCATGAGTAGTGATAGTTCCTTTCAATTCTTTCATTGTTAGCTTGTTGATATCCATTGTTTCTTCTATTACTGAAACATTTGCATCATACTTCATGGGAAGTGATCTCAAAACATTTTGAGTAACTTCTGATTATTTCATCTCAAATCCTAGGCCTCTCATGGTGTTAGTAATCTCATCAACTCAAAGTAAAAACTTTACAATATCTTCAGAATCTTCCATTTTCAATTCCTCAAATCTTTTTATATGAGTTTGTAGTTTTGCCAACTTTTGGAATCTCCTTCATAAGTATTTCGGAACTTGGTCCACATATCATTAGCTAAATTACATACCATTACCTTTGCAAAATTTGTCTCTCATAGCCCACTCAAAATACAATTCATTTCTCTTGCATTGATATCAACCATTTTTCTGATAGTCTTATCTGCCTCGAGATCACCTTCAACCCTATAATATTTTTCCATACCTCATATCCTTGTGATATCAAGTATTTCTTCATCCTCATGCTCCAGAAAGCATAATTATTACCATCAAACAGTAGAGCTTTATTTGTAGATGATCCATTCTATGAAGCCATCTATGTTCTTATAGAATTTGCTCTCAAGTTGTTAGCCTTTCCTAAGAAACCCGCTCTGATACCAATTGAAAAACACAAGCTTAGACTGAGAGGGGAGGTGAACAGTATAAGACCACTTTTTATTTTCTTTCCAAACCAATATCAATTAATGTCCTTAATTACAATAACCAAATATAGCAGTGTGCATTAATAACTCAGATAACAATAGTAAGCAAGAGCACAAGTCACCACACACAATTGAGACACAATATTTAATGTGGTTTCCCAATATGGGGTACTCCACAAGATAATCTCCTTATAATATTTCACACATAAATAAGGATCCTTATCCAATACAATAATTTCTTTGATCTATTCAAAGCTAGGCAATAACAAACTCACATAGAATTTGTCCAGATTTGCATAACAAGCTCACATAAAACTTATCTAGAACTGCTCAACAAGCTCACATAGAACTTGTCCAAATTTCTTTAATTTGCTCAAATATAGGCAATAAAAATCTCACACATAACCTGTCCAAATCTACATAACAAGCTCACACAGAACTTGCTAAAATTTTCTCCAACAAGCTCACTAAGAACTTGTCCAAATATTTTCTAGCAATCTCACCAAGAACTTGCTCAAATATGCTCCAACAAGCTCACTAAGAACTTGTCCAAATCTGCTCTAGCAAGCTCACCAAGAACTTGATCAAATCTGCTCCAAAAATCTCACTAAGAACTTGTCCAAATCTGCTCTAGCAAGCTCACCAAGAACTTGCTCAAATATGCTCCAACAAGCTCACTAAGAACTTGTCCAAATCTGCTCTAGCAAGCTCACCAAGAACTTGATCAAATCCGCTCCAACAATCTCACTAAGAACTTGTCCAAATCTGCTCTAGCAAGATCACCAAGAACTTGCTCAAATATGCTCCAACAAGCTCACTAAGAACTTGTCCAAAACTGCTCTAGCAAGCTCACCAAGAACTTGCTCAACTTTGCTCAATAGGCTCACTCAGAACCTCATCAAAATTTGTCCCAAATCTATCCATAAATCTGTCTAAAACTATCCACAAATCTGTCCCAAAAACTATCCATAAAGCCTTCTCAAAGACTCAATAAATCATACACAAACTGCCACAAATATGTCCATAAATCTATCCCAAAGGCTCAATCAATCATACACAAACTGCCACAAATTTGTCCAAAAATCTATCCCAAACACCTTCTCAAAGGCTCAATCAATAATACTCAAGTAGTACTCAAATATCATCCACAAATATATGAAGGCAAGGCTCAAAGATGAACTCAACAATGAATGTCAATGCACTCTACAATGAATGACAACAATGATATAAACTCAACTCAACTCAAAGCAATCTCAACTCAAGTCAACTCATAGAAGCATAAAGAGAATTGTTAGAGACTCAATATGTTCTAAGCTCAATCTCAACTCAAATCAGAATTATAGAATAGTTTTTTTCATGGGACTTGAACAATCACCTCACACAATCACTTGAATAGGCTCAATCAACTCAACTCAACCAATCACCACAAGGGATAACTCTTTCTCACAAAACCCTAGTCCAAGCATGTATCAATCAACTCAAATATTTCCAATAATGCTCAACCACAAATCTCACATAACAATGATACTCATGTTTTTTTCAAGTTCTTTACATAACCAATGTGTTTCAATAACTATGCTTATAAAACAAGGTCTAAACACAACTCTCAAACCAGAAAACCTTGAATCATTCAACCAACCACTTTCAAAAAGGAAACCACAATGAATCCTTTTCACTCCAATGATATTTTAGAAATCAACCACCATAAAAAATCAATAGCAGAATGTGCCCATACCTTTTGATGCCAAGAAGTTTTCCACAAAATCTGCCACACTAAACACAACTTTCCTTTCCAATCTCAATAAGGGTTAGTGGACTTCAAATAATAATCACAAGATAAAGCTAACTCAATTTACACCTTTTTACTCCAACTTAATAAACACATCCACCAAAGTCCTTTTTTAATAAAAACCCTTATCAAAATAATAATCAATAAACCTCTCAAAAATTATTTTATAACAACTCCGTATTTCTCCTAAATCTTAATTCTCAATTTCATGAACATCAAATTAAATCAACAACTCATCCACTTTTAAAATAATAATCACAACCCTTATAAAAACAAAGTTTAATTGAAAACTTTAATTATTCCTAACCACCTTATAACTCCAACTTAGGGCTTAACAAAAATAATTAGAGAAAAAACGTATTTACCTCCTCAAGGGGATTCGAACCCCCGAATTGCCCACACAGTGAGCGCCTTAGCCATGGCTAAGGTTGCCACATGAGCTAGCTGCTCGTTCAAAAGTGAAAGGTACAACGTGCCTTAAAAACCTTTCCTCCCTTTCCACAAATCAAAAGTGCTTCGAGCGCTTTTCTTCCAACGCCTTTCGAACGCAGTCAAGGGGATTCGAAACCTTGATGTTTGTGCTGCCACACACCTTAGGCAAAAGCCAACTTCCAATGCGCCACTCTGCCCACGATGAATTTGGACTTCGACCAACCTTCGTTTATTTGTTGCTTATGCTTTCTAAAATATTTTCGCACGAGCTTAATTCAGATGCTTTCCCAATGATTATTAACCACGAGCTCAGTTTGATTTATGAACCTTAGGTATCCCCTTTATATATCCTCCTTATTATTTTCGATGACGTTGGTGAAAATCTTGCATATTTAATTTTAAATTTAAATTTAAATTTTAAATAATTAAAATTTAAACTAAATATTAAAAATTAAATATCACCATCACCGGGGCACCTTTTTCGACGAAACGAAAAGCCAAATTGGGTTTTAAGAAAAACCCAGTTCAAATCTGCCATTCATGGTTTTAAATAAAACTTTTATTATGTCTGCCTTGGTTTTCACAAAAACCCTGTATTTATCCATGCTTTCCAAAATATCATTTGGCCACCAAAAATCAATGTGATCCATGTGACATCAATGAAAACATAAAATAACTCAAATTGCCAACATCAAGGATCACCAAGGATATCAAAATCATTTCTTCACTGTTAAACATTGCATCATATCATGATTCCTTATTTTACTATAGAAAATATATTAGTAATTATCTTTCATTTTATATCTCCAAAAGATTAAAAATGTAAACATTCAAATAATAATAAATATATAAGTATAACATTTATAACATATGATTTTCAAATTTATTATTGTAAAAACTCAATAGACTAAATGATGTTTTGAAATGCACTTTTATAAATCCATATTAAGATATTATAAATATTAACTACTTATAGAGATAACTTATGTAATGTTTAAGAGAAAAAATTATATTGAAAATAATATATACATTTTTTTAATTGTATTTTTATTTAAAACATTTTGTATATAAGATCTTGTAAGATTCTCATTAGCATTTTAAATCTAATTTAATGTAGTAATAGTTATAGTTTGTAATTTACAAGGACCCAAAAGTACATTTGAGTACTTTTGTAATGTTTTATTTTTATTTCTATCATAGATTTTGTTCATGATGATATTAGGATAATTCACCTAGGGTTAAGTATCGACCAATCACAAACATGAGGTCTCTATGAATTTAAACTTTTTTGTAAAAGAAAACTAGTCAAAATCACTTGATCTCAACTCGATAGATCCCTATGTAATGCTATTAATGAAGATAAGGAATATTCAAAAACATCAATAATGTGGCTTTCACTCTCTAATGTTTGCTTTTGAATAAACATAACCTTTAGTATATGCAATTCTAAGCCTACCATATCCCATATAATTATTATAAATGTGAAATAACTCATTTTGTATATAGTGTAGAAATAAATTTCTTTCAATTAGGTTTTCATTTTGTTTCTCACAATAATTTTTTTTATAAAAAGGTAATGAAATTTAATGACCTAAAATTTGTTTAATTTTTAATTGTTATAATTTACATAACCCATGATGCATATAAATATTTTAAAAAATAATAATTCCACAAAACATACTTATATTTTTTATTGGTTATAAGAAAAATAAATGGTTTTATGTGTCTTACATTATAATTGAATTATTATCATAATTCAAAAAATCACATTATGCCTCTACTACAACCAAACATAAATGATGATGAACTTATCTATTATAAAACTTATTCTCAAAAATATAAGTCATTCACCAATATGTAGAAATATCAAATCATTCATATACAAATAAATATCCACAATGAGACAAAGATAGATAATATCCTTAGGGTAGGGTGACACACAATATTACTCCTTAAGGAAGGAATAAATCCACAAGATCACATCATTTAGAGAGGGCAAAGTATCAGAAGCCACTTCATTGGCAAATATTATTACAAGAGAATACTCGATATGAATAATGTTCATTACAATGACAATATCCCTTCTTTATATTCCATCTTCTATTGCTACTTTGGGAAGGCGACTCCTAAACCCTTGTCTCACTAATTATTGTAATACAATATTATAATATAATCAACCTTAGGTTATGTGTGTCCTATGACAACTATCCATAATACCTAGATACAATATAATATCATATCCAAATATACCTACCCTAGGTACCATAGCATAATAATTTTTATAATTTAACTAATATTTTATTCATTGCTTTATTTATGGTAAACCTATGGGGATAATAGAAAAGTGATCTTTTGAGAGGTTGATATAATTTTTATGGTGAAATTAGATTATGAAATATATTCTAGACTCAATCTGCATTATTCTATAAATTATAATATAAGGGCCATAAAACCAACTTAACTATCTTTTGAACCAATCAAGAATGACATCTTTTTACACAAAAGGGACTAATCAACCCAAAAAGGAATCTTTTAACCATTCTTAACAATAATATGTGGGGTATAGATATTGTTGAGAAAATCTATATTATGGAAGGTAGCATTGATGGATTTTAGAATTGACCTAGATTCTCATATTCCTCCACTACCCCCATACCTTGTCCTCCATAATATACCAAAAGTATTTAAAGAACACAATTAGCAATCCATCTAGCCTTGGTGAACTTATCCCCTTTAACATTGAATATTTTATTTTATATTTTCTCCATGGAAATAAAGAAATTCAACTACTATATTTCTCCTTTAAAATGATTCTTTGAATAACTAGTAATGATTCTTATTTATAACTTCATTTATATACATTCTCCCCAACAAGTGATTGAAAACTTCAATTATTTTAGGTTCATCTCTTCCTTCTTTTCCAAATATAGACTCCTTGGCATGAAATAAATTAAAATCCTATTTAATTTCTTATGGACCATGCTCTTTTGAAATATTAATTTTGAATATCAAACACCTTTGAGCCATTTTGTTCTAGATTCTTGATTCCAAATAATATTCTTTCTTTATTGCCTCTTCTATCTCCTTTTCTAATATTTCTTCTTCTTTATTAAGTTTATTATCATATGATAATATATTTATTTTTGAAGATTTTCCTTGCCATTACCCAACTCTATCTAGACTAAAAGAAATATTCTTAAACATAAACTTGTTCCACTCTTTATGTATTTTTTATTTTATTTTTCAAATATATAGCAATTAAGAATTTTTGGAGACCTTAATAGGCACTTGAATGAGCCAAACATATTTTATTAGCTATTAGAAATCTAGGTGTTGTAACCATATTTTTCAAAATGAAAATGCATCATTAAATGAGAAAATAATCCTAGCCATTAAAGGAGAAAATAATCGGATTTCTAAAAAATATACTTATTTTCTCCTTAAATGGATAAGATTTAAAAAACAATTGGACCACCAAATTTTATGACCTCTAATTCCACAACTAGATTTTGATTAAGGAGACTTTGGCCTCTCAAAAAGCTATATAGTCTCTTATGATATATTTTGATCTCATCATTTAATTAGTCCAAGTAAAGCATACTTTGTTCATTTGAATTTACCATAGTTTGTTTCTTTTAATAAACTCTTGAATGTATTTAGAGTCATTGAGAAGTAGTATTATCTATTTTTCTTTGAAGTACGAAGTATAGAATTATGATATTCCCCTATAATAGAATCACCCTATTGACCATTGAAAATGATTAAATTAAGAGCTTCAAAAATAATTACTCTATGAATTACATTATTGGAACCATAAACATCAAAAAGTTTAAAAATTTCTTCTAAACCATTGTGCATAAAAAAATCAACACCAGAATATGGTGTTGTCTACCAGCCTAGTTGTCAGTATTAGATTGTTCTATATAACTACTAATCCCCCTTATTTCCCTATTGAAATTATACTAAAAAGATCTAAATTCCTATTTATCTTTTCAAGAATCCCTTTAAGATTTCTTTAGTTACTTTAGAATCTTGCAACAATATAGAATCTACTCTTTCTTGAACAATTGATATTCTCAACCTATTTTGCTTCTCTAGGCAATTAGTTTTCTTACATTGGACATGGAATTATCTTGATTTCTCCCACTTATATTTCCTTGAGCTTCTGAGCATATCATTTATCTAGGGTTAATATATCAAGTCTACTTTCATTCCTTTTGGAATTCTATCATGTTTTAAGCCTCTACCCCTTTTATTTGGATTATCTCATATGTTTTATTTATTATTGATATATGTCTACTATTAATTGTTTCTCTTGTTCCTCTTATCTCTTAATTTTATTTGTTGTAATTAGCCTTCCCCCTATCTCTTCCTTCATTTCAAAACCTTCTAGAAATCCCATGAGATCCTCTTTATTCCTTTATGAATTCAAAATTTGGTTGCCTAATGTTCCCCTTATTGAATCTATGAATAAGTCATATCAATATTTCTTTAAATTATATCATTTAGAATTCAATCCTATGGGATTAGGGGGTCTTTAATTTCCTTGCCTTAGGTATATTAATATGGATCTTCATCCTCTTGCATTACGTTTCTCTGTGTTATCTCCATAGATGAGTCGTTACCTTTTTCTAGATTGGTTTCTCGTGGCATTTAGATTTTGAAATTAGTCCTTGTCAACTCCTTTTATTACTCAGTAAGTTTTATCTTGCTCTTCATTTTTCAATGTCAAGTAGTCCTTGAATAATACCCATAATCATGACATGCTTTACATATATAAAGGTGAATGTGAAGTAATTTTAATGCCCACGAGGACATTATCCATATGGGACGATCCTCATGGAGGTTGATGTCTACCTAATATATCTTTTTCTAACCATACTCAGGTTATTAGAACATTTTGTACGACTCTACATCCTTTCAAATTTAAATCGTGAATCTCATTTTTAGAGTTGCAAAACCTTCATCCCTAGGCCCATATAAGTTGTACAATTTCTTGGTTCTATTCAAATCCTTCTATTTCTAAGAGTATACTTGTCCAAAGATGCCTATTCAATTTCAACATTTGATAAATCTTAGCATATGTTTCACTCTGAGGTTTTGTATTTGTTTTCTCCAAAAAACTCTATTTTTAAGAATATATATTCATTCCAAAATTCATAGGGCAAGGAAAAACACCTTATCCATAGAAGTGCTATTATGACATCTTCTTATTAAGTCTATAACCTACATGACACTATTTCATGAAGAGGTCTAAGTTCTTATAGCATCAAGGATCTTCTTAAATGATCTCCTCTTTATTTTACTTCTTTAAGAAGATAATTATAAAACTAACAAAAAATAAAAAAGGTAGATTTCATACCTTTTGTTTGTTAGATCTTCTTTCCCCATTAATATTGTTCTCTCAAACTTAGTTGAATTTCTAGGCATCTACATATTAAAGCTCTTATTTCTAGTTTAGCCACATTATCGCTTAGCTTAATTCTATCCAATCTCAACCTAGATGCCTCATCCATAACTTCTCTACATGGCCCTCCACAAGAAATACTTCCTTCTTCCTCTTGTTTCCTTATTGTATTAAAATTTACTTCTAACTCTTTTAGATATATCTTACCCTCAAGAACACCCCCCACTAGAGCTTGGATAAAAAAAAATACTTGGGAAAGAAAATCACCTTTTACTTCTAGATATCCTTAAGGTTACAAAGCTTCATCCTCTCTATTCCCATAGAATGCAGTTTGGAAAAATTAAAACTCAAGCTATATTTAATAAATTTTAAATAAATATATTAAAATAAACTTTCTAGTCTAAAAATACAAATTACAATTAATTTTATAATATCAAATTTTACAAACAATTGAATTAAAGTAGATCTTACTATTTCACAAAAATATATAATTAATAAGTTGTATATATACATTTTAAACATAAATAAACCTATGTTTCTTCTTTTATTTTTTTGGTTGTGATATATATTTAAAAAAAAAATTATACTTAAG